>CM077243.1:28404078-28781248 GCA_039654775.1 Spinibarbus caldwelli
CTCACAAGTGCACAGAAGTACAAATGTCAAAAAGTAGTGAGCAACTTGTCAAAGTACAGAATAACATGTTACTCTGTACTTTTGACATAATAAGACGTTGTCATTGTGATATGAGTGCATTGGTCTCAAAAGTATATGTGCATCCAGGAAGGCAAACACAGTTAAGTCATGGAATATTCTGGAAAAAGGCTACAGACTGTCAGCTAGGCTGGTCAAACAACAAGTGGGCTGCTCGGGCTCATGTGATGTTGAGATTCATTGTACAGTTCACTGGTTCAAAAAAAGAAGCCATTTTCATTTATTTCATCAGCATCTCCTTCAAAACAATTTCCTATTTCGCTATAAATGGCATTTAAGTTGGACAGTTGGGGAAAAGCTACAACTAACAAAACATGTCACCCACTGGACGTGAAAGCCAGAGACATCATTTTGTGTTTTAAGGTCAGTGTGTCAGATTTGTGTCAGCTGAAGAAACCTTGAAGAGTGATTGTTCAGGAGACATATAACTACAAAACTTTCAGTAACTCCAACTTGCTATTGGCGCTGTCTAAGACAATAGAGACAACATTACACTCAATTTGGCCACTTTCATGTCTTGACAGAGGGGTGATCATGATGAAGTTTTGTTCTTTACTATTGTTCATTTGATGGTCTTTAAAGGAAACAGCACTGAAATTGTCATTAATTTATCATGGTTGGTTATGAAACATGAGAACAATGGCATTGAGAGTCACTGGCCTCTTTTTGATGCACAAATGGGATTTAGGCACTAGATAGGATATTATTAGTACCGTTAAAGTTGTGAATAATGACTTATTCAATTTCTCACACAAAGATTTCTGATTAAATTATCTTATTATTATCTAGCCATTGTGCTTGCCAATAACCCTACATTCAACACATCAGGTCTGCATATTTGTTATCCAAACAGTTTGTGTATTGCTAAGACTGACAATTCTCTTAATCTTTATTTTACAGAATAAACATTTCTTGCTGTAGGATTTCAAAGTTTGTAGTTAGCATGTTGCTAAGCTAACAGTGCAATAGTCATATAGGGATAAAATGCATAGTACATTAAATTATTGTTCAAAATTGTCATTTGTTTCAATTATTTTCAATTAATTAACTAATATAATTGTGTTTTAAGTGTTGAATTACATGTATAATTCAACATTAATTTTACTTTATTTCCACTGAGCTTGACACAATGCATTATGATATCGCCTTCTCTGTGAAACATACATGCAATGGTGCCTTAGAATTTGGCCCAAAGGAAATTTCTTCGAAGAAATAATTATGCTACCTACATTTTGGAACAGCTTTCGCATCAGGACCATGGCTACAATGCCATAAATGCAGCTCACTCACTTTTGAATCAGAGGCAGAGAGACAGGAAGAGAGCGCTTGATGGCTTCTCTGGTACTGCAGGCTTGTGGCACGGCCACATTTTAAAATGCATTTGAACAGTCACTTGAGGTTATAGCTCTGAGGAAACGGTTGCTGTTTGTCCTTCTTAATTAAGCAAAAGCTTTAACTCACTGTGTTGACATGGGATATTAGTGCGAGACGATTTGCCAGCCTGTGCCCATTCTCCCTCGGCCCTGCTGGAGAACTGTCATGTTTCAGTAGCCTCTCTGATTGCTTATGAGGTTTGGGGAGTACCGTGAGAGTGTACGATTAGTAGACGTGCTCTACAGAGATCCTGCAAAGCATTAGCATGCTAAATCACAGTGAAATGATCTGTGAACACAAAAGGCCGAAGGACACAAGAAGTGCAGACCCAGTGAGAGAAGCACCCCTTACTAACATTGCTTATTGCAGTAATTGGTTATTGACTTCTGACCCAGGCCTGTTTTAAGAGGATCAGACGATGCCCGGCTGACTCTCCTAAAAGAGGTTCTGTTTCCATGATTAAGATTTGAAATCAATGACTCTGTCGTCATAGTCAGACAAGATCAAGGGGATACATTTCATTATTCCAACGTGTTTAATATGAAGATGCTATTCATCACAATTAGACAACATAACTAGGGGTTTAAATTAACACCCAGCAAACACAGCAACAATAGCAAAACAATGCATAAAGTTAGCCATATGTAAAGAGTTAGATAATGCTTTACTATACTATTTATATAGAGAGTATTAATATTAATAAAGGCAGAGACAACAATATATAAACTACGAATAAACTAATAGTTTGTTAATGATTTGTAAGAAGCATATTAGTGTAGGCTATACTTATTATAAAGTGTTACCTCATTTTTTTTTTTTTTTTAAACCATACAGTTGAGAATAAGTAGATACTATGCATTCCAGCAAGGGCTAACCGGGCCATGCTAACCACCAAAACCTTAGCCCTTAGTCTGCCTTTGATTTGCAATAGCAAGTAGCATATTATCATTCAGGGCTGTGTTATAACAAAGTCCCTTTAAGACAGGTCATTTCACTCGGCGGCCATCTTTGAAATGCTTCTCGGGCATGCAAGTGCAGCTCCTATCTTTTTGAATGGGGAAACGTGAAATTCTGTGCATTCATGAGCGCGAGTTTGCGAACGCTGCCTGTTTCTATGGGAACTGGAGCTTCTAACTACAGCTGCAGTGATGCGATGACTTTACTAATCAACGATTGGCTCTTTCATTTAGAAGTCGGGGCTTATTCGCCATATTGGGCGTTAAAGGCTGCGCCCTCTGGAGGTTGCATTCGAAGGCTGCATAAGTCATCGAGGCTGTCTCATTTCAGAAAAGCAAGTAGGACACTCCGAATGCGTCCTTCTTTCACAGGAATTCAGAGGATGCATGAGGTGTATCCTTCGCTGCTACAGATAACCCACAATTCTTTGTGTCACCGTAAACAACCGTCGTTAATTTGAAACATGCCGGTGCCGGCAGATGCACAAACATTGAACACTGCAGCGCCTCAAACACTGAACAATATTTTTTCCAAATTACTTATCAAATTTTCCTTCATTTAAGTATTGTGAGAGTGCATGATGCTCTAAATGTGTTGGCATAGCAACGTGATACTTCCTGTATCCTTTTCCGCCCGTCCTACGAAGGCCGTCTTGTTTAATTCTAGGTTGAGGACACTTTGTATACGCATCCTACAGAGGATTCGACCTCCGGAGGGCGCAGCCTTCTAAATGAGACACAGCTACTTTCTCCCATTCATAAGTAATAGGAGTACACAGTCTTCCTATATATAAAGTCTTTGGTTATAAGCCTACATTTAATGGCTTAAACAAAGTACAAGGTATGTTTTGCCATATCTTTTCAAGAAGAAATACACCAAGACATGAAAGAAAACATTTTTGTCAAGCCATTTCTTGGAGTTTTTAAGCTCACAAGTCACATTAAATGGCAAGTTTGAGTAGAGGTAGCAGAGAAAGACTAGCTAAACTAGTCAAATGTCAAACATCATAAACACAGCATGCAAACAGCGAGCTCAGGGCATTTGTAGTGTAGGCATTTGTGAAGTGAAGCATAAGTTTGTGAAGTGAAATAATCAAGGTTACTTTAGTTTAAGAGAACTTCTTTGTCAAACACATTTGATGAAAAAAATCGGCACAATGTATGACGATTGTCAATGGACCGCAGGTGACCACTCAGCCCTGCATGGGAGATGGCCCCTTTCTGTCTCTGCAAAAAAGGGACTTTCTGTGAATGCTTAATCGCTTGCCACTGATGGTGCCGGCTTTTAAAATTTGGTCAGCGCTTGCTGTCTACAAAGCAAACTCCATAGGTGCTGTCTGAGCCTTGAGGGCAAAAGAGGTAGATGGTCTTTAGAATACCAAGCTAGCTGGACTGGAGCTGACTGGAGGAATCATCCACAGCTCAGTGCCCTCTGCTCCCAAGACGGTCTCTGCAAAGGGAACTAAAAATAAACATTCTCCCTCAGGTGTCCTCAAGCTAGCCTCCTGTCAAAAGGAAGTCCATCTCTCATCCCACTTGCTGGGCCGAATGGAGGTAAGGGGGCACGAGATGCAGCTTTAGTTCAATGACACAATAAAAATCAGGGTTCCGTTACATGAACTATGATAGTGGCTGCCACAACTGCTGTTCATTGGGGGTTTTCATGATTTTAACACAAGGCAAAGATGCTACAGGCCATAATAAGCCAGTGATTTTTTTTGTGTTAATAAAAGTTGTTCTGCCTATAGGGGTTGCTGCTAGTACCTTTACATAAGAAATTCCATCATTATAGTGTATTACAACTCAAAGGCTTTACACCATCTGTTCATTATCATCCTTGTTATAACAGCAAAAGCTAAATTAGCTTCACAAAGTGTATTCTGGACCACACCTATTTCTGTGTTCCACTCAGTGCAGTATATGGATAGTAGGGGTGTAATGGTTCGAGGTTCTCAAGGTTTGGTTCATATTGTGGTTTTGGGGCTACAGTTTTGGTACGGCTTAGTTTGGGGGCAGCGGGATGGGGTGGTGTTATTAATGCACAATTAGTAATTTCCACAAGAATATTCTATATATAATATCATGATACCATGCAGTATTGTGTTCATTTAAAATTCAATTCTACAAAATGAATCACAATTTCATAAATAAATAGATGTAAATGAAAACAGACAAGATTTTTATCTGAATACTTCATTAATGTGAATGAATGACTGGCTATTGTTATCCATGAAATGATGTAAACAAAACTTATCTTAGCACTGCACAGAATCTGCATGAAGTGACATTTAGATGTGGTATTTATACATTTAGACTGTATTTACAATTGCATAAATAATGTTATGAGATTAATGTTTTAAATACAAAATTCTGAATATAGAAATATGTTGGAAAATAATGTAATATGACTACTTTTAGATGGGAAACTTAAAACCGCCAGAAGGTTGTTCAGATAAACTGCAGCATGAACAACGACGTGCAAGTGCAACTTCTCATTGCAAACTGAACTGAAGTGTCGGGAAACACTCAATACCATATAAACCGCATACACAGCCTGTACTACACAGAGCACAGCAGAAAGACATTTGGCAATCAACTTGTAATGTTTCTTCTGGAATGCATGTTCAAATGAATGTTTTAAACAGTGTTCCTGCCATGCATACAACATATCTTACAGTACTACCGTATGGATGATACTACCGTTTAAAAAATGCAATGGCACGCGGGTATTTTTAAGCTTTAGTATCGCGATTCTACCGTAGTACCGGTATATCGTGTAACCCTAGTATCAATATGCTACATCCAGGGCTAATTTTTATTAAAGAACCAATGTTTTAAAATGTATGGTTGTATGCTCTACAATGTGTACAGTACTTAAAATCATAGTATAAATTTTGTTTGTTTATTCACATAACATGATACAACAGATAAATTTAAAAGACAATTCCAGTAAATGCTTTTAATTTTTAGTCTATTCATTAACAATGCTGCTGCCTCTGTGTACAGTATACACAGAGATAAACAAACATCTTCTTCTGCTACTCTTTGTTCCTACCGGCTGTGATGTGCATTAGTGGAAGTGGTCACTCCAAATGTCTATTTGAGGCTTTTCTTTCCCAACACAGATCATCCATATGCATGGTTAGAACTATGATTAATCACAGTACAAATGCGTACTGCACCGAGAGTGGTGAGTGGTGAATTTTTTATTTATTTATTTATTTATTTATTTATTTATTTATTTATTTTTTACACAGAACCATTACACCCCTAGTGGATAGCATAATAATTCATATTAAAATTTTAGTTTTGATTGCAGACTTTGATATTTTGGCAAACCTGAGAATAATTCGAGTAGCCTGATCTGAAAAAAGAATTTGGAAATATTTGCATGTAACATTTACACATGCAGTTTTGCACATTTAAATATATGCTGAAACATATTGAACAATACAGACATACTGACAACATCTACAACATAGTATTTACATACGCACAGCTTTGGAGATGCGAAAGAAAAAAAAAAAAAAACTTGTATATTGAGATATTTTTGAGCCCTCAACATAAAATGCAACAGTAAGATAAATGCACAGCGACCGTAATTTTAGTGACAATTTACTAATACGAAATACCAACATTTGTTTACACTGTGCATATAAATACTTATGATTACTAATGAGATCATGATCATCTGATCTGAGATCTATCATGAGAAGTATGCAAAAAGACTCTATTTGCTTTTTATCTTTGAGATGGAAAATCTTTATGGTCAGATTTCTGAGATTCAACTCAGATTACAACACAGTATTAGAAAGCACAGGATTAATGGTCATGGTTGGTCTTTGGGGTGAAAAACCAAACATGCAACAAACCCACAAAATCTAATTTCAACCTGCTTCCTATCCAAATATCCTCTACACAAGTTCAGTGACACCACATAAATCCATGGTAGACTTCATTTTCTCTTATCACAGCATGAATGTGACACAGATGGTATATAAACGAAAACACCACAAGCTTTGATCTAATCTGAGAGTTGAACTACAGTCATCTCTCTCTTTAAAATATTTCTTTCATTTTGAAGTTGAAAAATATGCTGAAAGTTATCATATTTCCTAAAACCACAAAGAAAATAGTTTCCTGACACTTTCTCCCATGATGCTGGTATGTTGGAGGCATTTATTATCAATGCTTTACATCCAAATGATAGTGATTCCTTTAAAAGTCTTTTAATGTACTGCCAAAACACTGTCGGCATTCTCTCAAAGCATTGATTTTTCATAGATACAAACTAAACGTCTTTTTCAGTGCCAGCTACTGCATATGAATGCCAAGTGCTCGACACAATTGATGCATGACATTAAAGGTTTTTATTTGAATTTCAATCCAGCATTCAGTGAAGCAACAAATCAACACTGCATTAATTTTGTTTATCGACCTCAGTCCAGTCTGCTGCCAACAGGTCATCGTGGCACATAACCAAAATTTGGACTGCTCCACTAGACGGGATAAGAATAACGTCTCAACGTTGTTCCAGTGACGCTTCTGTGAATTTCACAGAGCAACAAGAACTAATTAACCAAATAGCACTTTACTTGTGTTCATCGGTCCATGATGGTAATTACTGTGTCAGGGTAAGTATTCAAGGTAAAGTAAGATAGATAAAACAACAAAAGAAGCCTTGACTGATCTTTAAGAACACACAAATCTAAACAAAATGCATTTGTGTCACAAGTTCAAACATTTACAAATCAGGGTCAGACATTAACCTATGCTTAGGGCAAAAAATGTCCCAGATATTTAAAATGTAGAGGACGAAAATGCCCCATAGTGAATGCTTCTGTTTTTTTTTTTTTTTTTTTTTTTTTGTTTTTGTTTTTTTGTTCCCTGTTACCTAATATTATAATATTCTTTCTAGGTCAGTTTAGAAATGTAACCTGTAGCTCTAAAATATATGTATTTACTTTTTAGTGTTGAAAGTGTGACTAAATAGTGTTATATTCTTTTAAAAGGTATGAGAAAACATGAATTTGCCATATCCTTTGTTCCACTGAAGTTTCATGTCTTTCTGCTTTTTGTACAGCTACTTTGTTTTATATGTTGATTTTATTTTATAGTTAACATGTCATAACTGGAGTATTTGGTATAATTAAACAACACACTGCATTTTGATGGTCACAAAACAAATATGGCCTAATAAAGATACAAAATGGCTCTGAAAACAATTTCAGTTGGCAAATTTACATTTATATCCTTAGCTGTAATTTTCTGTTAGGACACCCACTGGTATTTCTCCTATTTCTGCTGACCCTCTCCTCCTTTTACTGACTCCAACCACCTCAACTCGGAGTCTGGCTAAATCATTTCTAAACTTCAGTGAAGACAGTCTGACTTTCACAGGCTTCCATGCAGCTCTAGTTATCCATCTGTTTATCTTCAGAGAGGCCTCTTCTCTGAGTTCTAAGCCCATCAGCAGGGGGAGAGCTGGGGAGAGAGATCTTGGAGGAGCATCTCTGACTGCAGTTGTTTTTCTTCTTTTATTTATTTATTTATTTTTATTTATGTTTTCTAGAATTATGGCTGCGATGAGGCAGAAATACAGTGTAATGACTCAACACTTCATCTCCTTAACAACCCGGATAAGTAAAATCAACTCGCCGCTCAAAGCGAAGAGCTATTTTTACTCTGAAAATGCCAATCTCTAGGATTATGAATGTAACCTATTCAGTTCTCCATGGAGACTATTCAGTTTTCCATTGCATGAGAAAAAGAAAAAAATTCAATTAACAGTTCCTCTGGGAGGACAAGCTACCATTCACGTTTACCTCTTTGGATAGTGAAGTACAAATCACAGAGAAAACTGCATATATATATATATATATATATATATGTCACTGGATAGATGGGCGATTCTTTGACTTTTGTTCAATAGGATAATTTTAAAGGATATATATATATATATATATATATATATATATATATTCATTTAGTCATTTAGACATTTAGCAGACGCTTTTATCCAAAGTGACTTACAAATGAGGACAACAGAAGCAATCAATTGTAGTATTAAAACAACTAAAACAGATCCAAAACTAAAAGCTAATGCATACAACAAAATTTCAAAACTTACCATTTAAATGAAAATAAAAAAATAAAGCTATAAACAACTCAAAATATTAAAAAACAAAAGATATAAGAGTATAATAATGATTCTAACATAACACTAAGCCAAACACCAAAAAACAACTACATATGTGTATGTACAACCACACACACATACATACATATATATATATATATACACATTTATTTTATACACTATATCTATATATATATATATATATATATATATATATATATATATATATATATATATATATATATATTATTTCCATTTAGTTTGTTGAAGTACTAATATAACTCAAATTAAATAAAACTAAAACTTAATAAAAAAACCTATACAGACATAATAAAAATAAAAAATAAAAAAACTAATAAAATGACAAACATTATTCCAACTTTAACTAAAATTAAAATAGATAACAAATATAAATCAAACTACATTAGTTTATCAGTAATACTAAAAAAAATAACACTGAGCCAAACACACATGCAAGTAGTAGGAAAGAGGAGAAATAAAAAGTGATACTTGCATTACTATTACCGTAATAATTGCTGTAATACTGGTTTTTACATTAATATTTAATATATTTTTATGTTTACATACATTACCGTTCAAAAGTTAGGGGTCACCAAGATTTTTTGGAATTTTATTTATTTATTTATTTATTTTTAATTTAACAAGGATGACTTAAACTGATCAAAAGTGACAGTAAAGGTATTTTTAATCTTACAAAAGATTTCCATTTCAAATAAATGCTGAACTTTCTATTCATCAAATAATTCTGGAAAAAATTATCATGGTTTCCACAAACATATTAAGCAGCACAACTGTTTTAAACATTGATAATAATAAGAAATGTTTCTTGAGTATCAAATCTGCATATTAGAATGATTGCTGAAGGATCATGTGACACTGAAGACTGGAGTAATGATGCTGAAAATTCAGCTTTGTATCACAGAAATAAATTGCATTTTAAAATACATTCAAATAGAAAATAGTTATTTTAAATTGTAATAATTTTTCACAATATTACTGTTTTTTTTTTTTTTGTTTTTTTTTTGATCAAAGAAATGCAGCTTTGGTGAGCAGAAGAGATTTCTAAAGGTAGTGTACATAACCAAATTTAAACTGCACAAACAGGCTTTCTTTAAGCAAAATATAATTTCTCATTTAATTCCTTTAGATTTTGAAGTGAAATACAACCCGGACATGTTCTTGACAGGTTTCCTTATAATCAGTTTAATTATCCGTGAACATCTTGTGCCATTTACCCTATAAATTGGCTTGCTAGAGGAAAGGTATCACACAGTTAAATTGATAGTAAAACACTGATAACAGATATACATACCTACAGTGTTGGGGAGTAACTAGTTACATGTAACGGCGTTACATAATTTAATTACAAATAAATGTAACTGTAATCAGTTACAGTTACTAAGAAAAAATGTGTAATTAAAGCTGCAGTCCGTAACTTTTACCTCTTTGTAGCCCTCTATGTTTGAAAACCTGGAATTGCAGTTTCTTGCGGAATTATCAGTGCGCGGGGTTGTGATCTGCGGATGAATCTAATGTTTTGAGGTGAATGTGTAGTTGTCAGTCACTGCACTGGTGTGGATATTTACTTCCTATGTCTTGGAATATATAACCCGAATCAGAATTTTCACCGTAATTTGCCATTTTAACAAGTAAGTAACAAGTCTGCCACGTTTGTTCTGCCCAACTGAGGAAAAAAGCATTACAATAAATCGCGCTACCAACAGTGATTAAATCTAAAGATCAGTTAGCTCATATCACATCTAACTGTGCAAAGTATTATTATTATACTTTGTTCTAAAATTATTAATGTTAACAACATCAGCATTGCTTGACTATGAGTATAGTATTAGCGTGTAGATTTCAATTTCTGTACAGTCTAATATCTAATTGTCATACCATTCAAATTTCATATTAAGAAATTCTTTTAATCCAAAAAGCAAATTAATCTTCCTTCAGACTGGTTCTATTTAAAATACAAAAACTTGTGTAATCCCACATTGGCTATCTGTAATCAGAACCACATTTAAAACTGGAATATAATTTCATTTCATTCACAAGTGGTTCATAAACACATAATCCTTTCTGGATTACAATCCGCCATCAAAATGATAAATTTAATTATTCGAGCTGCTGTGAGAAAATGCTATAAATGATCCACCAACTGCAGGATCCTTTAAATTATCCAAAGCGGACAGCGGGTGAACAAAGAGTGAATATATCGCGGGAGTGGGTGGGTGCGGAATATAACCTTGCGGGAGCGGGACTAAAAAAAACAGTACAGTGCAGACCTCTAAGCCGAAGTTTAGCATTGCCAGTCACGACTAACCGATTCATGATTTATTAGAGATTTATTATCGAATAGCGAATTCGGAAATAATCGCGTTAATACATTCGGCAGGCAATTAAATAATATATTAAATATTAAAATTAAATATATATGTGTGTGTGTGTGTGTGTGTGTGTGTGTGTGTGTGTGTGTGCGTGTGTGTGTGTGTAAACGTGAAGAAGTTTTCTCGGCTACTAGGCTATGGCAAACTTCTTCATGTTTACAGATGTGACGTAATGGCGCAGTGTCATGCTCGAATTTCCCACGGAAACCAACCCGTGCCGCTCAAATTAGAAAACATTATTATAAGCTAACCGTTGTGAATCGGGCTAAAGTAAGGCCATAGTTTTGAACACCGGCTGGTTATGTACTTTCTCAAATGTTGATTTTCGGGATCATTTTTAACCAAAAAAAAGTTATGGACTGCAGCTTTAAATAAAAGTTACTTATGAAAATGTTAAGTATTACAAAGGGGGTTACATTTGAATAGCCTATTTACACACATCCACATACAGATTTAACTGATTTCTTTCCCAAATTGCACTGACTAAAATATGAAACATACGACACGGACTGGTTCATAGAATCCAGTCATAAAAACGGAATTCCTATAACGCGGAATGTCACGGAATATGGCACGTTTTGGATGAATAAATCAAAAGTAGGTCAGTACACTTGAATCAAAATGCGATCTGTGAATATTAAGCCGCAAAACGACAATATATGAATCCTGCACGTTCTGCGTGTCTCTGTGGAAACCAGGCGACAATTCCCAGTGGCCTGGCAGTAGATTTGGTCGATATATATATATATATATATATATATATATATATATATATATATATATATATATAATATTATTATTATTATTATTATTTAATTGCCTGGCGAATGTATTAACGCGATTATTTCCGAATTCGCTATTCGATAATAAATCTCTAATAAATCATGAATCGGCTAGTCGTGACTGGCAATGCTAAGCTTAGAGGTCTGCACGGGACTGTTTTTTTAGTCCCGCTCCCGCAAGGTTATATTCCGCACCCACCCGCTCCCGCGATATATTCACTCTTTGTTCACCCGCTGCCCGCTTTGGATAATTTAAATTTAGATCTCGTTTCCAGAATCGCATATTTAAATTTCTGCTACTGAAAGAAAGAGAGAGAGGCTAACAAATAAAAGTGTAGCCTAGTCTGCACAAAATTGTATTTTATTCATCTTGTCAACAGTCTTGAAATTTATTGATTTTGACTTGAATTTATATGAATTAGCTTATCTTAAGAAACAAAATTCGTTTAACATTTTAGGAAAAAAAGTGTCTCAGAGAAAATAAAAATGTACAAAAAAATGTTTTTATTATTATTTTTATTCGTCTTGTCAGGATACAATTCGTTTAACGTTTACAACACAATAGGAAAAAAATAAAAATGTAGGCTGTACAAAAATAGCCTATTAGCTCATCTACTAAATTCAATTATTCTTTATACTAAATTCTTTATTCAACACTAAATTCATTTGACATTCTTCTGTGAAAGTGTTGCAGAGAAAAATAAATAAATAAATACGACTGTCATTTAAAATCGCTAAGCAAAATATAAACAAACCCAAGTTGAACGTCCTTCAAGGACAGCGCATTCACGCTTTGCTCCATCCTTATTCTGCTCTGTCACTCATCGACAACCTGCCTGTTCTGTCTGAGGCTACAGTCTGCTCTGAGGACCGTCATGCACATGCTGCGCACCAGGGACCTGCACAGACATTTTGAAGAGCAGGGACTCAAGTGGAAAAAAGGGAACTTATCATATTTATTTAGTTTTTTGTTTTTTTTTCTAAACAAAACGTTAAATATATTAGGGGTGTGCGATATTGACAAAAATATATCAATATTTTCTAGGATTTTATCGATAACTATAGACAATATTTTGCTGAGTATGTTACTGTTCTGATATCTTAAGGACTACCATGGACAGATGACTCCTAAAGTTTTTGATATTCTGCATATTCTATGGTGATCAGTTCACAGCAGTGATAGAAATTAATCTTTTCCAATAAGTTTAAATTGTTTTTTTTTTACCATTTATGGGCATTTTTACCTTTTATAAAGCCAAAGTCAAATTTTCAGTCAAATTCTTAAATTGACATGCTGTACCGGTGGTCAATAAGAATAAAGCGCAGATATGCTGTTCTGAATGTACGTCGGGAACAGGATACTTTTAGACCGCCCGCTCCCGTTCAAATTACACCAGAGTTACCGACCGCTACCGCGTTTTACTCATTTAATCCTGCGGGCAAGAAATCTGGTCGGGTCCCGCGGGAAAGCCGCGAGAATGCAGACCTCTACTTCAGCTCGCACGCGCTGGTTTTCGATCAGAGTAATCATTGCGATAGATTTGAGAATGGAGTGTACTGTGGAAGTGCCCAGGAGGAGCAGAGAAGCAAAACTGTTCAGGACTTCAAGTGCAGGTTAGTTTAATCCGTAAATAGGCTATTGTAGTTTTGTCTCTGTTTACTTAGTTAAGCAGTAGCAGCCCATTGCTCATCAGTCATCACTCAAAATACTGTATAGCTACTAAATTGCATCATTATCTACTGTAAAGTTGTAAAGTTAATTTAGCAGACAAATAATCATATCATTTTATAATAGGTTTAGGAGGAGCTTGGGCAGACAACAACACAAGGCTTACAAAAATATATATGATTTTACTATAAATTAGGGCTGTCGCGATAACCGCAATATCGCAATACCGCAGAGGAATGCAACAACCGCAGCAACCGCGATTTTTGCGTGTTTTATTTTTCTTAAGGTTACGCCCTTCTCGTTTTACACTTTGTGCATGTGTACTGAATATTAGTAATGATAACATAATGTGTACCATGCTGATTTGTACAGAGGCTCCGTAGATTTGCACTTAACAACAGAGGTGGGTAGTAACGAGTTACATTTACTTCGTTACATTTACTTGAGTAAATTTTTTGGGTAACTAATACTTTTAGAGTATATTTAAAAATGGGTACTTTTACTCTTACTCAAGTACATTTTTAGTGAAAAAACGGTACTTTTACTTCGTTACTGTGGGCGACGCTCCTCTCGTTACTTTATCTTAATGTAATACAAGTTAAAAATCCTTCAATTTATTCCAAACGCGCCGTCTACTTTTTTTTCTGGGCAATGAGCGATGCCCGTTCGCAAATGATTCATTCTTTTGAGTCAATTCTGTTCGAAGGCTTGATCAAACCAGTTGGCAATCCAGTGAATCGGTTCGCGAATCAGTTTGAATGATTCGTTCAGTTCTGCCGCACGCGCTGATCGTCTGAAGCGGTTCTTGCTCAGAGTTGTAACATCAAGAGCGCTGAAGACGTGGCTTTGGATCTACAGTCAGCTGAAAGCAAATCTGCAAAGGCTATGGTTTGCTAGCTATGAAGATCTTTATTAGATGAACACCGCGTGTGCTGTCGGTTCCACAGGTATAGATTCGATTACAGTACACGATATTATTATGACATTACCAGTTTGTTGTACATGTACGTTAGTTCCAGGAGGAATGCCTTTGCCTAGACACAATTAATATTGATATTTTCACAATATTTACGCTTGCAGAAATAAAGGCTAACGTTACATTTGTTTACATTGTGCAGAACAGACGGAAGAAGATTTGTTTCGTTATGTTCAGATGTACTGTAGCGGTCATGTGAGGAGTTTTCACTCTTCTCCGTGTCAGAGGTTATAAACATATACATTTATAATATATAATTAATATACTTTAAAATATAATTTAATTCAATTCAGTGATGCAAATCAGAATTTTTAACAGCTGTTACTCCAGTTTTCAGAGTCATATGATCCCTCAGAAATCATTCAGATATATTGATTTATTATCAATGTTGTTGAAAAAAAACAGCATCTGCTGGTTAGGTACGTTTTGAAGCTGGGATGATGGTTTATGCTGGTCCTTAGCTGGTTTAAGCTGGTCATGTGCTGGTCGTGCACGTCCAGTTTAAACCAGCTAAGGATCAGCATAAACCAGCAAAGGACCAGCTTAAATCAGCTCAAACCAGCATCCCATGTTTCAAAACATACCTTACCAGCAAAAGCTGTTTTTTTCAACAGGGAACAGTTTTGCTGCTTAATATTTTTTGGAACCTGTGACATTTTGTTCAGGATTCTTTTATGAATAGAAAGCTATAAAAGAACAGCATTGATAATAAATCAGGCTGATAAAAATTCTGATTTGCATCACTGAAATAAATTACATAAAAAAAAACATTAAAAGTATTTTGAATGGCAGTGTGTGTGTGTATATATATATATAGAGAGAGAGAGAGAGAGAGAGAGATTTAGATCAAATTTATATATCTAAATAAAAATAGACTATTTTCAGTATATGATCCAAAGTAACTAGTAACTAACTACTTGAGTAGTTTTTTTATCCGATACTTTTTTACTCTTACTCAAGTAATTATTCAGACTATTACTTTTACTTTTACTTGAGTAAATATTTCTTCAAGTACTTTTACTTTTACTTGAGTACAGTTTTTGGGTACTCTACCCACCTCTGCTTAACAAGCCTAAACAGACAGCTAATGAGAGAGATCGACTGAGCGCGTGCGATTACCTGCGTCTGTCCTTCAGGCTGAGTCATGTATATTTGTGAAAACAGGTTGTCATGTCCAAGGAAAGCGAAATCAGTCTTAGCATCGACGCATTGCTGGTCAGCTGAGCCTTTAAAAGTGGCGCTCAAAGTTAAAATGATTTCAGCAGCGTTTCATTATATCTTTCTTTGAGTGAATCAGCGTTTTTGAACGTGTAGTTGAATGAACGATTTAAAGACTCACTCAAAGAAAGTCTTTTGCCACCACCTTGTGGTGCAACAATGAAACTGCACTGACTGACAGCCTGTCTAGAGCACGCAGCTTAAATGTCAATAGAAAAAGTATCTTGTCAGTCAGATTCGAGGATCAGAACTAACTGTTATATATGTATATATATATTGGGCTAACAATAGACTAACGATCTTATTGTCAGGTTTGTTTTGTTATGTGGACCGTTATTTTGTCATTCTCTGCTGTTTACTTCACTTCATGTTTCAGCACGATTTAGTTTCGGTTTCTGAATATGACCTCGTTACATCGTAACACATACACACACAGATATATATACATATATGTATATATATATATATATATATATATATATATATATATATATATATATATATATATATATATATATATGCAGTATATCCGCATACCGCGCTATTGAGCCACTCAAAATTACCGCAAGGGAAATTCCTTCACCGCGACAGCCCTACTATAAATCCAAAGACTATGGTTACTATTGTTAAACCATAGTAACCACAAATTAACCTTTTATTTTTTATTTATTTTTTTTTTTGCTACACTAACCATAGTTTAACCACGGAATTTGTAGTAAAAATAAGTACAAATGTAATCCATTTGCCAAAAACATGGTTACTGTAGTTTTACTATAATAAAATCATGGTTATTTTTTGTAAGAGAAAAATATGACTCATGTTCAGTATAGAATTTTTCCATAAAGATATTGTAATGACATAGTTATTATTGTACTAATTTTGACATGTAGGCAATTTAAAATATATAGTTTTGTTAAATCTTGAGTAGGCCTATTAAAGTCAAGTGAGAGACAGAGAGATATCAGGGCAAAATAAAGAGACTGAAAAGTAAATGGAAGTGAAGGTGCAGTTCAGGAGAGAACTTTTAATTATTTTGCATGGATTTAAACCTTTTTTATGTGATGGCCATACAAAATAATTTTGTGGGTGAATGGGATGGCCTGAATGAGTGTGAGATTTCCTGGCCTGAAATTTTTTCCCAGTCTGCCCCTCATGGAAATTAATGGCGCAGACACGTGGTTTCATTTACTACACATAGGACTACTGAAGGGTGCGTGTGTATCGCTCGCAGTTCTTTCAGTCTCTGCCGCCTCAATATACAGTATATGAGTACATAAACACAAAAATAATCTCTAGAACTGCTCTGAGTCACTTCGTGAGCATTTTACAATTTCTTTTGAGAAAACTATCGTCATATCATATACAAACAGACACCAATGTTTCAAAAAGACATGTTTCAGGAGTTTAGTACACAGAATAGGACACATGCTTATTAGAAAACCGTATTTGGGTTGATGTATATGCTTTTATTTTTATTTTTTTAATTAGGCCTAACTGTTTTATTTTATTTATTTATTTTTTTTCCAAAGCATTGTTAGATATAGTGTTTCCTGTACTTATACAAAGATTTGGTTTCAAAAACAGTATCAGTAAACTATTCTTATGATTTTAAATCTGCACTGAACTTCAGATCAATCTAGTCAAACTAGTCTGATTCTGTGGTGGATGTGTTCAAATTTTATCATCTTAATTCAAGTGATGAAAGATTTTGAAAGTCTGACAGTAATTAGTTGAGCACTGGTTAACCCTGCATGGTGTAAATGTTTGAAAATGATTAACAGTTGAAAACATTCATTAGAAATTTAAAAAAGTAATCAAAAAGTAACCAAAAGTAATCAGTTACATTATTTTAATAAAGTAATTGAAAAAGTTACACTACTATTACATTTTAAATAGGGTAACTTGTAATCTGTAACCTATTACATTTATAACCTTCCCAACACTGTGTGTATATATAAACAGTACTGTGCAAAAGTCTTAGACCACTAGTATTTTCACCAACAAAAAATGGTTTTAAGTCAGTTATTTCTATCTTTTGCTGTAGTGTGTCAGTAGGAAATATCAGTTTACATTTCCAAACATTATTTTTGCCATTAATTGTAATAATCCAGTGAGATTTTTGTAGGCACAAGGAGTCTGACAACAGCCAGTGCTCCACACAGAGATCTGATCTCATCATTATCCAGTCCGTCTGGAATGACTTGAAGAAACAGAACAAACTGAGACAGACTAAATCCAGAAGAACTGTGGCAACGTCTCCATTTTTAATATCATAATGATATTTCCCCCCATTTTAAATTCTTATCCAATGAAAGGTTAGATTTTTGTGATTTTTTTAAATAAAAGATCAAAAGGATTAACAATGCAGATGAATTTTCACAGCCTTCTTTGATCATATTTACCAAGGGTGCCGATATTTTTGGCCATGACTGTATACACACACACACACACACATAAAGAATTCATAATGGTATTTATGTGTACATTTTTTTATCACATAATTGCTGTCCCCAAATAATGTTGTCAAGCTTTTTCCCCAAAAGTAGTTTTTTTTTTCTTTTTTTTTTTTTTTTAAATTAAAGCAGATTTACTAGGTGTTATTGCAATTTGGAAATTGTAATTCAGAAACAATAATTTTTATGATTTTATTTTTTTTTTATGTTTACATTCAAAATGATCTGACTTCTTTTGTTAGTTATTCTAAGTTTTTAAGCAGAAAATGGCCCAAACTAAAGAATCAACCTGATATGTTAAGAAAATACTTCCTGCGTTACTTTGAATGGCTCTTGTAACAGTACAAACAGTACAAAAGGTTCCCTGGAGTATGTTACAGACTATATTTTATGCATGTCTCCAATGCTGCAAAGAGGTCTTTCAAAAAATTGATGCAAGGAAATGAGATGAATATATGTATGCCAGTGACATCTATGAACATGGAGCAAGAATACTTAACTGTGCATGAAATTCAGTTGGCCGATACAAGGGTCAACCTCCTTAGCATGTCATTTACTATCTCTGCATTTAGATTTGAGCAGTTCTTATGATTGAAACCAGTTCTTCGCAGCATCTTCCTCTTACAAATATCTTTTACTTGCTAACTGAGGTCTAATTCACATGAAAGCACTTAATTAGCTGTAGTTTATGAGCCTTTACTCAACTTGTCAGTAAAAACATGCCTCTATGCCACTAATTATATCCGGCAATCCAAAAATAAACAGTTATATAATACATCATGATTTTAGCTCTAATACACACTTTTTAGCACCTTTCCATTGATCCATCATAAATAAATGGAAGCAAAAGCGTGTTTTGGAACCATATATTAACTAATATTGGTGATGCAACAGGGCAATGTTAAATGCAGTATTACAGTCTTGTGTGTTTATTTATGCACAAATGTGCTTAAAAAAATATGAGAAGTGTGTTAATATTGCTCCATCACCATGAACAACAGCACTTGTGGAAGCGTGGACACTAAGGTGAAGTTGCATAAAAGAAAAGTTCACTTAAAATTAAAATTTTGTCATTGTTTACTCCCGTTTCAAATCCATAATGGGTTGCAATAAAATCTTGCAGAGAAAGTTAGTCTGTAAATAGATTTTTTTATTTATTTTTTTTTTATTATTATTATTATTATTACTAAATGTAATGTAAATGTTTTTTTTTTACTTCACATACTTATGTACACGTCACATCACAGATCAGTTCTTTTTGTTTGTTTTTTTATGGACTTAAGTTTGCCCTCCCTTGTTTACATATGTTTAGGTCCTGTTTCTTTTGTTGTCTTGGTTTTGGATTGTCATTACATTCCATGGCATCAGTTTATTCTTTGCTTTGTTCTGTGTTGTCATTGTGTTCATGAAGCTGTCATGTTCTGTTGGATCATCTTCTTCATGTTTGTTTAAAATAAATTTATTATAAAATTAGATGCAATTATAGCCTATATATATATACAATATCTCACAAAAGTGAGTACACCCCTCACATTTCAGCAAAAATTTTAATCTATCTCCTCAAGGGACAATACTACACAAATGAAACTCGGATATATTTTAGAGTAGTCAATGTGCAGCTTGTATAGAAGTACAAATGTACTGTCCTCTAAATATAACTCAACATAAAGCCATTATTGTCCAAATAACTGGCAACAATGAGTACACCCTAAGTGAACATGTCAAAGCTGTGTCCAAAGTGTCAATATTTTGTAGGGGCACCATTGTTTTCTAGCACTGCTTTAATCCTCATGGGCATGGAATTAGAGTTTTACAGGTTGTTGCTGGCATCCTCTTCCACTCCTCCACAATGACATCCCGGAGTTGCTGGATGTTAGACACATGGTGCTTCTCCACTTTCCGCTTGAGGATGCCCCACAGGTGCTCAGTAGGGTTCAGGTCTGGAGACATACTTGGCCACTCCATCACCTTCACCTTCAGCTTCATCAGCAAGGCAGTTGTCATCTTGGCGGTGTGTTTGGGATCATTATTATGTTGGAAAACTGCCGTTCGGCCCAGTTTCTGAAGGGAGGGCATCATCTTCTGCTTCAGAATGTCACAGTACATGTTGGAATCCATGTTTCCCTCAATGAACCGCAGCTCCCCAGTACCAGCAGCACTCATGCAGCCCCAGACCATGATGCTACCACCACCATGCTTGACTGTAGGCAAGACACAATTTTCTTGGTACTCCTCACCAAGCCGTCACCACACATGCTGGACACCATCTGAGCCAAACAAGTTTATCTTAGTCTCATCAGACCACAGGACATGGTTCCAGTAATTCATGCTCTTGGCCAGGTTGTCTTCAGCAAACTGTTTGCAGGCTTTTTTGTGAGCCAGCTTCAGAAGAGGCTTCCTTCTGGGATGACGGCCATGCAAGCTGACTTGTTGCAGCGTGTGGCGTATGGTCTGAGCACTGACAAGCTGACCTTCCACTTCTGCAATCTCTAAAGCAATGCTGGCAGCACTCATGCGTCTGTTTTTTGAAGCCAGTTTCTGCACCTGATGCACAGCACAAGGAATCAACTTCTTTGATTGACCCTTGCAAGGCCTGTTCCGAGTGAAACCCTTCTTGGAAAACCTCTGTATGACCCTGACCACTGTACTGTAACTCAGTTCCAGGGTCTTACCGAACTTCTTATAGCCTAGGCCATCTTTGTGGAGAGCAACAATTCTAATTCTCAAATCCTCAAAGAGTTCTTTGCCATGAGGTGTCATGTTGAACATCCAGTGGTCAGTATGAGAGAATTGTACTCAAAGCACCAAATTTTAACTGCTCTAAAACAAGATACACAAATTTGTATGGTCCTGTCAAGCAGCTTTTGTTGCCAGCTTTTTTTTTTTTTGACAAAAATGGCTGTATGTTGAGTTATTTTCAGAGGACAGTAAATCTTTACTGCTATACAAGTTGCACATTGACTACTCTAAAATATATCCAAGTTTCATTTCTATAGTATTGTCCCTTGAAATGATATACTAAAATGATTGCCGAAATCTAAGGGGTGTACTCACTTTTGTGAGATACTGTATATATTTCAATAACATTATTATAATAATAATAACTTTATTAGGTCCCTGGACAACTAAAAACAAACAAATATGCAATAAACAATAAATAATTTGCAATATGAAGTTAATTTTGCAGGGCTTTCACTGTGAGGTTGAGTTACCACCTAATCTTCTTCAGAGTTCTGTGTGTGTGTGTGTGTGTGTGTGTGTCAATAAGTGAATGAATGAGTGAAGAACAATGTACAGTGCTTACACCAACTGTGTTTATATGAATACTCACCAAAGTGGCATTTTGACATGTTTTTGTGTGTATTTGACCATTTAAGTGTGCAACCTAAGACAAAGGCCACTACGCTTTTTCCATGTTCCACTCGGCGCACGTGTATAGAAAGCATCCTGTCAGTAGTGGATGAATCCACATGCCTAAATGGTCAAGTGCTAAAGTTCTCTTTTGAGGCTTATTGTGCTTTTGATATTTCATTTTAATATCTAGCACATCCCACTTTTTACTTTCTCATTCATCCATGTTTCATTATGAAGTCATTAAAAATTTCAAACAGTCCTGCCCAATGAAAGACACTCCCAAACAGCACTGAACATGCACTTTGGCCATTAACTTCGGTAAGCTGTACAACAAAGGAGCTATAATTGGCTGCTTTTTCAGCAGAAAGCTGAACTCTAGTGATGTCTAATTGTTTTTATCAATAATTTATGGTAAAGGGTGCAGAGATCTGCAAGGCACATGATTTTTGCCAAAGAGCCAGGTGTGGCCATAGGTCCCATAGTTCCCCTTTCAGTCGGTCACTCCGAGTCACGTCGGATGACCGACGAAATTGGGATCTCGCCAGAGAGACCAATCCACTTCGAGTGTAACTAAACGAGCCAATGGACATTGGCATGCGATTATTGCATCCAGCTGCCGCTGATCACAGCGTGAGCATAAGAGGCAGCTGATGCACCGCATCAATTATCCTTTCGCTTCGGAGCCGAGCGGTAGTGGTTAAAGCTACTGCTCTCCCTTCCAAGAGAGTGTTCTGCGAGCGAGTGCGGGCGTTACGGCGCGGCAGCGGTGGTCACGGTGTCCGGGAGAGAAAGATCGTCTTCCTGCTGACAGCCACACTAGGAGTGTGCGGTGGCCAGCTCCCCTGCGTGCTTCAGCACTAAAAGAGCATTTCTCTGAAAGAGCAATTTCTCTAAAAGAGCAACACGGGTGATCGCGTCTTTTTAAAGATGTCTTTTCACCCGTGCGTTTCTGGGTGTGGTCGTTTCCTGGCGCCTCAGGACGGTCACGATCGCTTCCTCACGTGTCTGGGCATTCAGCACTCTGAGGTGGCTTTCGTGGATGGTTCATGTTCTTCTTGCGGGGACATGACCATCTCGGAGTGCGACTCTGCTATGTCAAACATGGCAGAGTCCCTCTGCCTGCCGTGATCCGGCGTGCACACTGGATCCGGTGGAGTTAGAGGTGATTTGAGGATTACGGTGAGGGCTTCCCCAAGTGGAGCTCCTCACCCCTCAAGCACTCCGCAGCCGGTGGAGCTGCCGAAGGAGCGCGCTGGCCACGCGTTTCCTTCGGTGCCCCCTCTGACGACCAGATGTCGATCACCGCATCGGAGGGCGGGCCCTCTCTCTCCGGGGATGACGACCCGGCTGCGTTGCCCCCTTCGGGTGTGGTAGCGTTGTCCGTGCCAGACCCAGAGATGACGGCTATGCTTTCCCGGGCCGCCGAGAATGTCGGGCTCGTGTGGAATCCTAAAAAGCCACCGTGTCCCGATCCTTCGAGGCTGGGCGAGTGGTTCCTCGGTGGGGGTGGCGCTGGTTCTCAGCGCCCCCCTCCGGTGCCATTCTTTCCGGAAGTGCATGAGGAGCTGACAAGATTGTGGAGGGCACCTTTCACTGCCCGAAACACATCTTCTAGTTCTTCCGCTCTCACCACCCTCGATGGTGGAGCCGCTTTGGGGTATGCGGGCATCCCCTCGGTGGAACGGTCTGTGGCCATGCAACTGTGTCCAACAGCCGCTTCCACCCTGCGGGGTGATCCGTGTCTCCCCTCACGGGCCTCTAAGTATTCGTCAGGTCTAACTGGCAGTGCTTATAGAGCCTGTGGGGAGGCGGCTTCCGCCCTCCACGCTATGGCGTTGCTGCAGGTCCACCAGGCCAAAGCACTGAAAGACCTGCACGAGGGTGGTCACGACCTGGCGGTTCTACATGAGCTGCGTGCTGCGACGGACCTCGCGCTACGAGTGACGAAGGTGACCGCACAGTCTCTGGGTTGTGCGATGTCCAGGAGCGCCATCTCTGGCTGTGTCTCGCTGACATGAAGGAGCAGGAGAAGGTACAGTTCCTGAATGCTCCCGTGTCACAGACCGGCCCTTTCGGCGACGCTGTCGAGAGCTTTGCCCAGCAGTTCTCGGCAGCCCAGAAGCAGACTGAGGCAAACACATCATGCGCCGGAGGAAACCTGCTGCTTTCACTCCGGCTGCAGCCACTCAGCCTGCTCGTCGCCGTGGGCGCCCCCCTGCGGCCGCCCCCGCTCCCGCGCAGCCGCAGCAGCCTTCACCAGGCAGCGTCGTGGAGCTGGTCGCAGGCAGGACGCCCAGCCCGTCCAGGCCCCCGCCAAACCTGGCGGCAAGCGCAAGTGCAAGAGGCCCTGGGACGGTCGACCCAGAGATGGAGGAGACTGCTCATCGGGAGATGGTGACTGCACCACTCCCTCCCCCGGAGGAGGGCCGGGTGGAGTATCTTTTGTTCATTTTGTTCCGCCGCTGGCCCAGCAGCCAGCGGTACCCAAAACATCAGTAAAGAGCGGTCTCCTCAATCTCCGGGTCTCAAGAGGAGGAGAGTGGTGATCCGTGCATCACAGGATCACTTCCCTCCTCCTCTCTCGCCAGCAGGCAGCGGGTGGTTGCCCAAGAGCACCCCTCCTGCCCATTCGTGGAACCAGGTAAGGGCAGTAGCACTCCAGTCCCCGCTTCAAGTCGTCAAACGCCGGGCTGTCACAAGCCTCAAGCCGGGTTCCTGTGTCTCCTCCCACGCGAGGAGAAATCAGGTGAGTGCTACACTACACACCCAGACCCCGCCCCCTGCCGTCACAGGCCAGGCCGTCACAGGCCCTGGGGCCGGTCCCTGTGTTCCACCTCGCTGCCCCACCGCGGGCATGTCGGTGGGCCCGTTGGCCCCGCTGGTGCGGTCTCTCGGAGCCTGGTTAGCGCTCCCCAGCCCGTCCCGGTGGCTCCTGCGGACCATCAGACTCGGCTATGCGATTCAGTTCGCCCGGCGTCCCCCCCAAGTTCAGGGGCATCCGGTTCACTTCAGTCAAAGCCGTCGATGCCCCTGTCTTGCTCGCGGAGATTGCAGTCCTACTGGCGAAGGATGCAATAGAGCCGGTCCCTCCAGCCGATATGAGGTCGGGGTTTTACAGCCCTTACTTCATTGTGCCCAAGAAAAGCGGTGGGTTACGACCGATCTTGGATCTGCGAGTTTTGAACCGTGCACTTCACAAGATGCCGTTCAAGATGTTGACGCAGAAACGCATTTTTGGATGCGTCCGTCCCCTAGATTGGTTTGCAGCAATCGACCTGAAGGACGCGTACTTTCATGTTTCGATTCTCCCGCGACACAGGCCATTCCTGCGATTCGCGTTCGACGGTCGGGCATATCAGTACAAGGTCCTGCCCTTCCGGCTGTCCCTTTTCGCCTCGTGTCTTCACCAAAGTCGCAGAGGCGGCCCCTTGTTCCCCTGAGAGAACGGGGTGTGCGCATTCTCAACTACCTCTACGACTGGCTCATACTTGCACAGTCTCGAGAGCTGTTGTGCGCACACAGGGACCTGGTGCTCAGGCACCTCAGCCAGTTGGGCCTTCGGGTCAATTGGGAAAAGAGCAACTCGTGCCAGTGCAGAGGATCTCTTTTCTCGGCATGGAGTTGGATTCGGTCAACCAGACAGCACGCCTCACCCAGGAACGTGCTCAGTCGGTGCTGAACTGCCTCAAGACTTTATCAGGCAGGACAGCGGTCCCACTGAAACTCTTTCAGAGGCTCCTGGGGCATATGGCTGCAGCTGCGGCCATAGTTCCGCTCGGTCTGCTCCATATGAGACCGCTTCAGCACTGGCTCCATGGCCGAATCCCGAGGTGGGCGTGGAAACGCGGTACTCACCGGGTTCAGATTACACCGGCCTGCCGCAAGACCTTCAGCCCGTGGTCAGATCCTTCGTTCCTTCGGGCAGGAGTGCCCCTGGAGCAGGTATCCAGGCATGCTGTGGTATTCACGGATGCCTCGGCCACCGGCTGGGGTGCCACGTACAACGGGCACGCAGTATCAGGGGTTTGGACGGGCCCCCTTCTGCGTTGGCATATCAATTGCCTCGAGTTGCTGGCAGTACGCCTTGCCCTGTGCCGCCTCAGAGGGCGCCTTCGGGGCAGGGACGTTCTGGTCCGTACGGACAACACTGCGACCGTTGCCTACATCAACCGGCAAGGCGGTTTGCGCTCCCGTCGCATGTCGCAACTCGCCCGCCACCTCCTCCTCTGGAGTCAGAAGCATCTGAGGTCCCTTCGTGCCATCCACATCCCAGGAGTGTTCAATCAGGTGGCCGACGAGCTGTCTCGAGCGGCACTTCCTGGGGAGTGGAGACTCCATCCCCAGGCGGTCCAGCTGATTTGGAGTCGGTTCGGAGTTGCTCAGGTAGACCTGTTTGCATCTCCAGAAACCACCCACTGCCAGTGGTTCTACTCCCTGTCCGAGGCAACGCTCGGCACGGATGCACTGGCACACAGCTGGCCCCAGGGCTTGCGCAAGTATGCGTTTCCCCCAGTGAGCCTGCTAGCACAGACATTGTGCAAGATCAGGGAGGACGAGGAGCAGGTCCTGTTAGTGGCTCCATAT
Organism: Spinibarbus caldwelli; assembly: GCA_039654775.1. Lineage (NCBI taxonomy): Eukaryota > Metazoa > Chordata > Actinopteri > Cypriniformes > Cyprinidae > Spinibarbus > Spinibarbus caldwelli. The sequence continues at coordinate 28,430,073 of CM077243.1, forward strand.
TGGCCCAACAGGACCTGGTTCCTGGAACTCATGCTCCTCGCGACAGCCCCTCCCTGGCCGATTCCTCTGAGGAAGGATCTGCTTTCTCAGAGACGGGGCACCCTCTGGCACCCGCGTCCAGACTTGTGGAAACTTCATGTGTGGTCCCTGGACGGGACGCGGAGGTTCTAGGTGACCTGCCCCAGGAGGTAGCGCTCACTATCGCTTCAGCACGAGCACCGTCCACAAGACGGGCCTATGCGCTGAAGTGGAACCTGTTCGTCGAATGGTGTTCCTCTTACCAGGAGGACCCCCGGAGATGTTCGATCAGAGCCGTGCTTTCCTTTTTGCAACAAGGGTTTGGAGGGTAGGCTGTCCCCCTCCACCCTTAAGGTATATGTTGCTGCTATTTCTGCCCACCACGACCCCATAGAGGGGAGGTCGGTGGGGAAGCACGATCTGGTCGTCAGGTTTCTTAGGGGGGCCAGGAGGTTAAATCCTCCGAGGCCTCCCTCCCTTCCCTCTTGGGATTTGGCTTTGGTGCTAAGAGCCCTACAAACTGCCCCCTTTGAGCCATTGCAGTCAGTCGAGTTGAAGTTTCTTTCTATGAAAACCCTACTCCTGACTGCATTGGCCTCAATCAAGAGGGTGGGGGACCTGCAGGCATTTTCGGTCGACGAGTCGTGCCTTGAGTTTGGGCCGGCTGACTCCAGTGCAACACTGAGGCCCCGGCCCGGCTATGTGCCCAAGGTTCCTACCACGCCCTTCAGGGACCAGGTAGTGAGCCTGCAAGCGCTGCCCTTGGAGGAGGCAGACCCAGCCCTAGCTTTGCTCTGTCCTGTACGCGCACTGCGTCAGTACGTGGATAGAACTCAGAGCTTCAGGACCTCAGAACAGCTCTTTGTCTGTTTCGGAGGACAGCAGAAGGGGAAGGCTGTCTCCAAGCAGAGGATGGCCCACTGGATAGTGGATGCCATCACCTTGGCCTATGAAGCACAAGGTGTGCCCTGCCCGCTCAGGTTGCGTGCTCACTCCACTAGGGGTGTCGCATCGTCCTGGGCGCTGGCTCGTGGTGCCTCGCTAGCAGACATCTGTAGAGCTGCGGGTTGGGCGACTCCCAACACGTTCGCTAGGTTTTATAGCCTACGTGTCGAACCGGTTTCCTCCTGTGTTCTCACCTCAAACGGGTAGTGGCACTGAGAGGGCCGGCTCAGAGTCGGCTTGCGGCGTCCTTACGCCTAAATTCTCCAGAGAGTTCCTTAACCAGGCAAACCCTGTTGAGTCCTCCAGCACTCCGGCGTCCGGACACGGCGGAGCGTCCGGCGCCAGGCCTTCAGCCAATGAATTCTTGAAATCTGGTGCGAGGCTAGTGCCCATATGAGAGACCCTGTCGGGATCCCATATGTGTATTCCACGGTATTCTTATTGGAGCCGTGTTTCCCCTGGCGGACCACGTTCTGCCATCTCTAAAGATGCAGCCTGAGCCATCTCAGAGACTTCCATGTGCAATAGGGCCCTTCGGGGTTACTTCACATGTTTGAATGTCACTTAAACCCCCTTTGGGAGGAGGTGACTCCGCAGTGTGCCTCTTCCAAGTGGAAGGGCACGCTTCCCAGTGTTATCCTAGTCCTACTGTTTGGGTTACTCAAGGAACACCAGTAGTTGACCTTCTCTGTGTAGAGCCCGGTCCTATCGTCTGCCTTATAGGAAGGGTCAGGAGCCCTACACAGGGCACTGGAAGGGGCAGCTCCTGTGGCGCTTTGGTAGGGATCCCAATTTCGTCGGTCATCCGACGTGACTCGGAGTGACCGACTGAAAGGGGAACGTCTCGGTTACGTATGTAACCCTCGTTCCCTGAAGGAGGGAACGGAGACGTCACGTCCCGTCGCCACAGTCGCTGTACCACCGCTGAGCTGCCGGGTCGCCGGCTCGGCTCCTCAGCGAAAACATAATTGATGCGGTGCATCAGCTGCCTCTTATGCTCACGCTGTGATCAGCGGCAGCTGGATGCAATAATCGCATGCCAATGTCCATTGGCTCGTTTAGTTACACTCGAAGTGGATTGGTCTCTCTGGCGAGATCCCAATTTCGTCGGTCATCCGACGTGACGTCTCCGTTCCCTCCTTCAGGGAACGAGGGTTACATACGTAACCGAGACGTTCCGCTGGTATAATGTATTCTTTATATTATTAACAGACTCATATTTATAAGATTGTCTAGTTTTTTTTTTTTTTTTTTATCCATCTATCTGCATGTTCTAACGCAGTCTCATCACCTGCTGTCATACCACATGGGTTGAATCATGTGCCTGTCTTTTTAAATATCTTGTTAATGCATTACATTGGATATATACTCACTGGCCACTTCATCAGATAAACCTTGCTAATACTGGGTTGAACCCCTTCTGCTCTCAGAACTGGCTTAATTCTTCATTGCATAGATTCATTTGTTGTCCAGTTTTGGTGAGCCTGTGAGAATCGCATCTTCAGTTTCCTGTTCTTAGCTGACAGGAGTGGCACCAAATGTGTTCTTCTGCTGCTGTAGCCCATCTGCTTCAAGGTTCAACATGCTGTGCAATCATAGATGCTCTTCTGCATACCTCGGTTGTAATGAGTGGTTATTTGAGTAATTGTTACCTGTCTTCTCCTCTAACCTCTGGTATCAACAAAGCACAGAACTGCTTCACACTGGATATTTTCTCTTTTTCAAACCATTCTCTGTAAACCCGAGAGATGGTTGTGCATAAAAATCCCAGGAGATCAGCAGTTCCTGAAATACTCAGACCATGTTCAAAGTCAAGAGTTGCTGCCACGTGACTTGTCTGATTAGATATTTGCGTTAACATGCAGGTGAACAGGTAACTAATAAAGTGGCCAGTGAGTGTATTTCAAAATATGTGTTACATTAAACAATTTTACAAAGTACTTTCTTGAGATCCTCAATTCTAATGCATTTTTGGTCATTTGCATCTGTAGCTAGCTACTTACAGAAACATATAAGCTCCTGGGGGTAAATTTCATAAAGATTTCATCTTTTTCATAAAGCTACACTATATGAATTGAATACTAAGACGAGTGGTACTGATATGGAAATGACATGGAGTTTTAAACAGACAAATTCTAGGCAAGGCACTGCTGGACTGCTAACATCTACTTGCTGAGCATACATTAGCGATGAGGTGGGAAGGTTGAGCAATTAAAGTGAAGTTAATGCATTTCACACATGCTATCTTGTGGCTGGTGAGTTCGAGGGTATTGGCACTAGACTCTGGACAGACAGCAGTGCTGCATACTAATTCAGCAGACTACAGCGTGAGCTTATTAATGTATATCTTCTCACGGAGGCTGCAGGACGGTTGCATTCACACATACTGTCTGCCCTTGCTTTTGTAAGGACAATATTCATATGACTAATAATATGAGGAACAATCCTTTGGCAAACATGTTGGAAAGGAAAGGAAAGGAAAGGAAAAAAAAAGGATATCTAAAGTAAGAAAACAGAAAAGAGGTAGATATTCAGCGCTGAACTTACTTGACCTATGCATAAACTTTCCAGGAATCTAGATTTTTAGGTCTTGAAGTGACCCTCACAGTCATGTCAGCATCATATCACACAGATGCTTGCTAACGCAGCCGGTGACTCACTTACACAAACCTGTCAGTGCTGTGTACATATGCATGGATGGTGACAACATATTCTGCTGTTCGCCCAACCGCATTAGCTGCGGAACTGGGAAACAACAGGAGCAGAGATCTGGGTTAAGACTACATTTCTTGAATACTGCTATATCATCTTCACAGTCATATCAAAATCAAGCTAGGGATGATGTAAGGATGAATAACGGTGATGATATGCGGTAAAGATAATAATCTTCCTAAAAATAATGTCTAGCTAAAGAGGTTTGGGTCTTCTCCGGCCCTTTCCTCTCAGTTAACAAAAGTGGTTACGGCTGCCGGAGATCAGAACGAAATAGCTAATCCAACCATCTGTGAGGCTGCAGTGAAGTGATTTTCAAAACGAATTACAGAGATCAACAACCTGAAAGCCGCCTAAAGCAAAGAGAGAGAGAGAGAGAGAGAAAAAAAACTACTTTACGCAGCAAGAGACAATATCTCACGATGCCATTACTGTGCTGAAGGAACACGTAGCCTTCTATTTTTTTTTTTTTTTTGTCTGCTCCATCAAGTGCTCCCAGCCATCATATTTCATAGTCCTATAACATGTTTCAGAATAATATCAAAAGATGGTTGGGCAGGTTTTTCCTGGTGTGCTATGGAGAATCTTCTTTTCACCCCTGAAATAGAAATCCTAACAATGCCACTGTACTGACCCTAAGTGTTCAATAACAGTCTCTTTCTATCTTTATGAATCTCTACATCATAAGTCACATATCATGCCGCATGAAGCGGTTTGAATGTCAAGTTTGCATGCAAATGGATCTGTGTAGACTATTTTTTTTATTTTTAAATTATAATTCTGTCTTCATTTACTCACCCTCATGTCATTTCAAACCTGTTTCTTTCTTCTGTGGAACATAATATTTTTGAAAAATGTTGGTATCCAAACAATGACTTCTATTTGTATGGAGAAAACAAAAACAATCGGGCAGCCGAAACAAAACAAACAAACAAACAAACAAAACAGTGAGACATTAAATGTCATTTTATCTTCATTTTTGTTTCACAGAAGAAAGTCATACAGGTTTAGAATAATATCCAAGTGTATGGAAAAAAATGAAACATGCATAATGAAACATAAAAGAGAGGTCAAACAGATCACAAACGCTATATACTGTGTTAATGGAATATTCAGGTTAAACAGTAAAAACAAACTATATAGGCTATATATATATACTATATTGGTATTGGGTCACCCCCTTCTAATGAACAGGTTTGACTACTTTGGTAATTTCCATGAGTACAAATCTTAATGTTTAAGCATATAATGATATTCAAGGGAATTGTGTGCTTCTAATTTTAAAGCAACAGTTAGGACAAGACCCTTTTCTATTCTAACATGACAATGCCTCTGTGTATAAGGCAAGGTTCAAAAAGAAATGATTGATTTAGTCAGTGTGGAAGAACTTGACCGGTTTGCAGAAAGCCAAGTCCTAATCCAAGCTGAACACCTCTGGTGTGACTTTAAATGCAGAAATGAAAACTCTTTACCAAACACCTATTTACCCTATTTATAGCACATATAAAATGAGCTTCACCGGAAGATTACGAGCTGGCTTATCTTTATGTGGAAGTTCTAAAGAACGCTCCGTGCATATGGTCAGTTAAGCAACGTTGTGAATGGTGCACTGATTTTAATGTGTTTGGCCATTCATTTTCCTAAAAAAAAATAAATAAAAATTGGTAAGTTTGGTTCATTTTTAGGGATGTAACGATATTATCAATATAGGTCTTCCGGGCAAAACGTGTAGTTTTTAAAACATATTTAAACTTCTAATTCTAACATAACAGGTCTTTAAAGTTGTGTTTTGGCACAGTACCTGTCAAACGAACTAAAACCGAAAGCACAATATGGCTTAATCCCTTCATCAAGTCTGTTTGCGCTGCGCGTTTCAAAGCGAAGTTCACACTTCGTTCAGGCGATCAGCTCGTGATCGGGTGTTTTCACTGAAGCTGGAGTTTTCCTTCAAAATAAAAGCTCTACTGCCGTTTCCGTCAAAATAAAAGCTTAAAAGTGCAGTATGAATTGCTGACAGCTAGCGGTTTAATGCAGTCCAAATTCGAAATATCTCTTTCAAGTGTAGAAATTAGGAAAGAAGTATTGTAATTTCCCTACTGTAGTGTAAAGCAAAAAATAATAGCTATACCTATGAAATATTAATTTTCATTTATTTTACAGTGCATTTGTTTTATAATATATGGCTATTAATGTCATTGTTGTTGTTGTTGTTGTTGTTATTATATTCTAATTTGTTTGGCTTCCTAAAACACCAGTGTGAATGTAATTTAAACTGAGACAGCATATCACAAATAAAAAGAGGGTTAAGTCCCCTTTAAAGTTCAGGTACAAGTCAATTCACTGACTTTTTTCTGACTTAAGTTTTCTTAGTTAAGAACATGGGTTGGAGCTCTTAATTTTGAACTCTCAAAGTGCATTAGATAGAATAATTTAACTTTAAAATGTCCAAAAAAAAAAAAAATTCCAATTCTTCATTTGTCTTTTTTTTTTTTTTTTTTTTTTTTAATATTGCAATAAATATCATATATTGGACTTCATATCACGATACTATAGTATCATGAGATTTTGATATGGTTACATCCCTATTAATTTTTGTACAATCTTATTTTTCAGTAGATTCAAAACACTTATTCAACACTTAATTGACATCATCACTCTGAAACATCTGTGTGCGCACTTGCAACATTGCAATTTTAAATGAAGCAATTCAAGCACAATTCTGTGCGAATGAAAAATGACTCTAGAAATGCCATACAGGAAGGCAAGCATGCACATACTTCTTGTGCTGCCATGTGGTGAACATATTCCACCCTAAATTTCATGGGAATTCCTCCATAAGGAATGCTGTTGTACAGCTTAATCCCCAGTGAAAATTTCAGGGGTGAAATAATGACAAAAGGTACAGCAAAGACAAATAATGCTGAGCACTTGACTTCTGCACTGCTGGATTTGCTGCCGATCAAGAATTTTCCAGCCACCACCAAGAGTTAGTGCTTCTTACATTGAGAAATCTATGAATTACAACCATTTATGATATTAAATAAGATTTGCTTTTATTGTCACTTTGAAAACTGCTCAGTCAACTTTCTCATGATCAACAAAATGCTAGCCAGTCAAGAGTACATAAAGCAATTACAAACAACTGCCAATATTTTTTTTGGCACTTTTTCTTAACACTAGCTACATTCATGGAGAAAGAGGGGCAATGAGATCAGGGCACAGCACATGTTGTACTTAAACCCGTGTGTTCTGCATAAGCACTAACTGCTAAGGCAAAGCTCTGACATTAGAAAATTAAGTAAATGGTACATTTAGAAAACTAAACGGAGAACACACTACTTCATTTAAAAGTTAAATATTAATATAAATAATAACTTTAAATCAAAACAATGCCTTGAAGTATTCCTTAAGTAAATACTACTTCATGTATTTTTTAAAATAAAGAATAAAGAACAAAAGTAATAAAATAATACATAAAGTAATTATAAATAAATAAAAGCAGCGAGTGCTTTACTTTTTTCTTGTCAATATTGTAATTTAATTACATAATCAGACTGTGTTGGTTCTATTACACAGCATTTACACAGCAAGACCTAATGCACAGGCCCCATAATTTGACAGTTTGTTGTTAAAAAGGACAGTGATTACAAGATGTCAAAAAGCTGTTTTCACTGCGTTACTGCAAAATGCACCAGAGGGCATGCGTGTGAGTCTACTACTAACACGGAAAATGGAGAAAAAATTCAGATGCTGTTTTATTGCATTTTTTTTTTTTTAATTGAATAGTATATTCTTTCTCTGAATGTTAGATTCCATTATTATTATGTTATTGCATGTGAAAAAACTTATGGGAAATAGCCTTACTTCTTGCTCACTCTGAAACTGCATGTATTGACAAAACAAATGAAAAAAGCATTAACCAGATTAGTAGATCTTAACCTACTGTAGCTTGTGCACTAAACAGATGGCTTACTGACTAGAACAGACATTTGAAATGAGCGTTAAAAGAACAACTGAATGAACACAGTAATGTCCAGACAGAAGATACCAGTGCTCTGATAAGCAAGGGTCAGCTCTGAGTGTAATCCAATCTTTCCACTTGTCCTGTTTTTAAATTACTCTCTACTTCTGCAAGGTTGATTAAATGTTGGTGAGATGTCTCATCATATCTGACAGACTGGTTACTATCTCAGGATTTGGCTGTGATTAGGGAAATTAATTGATTCATATCTTTTAGAGCGGTCTCCTACTGAAGCCTTCCCTTATCGGCTCTTATCAGCAGTAGGAGCTGTCATTTCTTTGAATCTTTTAAATAAAGCTCTGATGTGATACTTCATTTTAGAGTCTAAATATAAGATGCAATTACTCAACTGCCTTAGCATCCAGTGCAAATAATGCTGGCTTTTTTTCCAGATAATAAAACCTTAAAAGAGCCCTGTATAAAGCATATTGCTGAAAAGGACAATGCTTTGTAAAGAAACGTTAACAGATAAATAGAGAAGATGCTGTAGTGTAATTTTGTGATTTCACAATAAACACCGTGTAGTGAACTGTAGACCACCTGCTGCAGTCAAAATGAGCAATGCAAAGACATGGACTAAACTATGGTTGCGGGGTATAACGGTACTACGGTTGTATTGTGATTGTACAAGCCTCACAATACCAAAGGTGCCACAGTATTTTCCGAACAATAGTACCGTGTTGCATGGTAGCATATTCTCACATGCAGTAGATCTACTCAAGCTGAACTCAGGTCTAGAGTGCATTAAATGGCCCAAAAAAAAAAAATGTGTGTCCGCATATAAACAAACAATTTAACACACAACCAGTGTGAAATATAATGTGAAAAGAAAGTATGAGGCATTTAGTATGTTTTTTAAGATTTTTGTTTTACGGGGACACAGGAAGTGTCCTCATAAACCATGTTTACATTGTAGTACCCATGTCATTATACACATTTGTGTCCTCATAAACCAATATATACCAGCACACACACACACACACACACACACACACACACACAAAAGGTATGATAACAACCCTAGACTTACATTTTTGGACAAACATACTGATCAAACAAATACTGATACAAAATTATTGATCGTATTTTTGTCCTGTCAAAATATATACATATCCTTAAAACAAGATAAATTTATTTAGTAAAACAAGACTTGTTTTATGAGAATATACCTTGAATTATACGGGTGCATCTTGATAAATTAGAATGTCGTGGAAAAGTTAATTTATTTCAGTAATTCAACTCAAATTGTGAAACTCGTGTATTAAATAAATTCAGTGCACACAGATTGAAGTAGTTTAAGTCTTTGGTTCTTTTAATTGTGATGATTTTGGCTCACATTTAACAAAAACCCACCAATTCACTATCTCAACAAATTAGAATATGGTGGCATGCCAATCAGCTAATCAACTCAAAACACCTGCAAAGGTTTCCTGAGCCTTCAAAATGGTCTCTCAGTTAGGTTCACTAGGCTATACAATCATGGGGAAGACTGCTGATCTGACAGTTGTCCAGAAGACAATCATTGACACCCTACACAAGGAGGGTAAGCCACAAACATTCATTGCCAAAGAAGCAGGCTGTTCACAGAGTGCTGTATCCAAGCATGTTAATAGAAAGTTGAGTGGAAGGAAAAAGTGTGGAGAAAAAAGATGTACAACCAACCGAGAGAACCGCAGCCTTATGAGGATTGTCAAGCAAAATCGATTCAAGAATTTGGGTGAACTTCAAAAGGAATGGACTGAGACTGGGTCAAGGCATCAAGAGCCACCACACACAGACGTGTCAAGGAATTTGGCTACAGTTGTCGTATTCCTCTTGTTAAGCCACTCCTGAACCACAGACAACGTCAGAGGCGTCTTACCTTGGCTAAGGAGAAGAAGAACTGGACTGTTGCCCAGTGGTCCAAAGTCCTCTTTTCAGATGAGAGCAAGTTTTGTATTTCATTTGGAAACCAAGGTCCTAGAGTCTGGAGGAAGGGTGGAGAAGCTCATAGCCTAAGTTGCTTGAAGTCCAGTGTAAAGTTTCCACAGTCTGTGATGATTTGGGGTGCAATGTCATCTGCTGGTGTTGGTCCACTGTGTTTTTTGAAAACCAAAGTCACTGCACCCGTTTACCAAGAAATTTTGGAGCACTTCATGCTTCCTTCTGCTGACCAGCTTTTTAAAGATGCTGATTTCATTTTCCAGCAGGATTTGGCACCTGCCCACACTGCCAAAAGCACCAAAAGTTGGTTAAATGACCATGGTGTTGTTGTGCTTGACTGGCCAGCAAACTCACCAGACCTGAACCCCATAGAGAATCTATGGGGTATTGTCAAGAGGAAAATGAGAAACAAGAGACCAAAAAATGCAAATGAGCTGAAGGCCACTGTCAAAGAAACCTGGGCTTCCATACCACCTCAGCAGTGCCAAAAACTGATCACCTCCATGCCACGCCGAATTGAGGCAGTAATTAAAGCAAAAGGAGCCCCTACCAAGTATTGAGTACATATACAGTAAATGAACATACTTTCCAGAAGGCCAACAATTCACTAAAAATGTTTTTTTTTAATTGGTCTTATGAAGTATTCTAATTTGCTGAGATAGTGAATTGGTGGGTTTTTGTTAAATGTGAGCCAAAATCATCACAATTAAAAGAACCAAAGACTTAAACTACTTCAGTCTGTGTGCATTGAATTTATTTAATACACAAGTTTCACAATTTGAGTTGAATTACTGAAATAAATGAACTTTTCCACGACATTCTAATTTATTGAGATGCACCTGTACATAAGCCTCACTATTTCAAACATCTTATACCGCCATAAGACTGTGTCATCATTTCCAGTTTTCTGCCTATATGAGACTCAACTCAAACAAAAAATAAATACATTTTATTTATTTATTTATTTTTTTAAAAGTGTTGAAACTGCACAACCCAACATGAATCCTGCATAACTTACTTGAATATGATACATCATTTTCCTTTCAAGCACTGCAGGACATCAGAAACCTCAAATCTGTATACTTTTTTTATTTATTTATTTATTTATTTATTTATGTATGTATTTATGTATTTATTTATTTATTTTTAATAATTAAGTGTGTTTTATTTACTTTTTTTTTTTTTTCTTACCAAAATGTGATACAGGCAAAAATACCTTGTAACTCTAAGTTTAACTGCAGTGTGGTGCTGTTGAAATAAGCAAATATTGCCATCCTGATTTCTGGCAGTAATAAGGAAGTGAATATTGCTGAGGGGTACAACATTCATTCAGTATACTGCTGTGGCACTCAACACTGCAGGCAAATAGATTACAATTAGTTGGGTGTAATGGCCCATAAGCCCCACTTTAAAGGCTGCTGGGAAACCTGCGGGATATATACGGATGGCATGATCTGAACAACAATGTGTGGGGGCGTCGATGAAATAGTGCTGCATACTTTAAAATTTAAATGCTCACACAATAAGTTGAGGGTCTGCAAGACACCATTGATTTCTAAGTATTTGTAATGCATTAGATTGTGGCCTTGAATGTAATTTTCCTGCAACTGTTGCAAACTTGCTGACTGAGTTAAATCATATGCTGACAAACTAACAAACTAAAATTTGCAGTTGATGGTAATCCATTGTGCAACTGAATGCTAGGGGTGGATGATTCAAAAGTAAAAGTAGAGAGAAAATAAACGGTAAAAATATTCTAAAATATTCAAGGTATGTATTCCACACCATTTTGCATTAAATGTGATGGATGACAAATAAGAATAACATTTTAAGTACCAGTATAATAATCAACAGTAATATTTTCCTGTAGTTATAAATATTTTATCAGTTTCCATACAGAAATTTCCATGAACATTTTTAATGGTGACATTAATAAAACAATGAATCAGAGTTTTTAATTGGTTTATAGAAATTGACAGCTTTATTGATTCATTGAAATAAATCCATCTTTACAACTCTAAAAGAATTTGTGCTACTAAAATTAATTTTAATGAACTAAAATTAAGCAATAATCGACTAGGGGTGTTATAAGTATAAAAACAGCAATACAAGTATAAAAGTATAAAGTATAAGTACAAAAACAACAATACAAGCAATATGACAAACAACGCAAATGTTCAGTAAATTGATTTATTAATTGCAATAATTGTTATAACAACCTATAACCTGTATTTCATCTCGTCACTGCTACTGTAATGTCAAGAATCCAGATATATTATGTCTGCTGCCGTTTCCAATGCTAATTTAGAGTGGACATCAGAAAGAAAGTTTCTGATACATTTTCAGGCATAGTGGATACAGAACCCCCACTGCCTGTACACATTTGGCCACCAGAGGAAACACCTATGCAAAATACCATTAACCTGATGGATTGGGTGGTAATGGGGTTAGAGGTGCACTCAAAATGCATAAGAGGGAAAGGTTACACATCCACTGAAAATTATACATGGTAATGACTTTACTGAACTTCAGCTAATACACATAAAACCAAAGCAACGGAAAGAAACCATATACCCAACTTTCACACATTCCAATAACCAATTACACTGTGGACTAAACTACAGCAGCAGTTTGCATTAACACTGTAAAGCCTGAAATAATACTAAGAGTTGCATATGAGTCCCTCAGTTGTCCTCAGTGTGAAAAGATGGATTTCAAAATCATACAGTCATTGTTGGAAAGGGTTCAACTACACAAAAATGCTGAAAAACCAAAGAATTTGTGGACCTGAAGGATTCTTCTGAAGAACAGCGGGCAGTTTAACTGTTCAGGACAAACAAGGCATCATGAACAACTATCACTAAACAACAACAACAACAACAACAACAACAAAAAACACAGCTGTGGATCATTCAGGTAACAACACAGTATTAAGATGATATAAAGTCAAGAGGATATAAACTTTTGAACGGGGTCATTTTTATAAATTCAACTATTATTTTCTCTTGTCGACTATATGTAAACATCTTTTATATTAAATATCTTATTCAGGTCAGTACTAAATACTAAAGTCATGAAGTAGATTTTGTACAGGTTTTTCAACAAAGATTTGATCATATTGATAATTTAGAGGCCTTAGAAAATCTATCTATCAGATATGATACTGTAGGATTTACAGGGTTAACAACAGAACCTATCAAAGGACCAGTGGAGTGCATTCGTTAGTGGTGACTTTAGTTTGTGAGACATAATTTCGGACAAAACTAAGAGTGGTGCAGAGAATAATATCTCATACTGGGAGAAACATTTCTGTCGCACAGCACGTACAAAGCACACATTGTCAACACATCTGCATTCAACAGCAGTGTCTCTGTGACGACCATATGGTCAAAAAAGACTGTGTTCCAGGCACAGTGCTGACACCAAAAAATAGATGATGGTAAATACGTGAGATGTTGTTTGTGCAGCCTTCCAGAGTTGCTCATAGTTACCATCTAAAGAGACTTCAGGCAAGTGTGACATAAATGCTGACTGCCATAGTTCATGTTCAAATCAGGTTAAAAGAGAAATAAAGCACGGAAATAGATCTCCTTATAAAATAGATAGGTCAACCAGAATAGTGACAAAACTGATCATTCATAAGCACTGGGTCTTGAGGTGAAAGCTCTGGATCAGAAAATATACAATATATACTCACATTTCCTGTTAAAATAATACAAATAGCTGTAGGTTTCAAAGACAAAATAGAATTACATCCACTTGAGTCTGGGGTGCCTCTTTTAATCCCGAAGGTAATCTAAAACGCTCAATGATGAGTTTGCAGGGTGTGTAAATCTAGTTTGCCTGAGCCTTACAATCAATCTAGGGAGGACTTGCAAACAAAATTAAACACTGCAAGACAAAGACAGTATTTTACCAAACCAGAGAGACCAGCTCCTTAGAGTGTTTAGATGCACCAGTATACTTAGACTACAATTTAACCTAATCTGCTCAAAAAAAAAAAAAATCATGATTCATGCACAATCTAGTCGCAGCCCCAGATGGCACCCTCACAGACCAGTCTGTTCAATGACTATCTCATGCATATTGCGCACAAAACTGGAGAGTGCTAGCAGAAAATCAACAGTTCCAATAGGATTGGTTGGCTATACACAGGTTGCAGGACTCAGTGTGGATCAATCTGCCTGGAAACAAACTGTGTTGATACAATGAGTGCTTGTCTAGTAACTGGATTTGCCTATAACTTTGCCAGATTACTGTCTTCAAATCTTTGACTTGTTTGAGGCGTTTAGTTGAAAATAAACTAGGTATCAATGAGCAGAACTGCACATTCTGCTTTGTTTTCTGAGTTGTGAATGTGAAATAATCAGTACCTATCACATTTGGGCACATATAAATTCTAACTACAGGGTCTACACATATTTCTGCTTTTATCAGTGTTTTCTGTACAGCTAGTCAAATATCTAAAACTTCCCCTCCTCTAAATAGCCCATAAATAAACAACAAAAAAAAAAAAACTAAAAAACAAAACAAGCTTTGGGTGGTCACTTTAATGGTAAAACTTCCTCCTCATCTATAAGTGGACAGTTCTTGTCCAGAAAATGCCGTGATAAGGACCAGATTTTATGCCGATAGTCAAAAGTCTGGCTATGCATGTCTGTTTGCCATCCTGTTGGCAAAAATGCAGATGGCTAGACCAGAACTAAGCAAATGCACCTGGGGCAAAAATCAAGGATGGTAGAAAACATTCAAATCACCGATACTTATAAACACATACTAAGCAATGACGTTCAACACCCTAGAATTACTGTGTGCTTGAATGGTAAAAAACAATGTTTCTTACCTTCATAGATTGCTTTAAATCCTTGGGCACTTACTGCAAAATCCGTAGTAAACCACAGTGCCAAAATTGACCCAGAACTCACGATGGGTGATGGCAACATGAAGCCAGACAACCTGAAATGAAATTTATAAATGCAATGTAAGTGTTCATCATTATAATATTAGAATAGTATTAGAATCCACCATATACATTTTTTCACATAAAAAGAAACAGGTAATTGTTTCATTCTTTTCTAAAGTATGACTGTTCTATTTTATGTTTTTAATGAGCAGGACCAAATCACCTTGGTCGCCCTCAGGGAGCATGAGTGCACTTAGCTGCCCTATGACTCCACGTTACTGCCTCACCTTTGACACCACCCTAGTGAATTAGATGACAATAACAAGCTAAAAAAAAAAACGGGGTCCTCCATAACAAAGACCAGCCTTGCGGCTCTCAAGTGAAGGATAAGATACGTTCTTTGATGAAAGCCAGGGGAAATAAACTGGTCCCATTCCTCAGAGATCTCAGCTAAGTAGCAGCAGTTATCTTACTCTAACACAACAGCTAAAGTTCGTGGAATTCTCTAAAGATGATTCATGTAATCTCAGACCAGTATAAAACCAGAACAGAGCAAAGACTCCCTATTTCTTGTTTAAGCAATCATCTCTTTCCTAACTAGTTCCCATTTGCAAATAATGTAAAATTAAAAATAGGCAATTATGAGCACTAGGGGGGTACCATGTTGTAGGCATAAATGAATGTGGATAAATTTGCTCACATAATTTGCTCTTGGAAGAGTTCATAGTGAAAGCTCTAACTTTAAGATTGTGGGACAAATCTCACCAACATTTTCAAGAGATCATCAGAATTGCACTGAACAACATATCCTAGGGCATTTCAGGGCCTAGTTTTATGGCGGGGACCCTCTCTGATTGCCACAGTGAAGAGACACCTCTTAGAGGGCTAGAAGAAGACTCCATTACCAGGACTGGAACAGAGAGGACTTTTCATAGGTCCACATGTAGTTTCTTGAGAAATGACTACCCTTCACCCATCTTGAAACTCACTCCTAAGGGTTAGGGTGGGACTACCATAAAAAAATCCATTAGGAATTGTGGAGGTAGCAGCAGTGGTTGAAACAAAGAGAGGCCTCGAAGATCTATCCAATTCCATTTATATCTATGTAGGAAACTTTCAAATTTATAGAAACAACAACACATCAAATTAATACTTATTCAGAAATACAAGTATTATTAATGGTAGTCATTCTTAGTACAATATTTAACACAAATGCAACTGTTAATATATAAATGAATGCATGCATGATAGTTCAATCTTTTTCCATCATGTATAGGGCCCTATTTTAATGATCTAAGCACATGGTCTAAAGCGCACGGCGCAACTGCACTTTGGGCGTGTCTGAATCCACTTTTGCTAGTTTAACGATGCGAAAAATGGTCGGCGCGCCCGGCGCATGGTCTAAAAGGGTTGTCCCTATTCTCTTAATTTTGTGCACTCCTCTTTTGGGAGTCACACTCATGGTCTTCGAGGTCAAAAGTGACCGGACACTTGAAATGTAACTTTTTTTTTCTTCAGTAAAATCAATCTAATATATTTTTGTTCAATAATATTTTTTCTTTTTTTATTTTGAGAGAATGTTATGGTAATAATTAATATTCATGCAATAATTATTATCAATTTTTCCCATTGAAAATAGTACAAAAAAATTTAGACTAGGCCTTTAAAATCCATTTTTTTCAAGGCAGATTAGCACCTCCTGGTGAGAGCAAAGAAAGAAAAACATGTAATTTAATGGTGTAACCACTTGATGCCTGTATAGGAATCTATAGAGAGGCTATAGTTGTTTTTATACATAATTGTTTACTTTTATTAGGTTGTGGATTTAAATGTATATTAAGGCATTCTCAAAGACTACTTTTTGTCAAGGTTTATGTTTTTTGTTGTTTTAAATGTTGATTTGAAGTGTCAGTTTTTTTTTATTATTATTACTACAGTCAAACCTGAACACAGAAAGCATTTTGTTATACAAAACATTAAAATTCTATAAAAATGTAACAAAAATAAACAGGAGTTTAGAGTCTAACCCCTTCCTTGCTGTCCAATTTTTAACTAAATTGTAGTTGAACTATTGATTTTATTTTACATAGTTGCTGTGTTACAGGCACACCAGTTCATAGGGGTGTGTGTACAAGTGTGTGTGTGTGTGTGTCCGTGCATGTGTGAGTGGGTGTGTTGATTTTGCACTCTAGATGTTTTAGAGTTCCACCCCTTCATTGTTGTGCAATTTTTTTCTGCATTGTGGGGAATTTGTAGATTGTACACACAAAAATGTTCTGTATTTTAAATTTTTTTGCCATTTCCCATTCATTTCCTATGGTCGGTCATTTTTTACCAAAGACCATGAGTATGACTATTTTTTTATGAGCACTTAGCTTTTTCGAATCATGCCCTCAATTTTTTTGTTTGTTCACATACCAAGTGCCATAAAAGTCACCAAGTTTCGTATCTTTCCGATGAAGCTACGATTTTTAAATATTCAAAATGTAAAATTCTTCGGTCAAAAGTGACCGAAGACTGCACAAGGGTTTTAATGAGTCATGGGTGTGTTTTGGGCGTAATGTGGAATAAACCAATCAGAGTCTTATCTCCCATTCCCTTTAAGAGCGAGTTGCGCTCGCGCCATGGCGAATTCTCTGTTTACACGGTGGAATTTGCAAGCGCAAAGACTGAACGCGTCTCCAGAGAGGAAACGGATCTGCTCATGCATGTAGGCGTTTTTATATAATATACAGGTGCATCTCAATAAATTAGAATGTCGTGGAAAAGTTCATTTATTTCAGTAATTCAACTAAAATTGTGAAACTCGTGTATTAAATAAATTCAGTGCACACCGACTGAAGTAGTTTAAGTCTTTGGTTCTTTTAATTGTGATGATTTTGGCTCACATTTAACAAAAACCCACCAATTCACTATCTCAGAAAACTAGAATACTTCATAAGACCAATAAAAAAACATTTTTAGTGAATTTTTGGCCTTCTGGAAAGTATGTTCATTTACTGTATATGTACTCAATACTTGGTAGGGGCTCCTTTTGCTTTAATTACTGCTTCAATTCGGCGTGGCATGGAGGCGATCAGTTTGTGGCACTGCTGAGGTGGTATGGAAGCCTAGGTTTCTTTGACAGTGGCCTTCAGCTCATCTGCATTTTTTGGTCTCTTGTTTCTCATTTTCCTCTTGACAATACCCTATAGATTCTCTATGGGGTTCAGGTCTGGTGAGTTTGCTGGCCAGTCAAGCACACCAACACCATGGTCATTTAACCAACTTTTGGTGTTTTTGGCAGTGTGGGCAGGTGCCAAATCCTGCTGGAAAATGAAATCAGCATCTTTAAAAAGCTGGTCAGCAGAAGGAAGCATGAAGTGCTCCAAAATTGCTTGGTAAACGGGTGCAGTGACTTTGGTTTTCACACAATGGACCAACACCAGCAGATGACATTGCACCCTAAATCATCACAGACTGTGGAAACTTAACACTGGACTTCAAGCAACTTGGGCTATGAGCTTCTCCACCCTTCCTCCAGACTCTAGGACCTTGGTTTCCAAATGAAATACAAAACTTGCTCTCATCTGAAAAGAGGACTTTGGACCACTGGGCAACAGTCCAGTTCTTCTTCTCCTTAGCCCAGGTAAGATGCTTCTGACGTTGTCTGTGGTTCAGGAGTGGCTTAACAAGAGGAATACGACAACTGTAGCCAAATTCCTTGACACGTCTGTGTGTGGTGGATCTTGATGCCTTGACCCAGTCTCAGTCCATTCCTTGTGAAGTTCACCCAAATTCTTGAATTGATTTTGCTTGACAATCCTCATAAGGCTGCGGTTCTCTCGGTTGGTTGTGCATCTGTTTCTTCCACACTTTTTCCTTCCACTCAACTTTCTGTTAACATGCTTAGATACAGCACTCTGTGAATAGCCAGTTTCTTTGGCAATGAATGTTTGTGGCTTACCCTCCTTGTGAAGGGTGTCAATGATTGTCTTCTGGACAACTGTCAGATCAGCAGTCTTCCCCATGATTGTGTAGCCTAGTGAACCAAACTGAGAGACCATTTTGAAGGCTCAGGAAACCTTTGCAGGTGTTTTGAGTTGATTAGCTGATTGGCATGCCACCATATTCTAATTTGTTGAGATAGTGAATTGGTGGGTTTTTGTTAAATGTGAGCCAAAATCATCACAATTAAAAGAACCAAAGACTTAAACTACTTCAATCTGTGTGCACTGAATTTATTTAATACACGAGTTTCACAATTTGAGTTGAATTACTGAAATAAATGAACTTTTCCACGACATTCTAATTCATTGAGATGCACCTGTATATGTAGCCTACACAATAATAATCTTTTACATTGTAATCTTTTAATTTTTAATATTTGGCATGTTTGTGTGCTGCTGCGCATCCCCATGTATGTGTAATAAGCAAAGTGTACGTAAACTGTGGACCCCCCTATAGGCGCATATTACTAATGCGCTCTTTAAATAACAAAAAAATAAATAAATAAAAATACTGCGCCATTGACTGTACACCACGTTTTAGTTGGTCAATGGCGCAGTCTATTTCAGTTGCCTCAAAATAGCAACGCGCCAACAATGCACCTAAACACACCCATAGGTGGAAATCCTGGGGGGGTCAGAGGGGACAAGACTCCCCCTATCTGAGGGTTGTCCCCCCTAAAAATATGATTAAAAAACATGCTGTGTATTGTAAACAATGTTTTATACTTAAAATAATTGTGTAAATAGTAAAACAACACAAACGCAAACGGGGAAAAAATGCGTTTTAAGTTTAGAAACATTTTGAGTCTCCCCTCCCTTGTCTCACAGTAATTTGGTCCAAATGCTTTCCTCCTTTATATCACACACACAACAAGTCCGGTGAGAGAGAACAAAGTCTCAATAGTTGTGGAACTCCAGTAAGTAAGGCTGTCAGTTGGCTATTTTATTCACATCGGATGATGTGATTATTTTCTCTTTGCGAGAACAGCGTGTTTCTGAGAGCGCGTGTCCGGTTTTGTGCGAGAGCAAAGAAAATCCAGTATTAATGTGCTTTCGCGCTACAATAATTCGCTCTCGACATTTATCATTAAAATAACGCCTTAGTCTTCCTGCTACACTAATAGTTGTAGCTTTCCTCGGTGTATATATATCCTTACAAGTACAATTTTAGTTGTATTATTTGTGTCCCCTTCAAAAACTGCTCGAGAAATTTTATGTATATTGTCCCCCCCCTACTGTTAGACGAAATTTACGCCCCTGAACACACCTCGTTTTCAGACCAAGCACGCCCTTGGGCGCGCAAATGGATGCAAATGCGTTTGCTATTTAAACAACAAAGCCTTTAGCTTGGTCAGCAAACAAACTCCCTTTAATTTATGTTTTTTTTTTTTTTGTTTTTTTTTTTCAACTTTTACTGATGAAATTCCTTAGCTGGTGGCCGGAGGTAAAGGGAAGAAGGAGTCTTCTAACCCTCTCACACTCATCACACCCTCAACTGACCAAAACTCAAAACATTTTTTTGGTGCCACGGGTGTGAACCAATACAGTGTGCTGCTCGGCACTTTCTGTTAAGATTAGTATTGAACAATTAATTCACAAATAAGTACTAAGTACATTATTCATTACTTTATTAGAGATTTACAGTACATATCATATGTATAAAGGCTTAAATTCTAATTGTGGGGGTGAATAAACCCTAAACTCAAACCGTGAAAAAGCAAAATGACCTACATAGAGCATATTGTCTCTATAAGGGAAGCCCAGCTTTGGTGCCCCTGAAAGCACACATACTGTACACTTCCTGTCAGTGTCACGCTGTTGTGGCTGTAGTAATCGCACAATGCAGGATAATCCAAAAAAAAACAAAAAAACAACAACAACAACAAAAAAAAACACTTCTTTATTAATCCACAAAGGAATGCTCAGGAGATCGCAGAAGCAAACTGGAGCAAACCACATAAAACAAAGATGACAATCGGCCAAGAACAGAACAAAACCGAAAGTATATATATACAGTCAGGTCCATATATGTGGGGAAGTCGTGGTCTAATGGTTAGGGAGTTGGGCTTGTAACCTGAAGGTTGATTGAAGGTGGGGATTGTGAATGAAGAGCACTCTCTCTGCCTTCAATACCATGACTGAGGTGCCCTTGAGCAAGGCACCGAACCCCCAATTGCTCCCCGGGCGCTGGAGCAATGGCTGCCCACTGCTCCGGGTGTGTGTTCACGGTGTGTGTGTGCGTTTGTTCACTATTCACTGCTGTGTGTGTGCACTTGGATGGGTTAAATGCAGAGTATGGGTCACCATACTTGACAATACGTCACGACTTTCATATATTTGGACACAGGCACAGTTTTATTTTAGCTGTTGACCAAAACATATTCAAGTTACGGTTATATAATGAATATGGGCTTAACGTGCACACTCTCCAGGAGGTAGGTGTCTCAATGTCAAAGTTTACAATCAAGAGAAGACCTCACGAGAGCAAATACAGAGGGTTCACAACAAGTTGTAAACAAGACCAGATTAGACTTTGCCAAGAAACATCTAAAAAAGTCAGACCACTTCTGGAAAGGCATTCTTTGGATGGCTTAAATTAAGATCAACCTGTACCAGAATGACGGGAAGAAAAAAGTATTGAGAAGGCCTGGAACATCTCATGATCCAAAGCATACAACATCATCTGTGAAACATGGTGGAGCAGTGTGATGGCATGAGCATGCATGACTTCCAGTGGCACTGGGTTACTGGTGTTTAGTGATGATGTGACAGAGGACAGAAGCAGCCGGAAGAATTCTGAAGTGTATGGGGATATACTTTCTGCCCAGATTCAGTCAAATGGAGCAAAGTTGATTGGGCAGTGCTTCATAGTACAAATGGACAATGACGCAAAAAATACAGCAAAAGCAACCCAGGAGTTTTTGAAGGTAAAAAGTGAAATATTCTGCAATGGCCAAGTCAATCTCCTGATTTCAACCCGAATGAGCATGTATTTCACTTGCTGAAGACAAAACTAAAGGCAGAAAGACCCACAAAAAAACAACAACTGATGTCAGCTGCAGTAAAGGCCTGGCAAAGCATCACAAGTCAAGTCAAGTCACTATTATTTGTATAGCGCTTTTAACAATGCAAATTGTGTCAAAGCAGCTTTACATCAGCTTGATATAAGGCTGGGTGGCTTTACATCAGCTTTACAGTATTTAGACGGGGAAATAGTGTGTCGAAATAGTGTCATTCTCCTCTGGCAAGACAAAATCAGCAGTTTAAATCTAGGCTGCAGCAGAGTCAGATTGTGCAAAGGACTCATCTGGTTCCTGTGGTCTTGTCCTGATGGCCGTCTAGGAGACAGGGTCTTCACTGGGGATCAGTCTCTGGGGCTCATCTAGTTGTCACTGGTCTCCGCTGACGTTCAGGGCTGTAGAGGTCATCTCTAGGTGCTGATCCACCATCTGATCTGGATACAGACTGGATCCGGGTGGCTGCAGTGACCATCTGATCTGGATACAGTCTGGATCTGGGTGGCTACGGTGACCTCGGAATAAGAAAAAAACAGACTAATATTAGCGTAGATGCCATTCTTCTAACGATGTAACAAGTACATCGGGTGTTTTGGGAAGTGTTCCCGGTTCCGGTTGACCTAATTAATGTAGCCTAACAATCCTTTAGCGGATTTGAATTATAGAAATGTGATAGTGTATTATGTGTAAGCCAGGTTAAAGAGATGGGTCTTTAATCTAGATTTAAACTGACAGAGTGTGTTTGCTTCCCGAACAGTGTTAGGTAGATTGTTCCAGAGTTTGGGCGCTAAATAGGAAAACAATCTCCCGCCCGCAGTTGATTTTGAAATTCTAGGTATTATCAAATGGCCAGTGTTTTGAGATCGCAGCAGACGTGAAGGACTATAATGTGATAAGAGCTCACTCAAATATTGAGGTGCCAAACCATTTAGGGCCTTATAGGTAATTAGCAATATCTTAAAATGTATATGATGTTTAATAGGGAGCCAGTGCAGTGTTTACAGAACCGGGCTAATGTGGTCATACTTCCTGGTTCTAGTAAGAACTCTAGCTGCTGCATTTTTAACCAGCTAGAGTTTGTTTATTAAACACGCAGAGCAACCACCCAATAAAGCATTACAAAAATCTAGCCTCGAGGTCATGAATGCATGAATTAATGTTTCTGCATTTGATATTGAGAGCATAGGTCGTAATTTAGATATATTTTTAAGATGAAAAAATGCAGTTTTACAAATGCTAGAAACATGTTTTTCGAAGGAAAGATTGCTATCAAAAAGTACGCCTAGGTTCCTAACTGATGACGAAGAATTTACAAAGCAGCCATCAAGTATGATCTAGGTTATTACATGCAAAATTTTTGGTCCAATAATTAACACCTCTGTTTTTTCAGAATTTAGCAGTAAGAAATTGCTAGTCATCCAGTTTTTGATATCAACTATACATTCCGTTAGTTTTGCAAATTGGTATGTTTCATCGGGTCGCGAAGAAATATAAAGCTGAGTATCATCAGCATAACAGTGAAAGCTAACACCATGTTTCCTAATGATATCTCCTAAGGGTAACATGTAAAGCGTGAAAAGTAAGGGGCCTAGTACTGAGCCTTGAGGTACTCCATACTGCACTTGTGATTGGTATGATACCTCTTCATTTACTGCCACGAATTGATAGCGGTCAGATAAGTACGATTTTAACCATGCCAGTTCACTTCCTCTAATGCCAATATAATATTCTAGTCTATTTAAAAGAATGTTGTGGTCGACAGTGTCAAACATGGCACTAAGATCCAGTAGCACTAATAGAGAGATACAACCATGATCAGATGACAAGAGCAGGTCGTTTGTAACTCTAATGAGAGCAGTCTCAGTACTATGATATGGTCTAAAACCTGACTGGAAATCCTCACATATAGCATTTTTCTCTAAGAAGGAACGCAGTTGTGAGGATACTACCTTTTCTAATTACAAAGGAAGAAACCCAGTCTCTGGTGATGTCCATGAATTCCAGACTTAAGGCAGTCATTGCCTGCAAAGGATTCTCAACAAAATATTTAAAATGTGTATAAAAATGGTTGTAATTCCTAAGCATTTTATGTTATATTTTTTTCAACCCCTTGAATTAATGCTTAAAGTCTGCACTTCAATTTCATCTTGATTGTTTCATTTTAATTCTATTCTGGTGACATACAGAGCCGAAATTATGAAAATTGTGTCAGTGTCCATTTATATATAGACCTGACTGTGTGTATATATATACAGTGCTGCTTGAAAGTTTGTGAACCCTTTACAATTTTCTATATTTCTGCATAAATATGACCCAAAACATCATTAGATTTTCACACAAGTCCTGAAAGTAGACAAAGAGAACCCAATCCAATGAATGAGACAATAATATTTTCCTTTTTTTTTTTTTAAATTATAAATTTTTACATATCTGTGTGTTGCAAAAGTATGTGAATCTCTATGATTATCTGTTAATTTGAAGTTGAAATTAGAGTCCATCTGTTCAGAGGTGTTTTCATTCAGTGGAATGACTATCAGGTGTTATTGCCTACCGTGTTTTATTTAGAGAACAGGGATCTATCAAAGTCTGATCACGTTTGTGGAAGTGAATCATGGCACGATCTGTGGATCGATTACTTCAGTCTGTTCCTGTCTGTTGTGCTGCTGAGAGGTTTGCGATTGTAGCTCCGCTTTTTTATTGAATCTTTACCTTACTTTCACTCTCTGTTGTTTAAAGTGATAATATATAACTTAATTCCCACCATGTTTCTGGTATTATATATCAAACTAATCTAACTAATTTGGTTTAAATTCGCTTTTAAAACCATGAGAGCAGCGCGAGTGCAGCGCGTTAGCATTCGTTAGCCGGTTAGCTTGCTACTCGCGGTTCTATTCGCGCCTATTATTGTTTTCTGTTTTCTCGCTCCGTTTTCATTTCTCTCTCGCTCCGTTTTTCACAAGTTCATCAAACAACAGTGTAAGTTAAGTTGGTATCATTCTTCAGTCACAGTGAGTAATGGCTTCTTCTCCTGCTATTGTTGTTTGCACCGCTTGCCACATGTACAGTTTATCTGTCTCTGTCAGCAGTGAGGGATTCACATGTGATAAATGCAGGGAAATAGTTAGGCTGACAGAGAAGGTTTTAGAACTAGAGACACCCATCCAAACTTTAGTTGAGGATAGTAAGAATGTGAGGGCTGTAGATACTGCTTTGGATGCGGAGTCCTGTACATTGTTCGGTTCCGGCATTAGAGCCCATGCAGCAGGGCAACTGGGTGACTGTAAGGCGGCCTAGTCACGGGTCAAAACACCGCTCTTCCATTCCGATCAAAACATCAAACAGGTTCTCCCCAGTCAGTGACGCACCCACTGAGAAACCTGATAAAAGTGCTCTAGTAATTGGCGATTCTATTGTATGGAACGTGAAAATAGAGACACCAGCCACCATAGTCCAATGTTTACCGGGAGCCAGAGCGCCTGACATCTTGGCAAATTTAAAAGTGCTGGCTAATGCTAAACGTAAATTCAGTAAGATTGTTATTCAAGTCGGCGCTAATGATATTTGACTTTGCCAGTCGGAGATCCCTAAAAATAATGTTAAAGAGGTGTGTGAACTTGCAAGTACGATGTCAGACCCCTCCCTGCTTACCGGGGTGATGAGATTCATAGCAGACTGTCGTTACTCAATGGCTGGATGTCTAAGTGGTGCCCGCATAGACTTTATAGACAATTGGATGAGTTTTTGGGGCAGACCTGACCTGTTGAAAAGAGATGGTCTTCATCCCTCCTGGAAGCAGAAAGACTGGCTAAACCGACTGTCTGCTAGCCGCTTCACTTCACAGAAGTCAGTTATAGAGACTCCTTCACCTAGATATCACATTATAGAGACTGTGTCTGTTCCCCATACTAGAAAATACAGAAAACGTCCAAACCAAAGTAATAGTAACAATTTAATTGATGTTCAACAAATAAAAAATGTTTACAATACAGAGAAACAATTGATAAAACTTGGCTTACTGAATATCAGGTCCCTTTCTACGAAAGCACTATTTGTAAATGATATGATCATTGACCATAAACTAGATGTGGTTTGTTTGACAGAAACATGGCTAAAACCAAATGAATACATTACTTTAAATGAGTCTACCCCTCAAGATTACTGCTATAAAAATGAGCCACGTCCAAAAGGTAAAGGGGGAAGTGTTGCTACAATTTATAGCAATATTCTCAGTATTTCTCAGAGGGCAGGCTTTAAGTATAACTCGTTTGAAGTTATGGTACTGCATTTAACATTATCTAGAGAAACACGTGTTGGTGATAAATCCCCTGTGATGTTTGTACTGGCTACTGTGTACAGGCCACCAGGGCACCACACAGACTTCATTAAAGAATTTTCTGATTTTCTATCTGAGTTAGTACTGGCTGCAGATAAAGTCTTAATTGTTGATGATTTTAATATCCATGTCGATAATGAAAAAGATGCATTAGGATCAGCATTCATAGACATTCTGAACTTTATTGAGGTTAGACAACATGTTTCAGGACCTACTCATTGTCGAAATCATACTCTAGATTTTATACTGTCACATGGAATTGATATTAGTGATGTTGATATTCTGCAGCAAAGCGATGATATCTCAGATCATTATCTAGTCTTGTGTAAACTCCATATAGCTAAAACTGTAAATTCTACTCCTTGTTACAAGTATGGTAGAATCATCACTTCTACCACAAAAGACTGCTTTGTAAGTAACCTTCCTGATTTATCTCAATTCCTCAGCATATCCAACAGCGCAGAAAAACTTGATGATGTAACAGAAACTATGGACTCTCTCTTTTCTAGCACTTTAGATACAGTTGCTCCTTTACGCTTAAGGAAAATCAAAGAAAACAGTCTGACTCTGTGGTTGTAACAGGGCTGATGAGACGTGAGACGTGCGGATCCAAATGCAAGCTTTTATTGTGAAACATGGTCAAATACAGGCAGGGTCGAACAAATGGCAAACAGGTATATAGAGGGCTAGACGAGAGAGGTAATCCGAAACGTGAGCAATAATCCAGGCAAGGCGCGAACAATATCCAAAGGGCAAGGCAAAGAGATAGTCCAGGTACACAGATATAATCCAAGCAGGGGCAAACAGAGTCCGAACGGTGAGGCAGGGGTAAATACAGGGAACACAGACTAGAAAACAAGAAACAGGTTCCGTATCGCAGCTAACACTAGGGGAGTGAAAAACGCTGGACAATACTGGAACTGAACAGAAACACGGAATGGCACGGTAAGGCAGCTAGAACTTGAGGAGTGCTATGCGCAGACTCGGCAGTGACACTGAGGAAGTCCATGGCTTATGTAGTGTGTGTGATTGTGTAATGAGTCTCAGGTGTGAGCGTGTGATTAGGGAGATGGCTGCTTGTACTTAGTGCAAAGAATGATGGGAATTGTAGTCCGTGGGTGACGTGCAACAGTAGTGTAGTGCAAGAGTCAATGTGGTGAGCAAGTGACCTCTGGTGGTGAGTGAATGGAAGTTCATAGACCGGATTCGTGACAGAGCCCCCCCCCCCCCCCCCCCCCCCCCCCCCCAGGAGCGGCTTCTAGACGCTCCAAACTTAGAACAATCCAGGAGGGTGGTGGAGCGGAGGCGGAACAGGGGGAGGGACGGAAGTGAAGAAATCAGGAACTTAGGCAAAGCCGGCGGAGCAGAGCACCAAGGCGGAGCAGATGGGACTAGAACCCACCAGGGCGGAGCAGACGGGACAGGAGCCCACCAGAGCGGAGCAGATGGGACTGGAGCCCACCAGGGCAGAGCAGAAGACCACCAGAGCAGGACAGAAGGCCACCACGGCAGAGCAGAAGACCACCAGAGCAGGACAGAAGACCACCACGGTAGAGCAGACAGAGCAGGAGCCCCTGGCAGAGACCGAGATCTAGGGAGAGCAGAGACAAACAACACAGGCAGTGCATTCACAGTCTCAGGGACCATGACAGGGATTCGTAGACGGCCTCCATAGCCATGATAGGACAAGACGGGAGTTCAGGGACAGCCCTTCTGGCTGCGACAGGACAGACAAAGAGTTGGTGAGTGGATATCACTGACACCTCCGAAGGTTCTGCAGCGGTTGTCGCCACCTCCGGAGGTTCTACAGTGGTAACAGTGTCCTTGAATTCAATAATGAAATGCCTTTAACTGAAAATTGAGTGTTTAATCTTATTATTATACATTACTGACACTCTATCCTCCAATTTGATACTGTTAAGTGCTTTGACACAATCTGTATTGTTAAAAGCGCTATATAAATAAAGGTGACTTGACTTGACTTGACTTGACTGTGACACGACAGGCTGAGAGTACATTGCTGGGTGCCACCACCATAAAAGGAGCTGAAGCAAGAAGGAAAGTGCAAATAAAAGCTTGCACTTGGATCCGCACGTCTCACGTCTCATCAGCCCTGTTACAGAATACTCGGCCACACAAGGATCCAGCAGCTTTTCAAACGGACATTGGCCAGGTATGGACACAACAAAAATATTATTTGCCCTTAAACAAGGTCCACGATCACTGGAGAACCATATTTGAGAATTTTTAGCCATTGCTCACTATTCAGAATTACTGGACATTATTTTGATAGAGATTTTTTCCTGCGATGGCATAAACCCACCTCTCAAGTCTAAGCTTAGACGCGAAGGTCCATCACTAAGTTGTTTTTTGGACTTTGCTTTGACTGTTGGCTCTCTATTCACTGTGGGTGTCACGGAGGAGGAACGCGATATTGTGTCCGGGCCGATAATGGTGGCTGCGAGATTTAGTCAACCCGCTCATGAAATGGTGGCCACACCGGAGTGCGCTCACACAATGGCGGCGACAGCGGAACCCATTCTCAAAATGGTGGCCACGACGACGCTCCGTCATGTCACAGCTGCCACTCTTGAGCCAAGTCAAGTCAAAGTGAATCGTCGTGAGTCCAGTCAAGTCACTATGGATCTTCACGCGTCAAGTCATGTCTCAGCTGATCGTCACGAGTCAAGTCACGTCTCAGCGGATCTTCCAGAGTCTCTTCACGTCACAGCTGATCTGCCAGAGTCTCGTCACGTCACAGCTGATCTGCCAGAGTCTCGTCACGTCTCAGCGGATCTTCCAGAGTCTCTTCACATCATCGCTGATCGCACAGAGTCTCTTCACGTCATCGCTGATCACACAGAGTCTCGTCACGTCACAGCTGATCTTCCAGAGTCTCGTCACGTCACCGCTGATCTTCCAGAGTCTCTTCACGTCACAGCTGATCTGCCAGAGTTTCGTCACATCTCAGCTGATCTGCCAGAGTGTCGTCACGTCTCAGCTGATCTACCAGAGTCTCGTCATGTCACAGCTGTTCATCTAGAGTCCTGTCATGCCCTGTCTGTTGCACCCAGATCATCAAGGTCAGTCTTCTGGTATCCCAGTCTGATGTCTAGTGTGAGGGATGTACCGCTGGTGTCTGCACGCGCAGCTGGTATCCTCAAATCCACTCACTCCAGCCCTTCTGTCCCTGAACGAGATCCCCTGCCCGAAGCGCTTCCCCTGATGGGGATCGCTTTATGTTGCATTTGGGCTGCGTACACCACTTCAGAACTGCCCCAGGCGATGGCACCCGCTGCAGCTTCTCCAGAGGTGGCAGCACATGCTGCAGAACCTTCCGAAGTGCCCTAGCATGGTTCAAATCGTACTTATCTGACCGCCATCAGTTCGTAGCAGTAAATGAAGAGGTATCATATTGATCACACGTGCAGTATGGAGGACCTCAAGGCTCAGTACTAGGGCTGTTACTTTTCACGCTTTACATGTTACCCTTGGGAGATATTATCAGGAGACATGGTGTTAGCTTTCACTGTTATGCTGATGATACTCAGCTCTATATTTCTTCACGACCCGGTGAAACACACCAAATTGAGAAACTAACGGAATGCATAGTCGATATAAAAAACTGGATGACGAGTAACTTCTTACTGCTAAATTCTGAAAAAAACAGAGGTGTTAATCATTGGACCTAAAAACCCCACATGTAATAACCTAGAACACTTTCTAACACTTGACGGCTTCTGTCAATTCTTCTTCATCAGTTCGGAACCTAGGTGTGCTGTTTGATAGCAATCTTTCATTTGAAAGCCATGTTTCTAGTATCTGTAAAACTGTGTTTTTCCATCTCAAAAACATATCTAAATTGCGACATATGCTCTCAACGTCAAATGCAGACATGCTAATTCATGCGTTTATGACCGCAAGGTTAGACTATTGTAATGCTGGGTGGTTGTTCTGCACGCTTCATCAATAATCTACAGTTGGTCCAAAATGCAGTAGCTAGAGTCCTTACTAGAACCAGGAAGTATGACCATATCATCTATATATCAGCTATCATATAGATTTTAAAATCTTGTTAATTACTTATAAAGCCCTGAATGGCTTAGCTCCTCAGTACTTGAGCGAGCTCTTATCACATTATAGTCCTCCACGTCCACTGCGTTCTCAAAACTCTGGCCGTTTGATAATAACTAGTAGGGCTGTCAAAAAAAAAAAATTCGAATTTCGAATATTCGTCGAATTTAAAATAAAAATCCACATTCAAATGCAAAACGTTGCATTTGAATTTTTGGGGTGCGTCAGGCAGCCTTATCTGGCGCACGAGATGATGATGAAGATGTAGGTAGGTGCATTGCATTTTAATGTTTTTTTTAGCCTATCCAGTTGAACCCACTGGATACATTGTTCATTTAAAATACTGCAGAAATACAGAACATCAATGCGGAGATTATGTTGTTAATGTCAAAACTGGAACCAAGCCGTTCGTACAGAACGCATATTTATCACATTTTCTAGAGGGACATCTATCACCATTGCACTCGCGTCTCACAAAAGAGAGTCGGATATTTAGAAAGCCATTTAAAATTATTGTAAGTTCAACTTTGAAAAAACGTCTCAAAACTTTATGGCGGGATGAAACATTCCACTGCATCTCATGTTTTTAAATGAAAAAAGTAACATTACTCTTTGTGATTGGCTTTCCGTGCTTTGTATTAAACTTGTGTGCATGATGCTGTTTTGTTTCTAATTGTTTAAGCAACTTAATTATATAAGGTTAAACATTATTTTAAAGATAGTTGATGCACCCTCTTGTGGCTTCAGGAGAGAAGCCAAAAGCTTTTTTCCCCCTAACTGAAATTATGCCTTTTAAATTTGAATATAATTCAAATTTAACAAATTCGTACAAAATTCGAATTTGGTTTTACAGCCATTTTGACAGCCCTAATACTTAGAATATCAAAATCGACTGCGGGCGGCAGATCCTTTTCCTATTTAGCGCCCAAACAATCTACCTAATACTGTTCGGGAGGCAGGCACACTCTGTCAGTTTAAATCTAGATTAAAGACACATTTCTTTAACCTGGCTTACACATAACACACTAATACATTTCTATTATTCAAATCCATTAAAGGATTGTTAGGCTGCATTAATTAGATCAACCGGAACCGGGAACACTCCTCATAACACATGATGTACTCGTTACATCGTAAGAAGAATGGCATCTATGCTAATATTTGTCTGTTTCTTTCTTATTCTGTTTCTCAGTCCGTGTCCGGATCAGATGGTGGATCGGCGCCGGGAGATGATGTCTGCGACCCTGATCGTCGGCGGAGGCCGGACACCTGGATGAGCCCCGGGGACATATCCCCAGTGAAGACCTCGACTTAAATACAATAAAACTAAAAATAAAACAAAATAACTAAAAATATAATAAAATACCTAACTACATAATACTATTATTGTTAGAAATTGCAACAATATAAAAATATAAATATAATACATTTATTCATTTAAAATTTAATTAAAACAATAAGTAAAAAAGTAAATAAATAAATAAACAATAATATCCTGGCCAGAGGAGAACTGGTCCCCCGACTGAACCTGGTTTCTCCCAAGGTTTTTTTTTTTCTCCATTCTGTCACAGAGGGAGTTTTGGTTCCTTGCCGCTGTCGCCTCTGGCTTGCTCAGTTGGGGACACTTAATTTCTAGTGATTATCGTCAATTTGATTTCATAGATACTATTTTAACTAAACTGAGCTAGACAATGACATCTCTGAATTCAATAATGAAATGCCTTTAACTGAAAATTGAGTGTTTAATCTTGTTTTTATACATTACAGACACTCTATCCTCCAATTTGATACTGTTAAGTGCTTTGACACAATCTGTATTGTTAAAAGCGCTATATAAATAAAGGTGACTTGACTTGACTTGACGAACAAAGGAGATCTCTGAGGACCTCAGAAAAAGAGTTTGCTGGGAAAGTTTACAAAACCATCACTAAAGAGTTTGGACTCCACAAATCCACAGTCAGACAGATTGTATACAAAAGGAGGAAATTCAAGACCACTGTTACCCTCCCCAGAAGTGGTTGACCAACAAAGATCACTCCAAAAGCAAGACATGTAATAGTTTGCAAGGTTGCAAAGGACCCCAGAGTAACTTCTAAGCAACTAAAAGCCTTTCTAACACTGGTTAATGTTAATGTCCATGAGTCCACCATCAGGAGAACACTGAACATCCACAAAGTGCATAGCTGAGTGACAAGAAGAAAGCCACTGCTCTCCAAAAAGAACACTGCCATCTGCAGTTTGTTAAAGATCATGTGAACAAGCCAAAGGACTATTGGAGAAATGTTTTGTGGACAAATGAGGCCAAAATAGAACTCTTTGGTTTAAATGAAACACTGCATTCCAGCATAAGAAACTTATCTCATCTGTGAAACATGGAGGTGATAGTATCATGGTTTGGGCCTGTTTTGCTGCATCTGTGCTAGGACAGCTTGCCATCATTGATGGAACAATGAATTCTGAATTATACCAGCTAATTCTAAAGGAAAATTTCAGGACATCTGTCCGAGAACTGAGTCTCAAGAGAAAGGTGGCCATACAGCAAGACATCGGCCCCAAGCATAAAAGTTATTCTACTAAAGAATGGTTAAAGAAGAGCTAAGTTAATGTTTTGGAATGGCTGAATCAAAATCCAGACCTTAATCCAATTTAAATGTTGTGGAAGGAGTTGAATCAAGCAGTTCATAGGAGGAAACCCACCAACATCACAGAGTTTAAGTCGTTCTGTACTGAGGAATGGGCTAAAAATCCAACAAGATGTTGTAAAGGACTGATCAGCAGTATGGATGCAGTGATTAACCGGTTTCACGATTAACCATACTTTAAAACGTCACGGTTAATTAATCGTAAAGATTCCCAAAAACGAGTGTTTCTGTTACACGGAACGGAACTGTTGCAGCTTGCGCAAAACAAAAACAAAGTTACACTAGCGGTGCACCAGCTTAAAATTACGTGCTTATCAGAGATATGGCGGCTACTACACGCATTAGATTAACTGTAACAGAGGGACCAAACAGCAAAGCTTTATTTCCAACAGAGAAATGCCTTTTGATAGTGTGGGCCCATTTTGGGTACACCAAGAATGACCAGGGTGTCATTTAAATATCACCGTAAAAAACTGCTGCTAAAAAGCGATTACATAAGCGATAATGCATGGCTAGCTGTACGCTGAACAATTTTAATACACGATGTGAAGGCAAGAACCACCTGATGCGAAGCTACGGCTCGTTAGCTCAGCATTTTGCCCACTTCAGATCAGAAAGAGATGAAATAGTGTGGTAAGATCATATTTATTTTAATTAATTATAACATTTAGCTACTTGAATTAATTATTCAATCGAGAGAGAGCGAGAGAGAGAGAGGTGACAGTTGCCTGTGTGAATTAGCCTACGTGAATTAGCCTAACTATTACCTGCCTCTGTGCTTCTCTCCAGTAGGCTATTTAATCTATTTTATTAATGAAAGTCGTGGGGCAGCGTTCTCAAGAAGTTCGTGTCCTCCTGAATGTTTGCATACGTGCGCAGCGCGATCTCTGATCTCACAAACCAAAATAATAGACATGATTTTCTAAGGCCACATGTAAAATCATATGAATTATTATAAACATTATTAAAATGAATACATATGGATGACAGTTGATTACAATAATATTTCAGCAGTGGTGTATAAAGTACTTGAAAGCCATACTCAAGTAAAAGTACAGATATCTTACCAAAAAATGACTTTGGTAGAAGTTGAAGCACTCGGTTACTCACGTAACCTCGGTTCCCCGAAATGAGGGAACGAGACATTGCTATGGGAAATACCTTTTCTTCGAATGCTACTGAAGCCTTATTGAATCACGCCAGTGAAGCTGGCCAATGGCGTTCAAGCGCGTGAAATATGAGCGGGAATCCCACTCTATATAAGGCAGTGCTTGTACGTCATACATTCAGAATCTTTGACTGAAGCAACTTGGCATTCTCAGATCCTGAGCTCGGTGACACGGCAATAAGAGCAATGTCTCGTTCCCTCATTTCGGGGAACCGAGGTTACGTGAGTAACCGAGAACGTTCCCCTTCAATTCGGTCACTCTACATTGCTATGGGAATGTTTAACTCGACTAAGTATTTCAAGTTTCACATTCGGAGCCGTAATGAGAGCAGCAATGATATTGGTGCTCTTGGTAAACACAGCTCAGGTCTACAGGACCTAGTCGAAACCATGTAAAAGTGGGGAGGCAACTAGACAATGTCGCGTCACACCAGGGGCGGAGTTAACTCCGGTGAAACAGAGAATGTGAAATGGCGGTGACTTCCGCGCTTTCACATATAGATTAGTTGAAATTGTTTAATTTCAATGGAATCGTGTGTTATGATGCACGGCCGTACCGGTGCTCAATAAGCAGAGTATGATGGTGATCAAGTCCCAAAAGACGTGGTGAACTATACCATAACACTATGAAAAACTGATAGGGACAGCATTGCATTGGTGGTGCGTCAATACAGGGTGTATACGACCTAGTCGAAACCACTGATACACATCTCAGGTCATAGCTGAGGCTGAGTAGGGCGTGCGCTGCTTGCACTGACAACACATGCGAGGCAAGCGACGACATATTTAGATTATAAAACCTCGCGAAAGTGCTGGGTGAAGGCCAGCCTGCTGCCATACAAGTGTCCTGAATAGATATGCCATTTGCCCAGGCCCACGAGGACGCGAGTCCGCGGTTTGAGTGGGCCCGAACCCCTATAGGACATTCCACGCCCTTAGACCCATAAGCCAAAGCAATTGCGTCGACGATCCAGTGTGACAGCCTTTGTAACACAGGCAGTCCTTTCGTGCGTCCACCAAAACATACAAATAGCTGCTCCGAGAGTCTGAACTGTCTAGAGCGCTCGATATATGAGTCGAAAGCACTTTAGGCACATAGCCTTTTCTAGGCTTTAAGTTAAGTCTGCAATCACCTGGTCCGAATTCAATACACGAGTTGTCAATTGAAAGCGCCTGTAGGTCTCCAACTCGCTTAACAGAGGCCAGCGCGAGCAGGAGCATTGTCTTGAGAGAGCGCTCGCAAGCTCGCTGATTGTATGGGCTCGTGGAAGGAGCCCTAGCCTCAGAGATAGTGTTCAACACACGCTGAGGAAGTGCATCTGTTACTGGCAAGCTTCGTCGAGCGGCCAGACATGAAGGCTCCATGACTCTGGATTTGGGTGCCATATCATTCCTTGTGCTTGAGAGAGGAGGTCTCTCTTCAGTAGGATAGTCCACGGGGGTGCTACCAGCATCTCCACCAGTTCTGGGAGCCACGGCTGATTGGGCCATTTCAGTGCCACTAACAGAACAGATTCCTTTTCCTCTCTGATTTTGCAAAGCACGCGAGGCAGAAGTTTCACTGGAGGAAAGTGTATCCACTCCCAGGGGAGAGTGTGCCAGTGAATAGAACAGCGGGCAGTGAGTGTTCGCCGCTGATGCGAAGAGATCCACCTCCGCCCTGCCGAATACACTCCAAATCATATTGACTGTCAGAGGGTGTAAGCTCCACTCCCCGTGGATTACCCCGCCCCTCAACAGTAAGTCCGCGCCGTAGTTCAGGCCTCCGGGGACATGTACTGCCCGGATGGAGAGGAGGTGTCGATCTGCCCACAGAAGGAGGTCTCTTGCCAGCTGCATCAGTGGTCGCGAGTTCACACCGCCTTGGTGATTTACAAACGCTACCACTGTCATGCTGTTCGTCCTGATGAGAACGTGACGGTGAAGAATGTCTTGGAGAAAGCACTCGAGCGCTAGGTGTACAGCACGGAGCTCCAGAAAGTTTATGTGCCATGACTTAAACGCTCTCTGATTGGGCTAAGACTAGCAAGTAGTCGAGATAGTTCAGGATGCGCATTCCACTCTGCTTCAGAGGAGAGAGAGCAGCATCCATGCATTTCGTAAACGTACGAGGGGTCAGACATAAGCCGAAGGGCAGGACCGTGAATTGGTACTCTATCTCCTCGAATGCAAGTCTGAGGAAGTGCCTGTGGCGGGGGATACCTGAATGTGAAAATAAGCATCCTTTAAAATCCACAAAGATAAACCAATCTCCCGGTCTGATATGTGAGAGGATTTGTCTCAGCTTAATCATTTTGAACGAGCACTTTGAAAGTGTGCGATTCAGCGCTCTCAGGTCCAAGACTGGGCGGAGTCCGCCGTCTTTCTTTGGCACCAGAAAATAGCGAGTGTAGAAGCCGCTCTCGCGGTCTGTGAGGGGCACTGCCTCTACAGCGTGCTTTGCGAGAAGGTTGTGTATTTCCTCTCGCAGAACTGAGGCATTCCGCTCCCGTACAGTGGACATTAACACACCGTTGAAACGGGGTGGTCTGCGGAAGAACTGGAGTTTGTAGCCGTTCTTTATTGATTTCATAACCCACTCTGATACCCCTGGCAGTGCCTGCCACGCTTCTGTGAACTATGACAGCGGGCGAGGCGGACTGCACACCGTGAGGGATAACTCGTCGTTGGGGGGCGGGGAGTTTAATACCACACGAGTGTGAGAGTGAGTGATGGGGGAGAGGGGAGTGAGAGGAAGAAAATTGCCCTGATATTGAGGTGAGTTTTGTATGTTTTTCGACTTTATTGCACTGCATAGTGGAACAGTCAAAACACAAACATGACAATTGCTCTCGCCACCCGCACACACAGCGGAGCGAGCGGACTTCTTCAGTGGCACATCTTCGGCGCTGAGTGCAGCTTTCCTCCTCCGAGAGACAGCATCAGGAACGTGGCTTTGATTCCAGTGCCGGTGGCCCGCCGTTTCTGCCAGGGCGGGGTCTCTGGCCCTTCGAGCCCTGATGGTGCTTCGGCCACGGTTATCTTGACCTCACCGCTGGCTCATGTTCTCGCCGAACAGCAGCTGAAGAGGCGTGCAGTCTTCCCGCGAGCTGCGCTGAGCAGGAGCGGGAATGCGCAGGAGGTTTCGCGCCGGCGCGCTTTGGCAGGAAGTTACTAATGGCCTTCGACTACTTCTGCGCTTCAACGAAGCGCTCTATGGGCGTCTCCACCGCCGCTCCGAAGAGACCTGAGGGATTCACGGCAGCGTCCTGAAGGGCCGTTTTTCTCGGAGTCCTTTAACTCGGTCAGAGTAAGCCCCAGGTGATGATCTAGCACCACAAGATTCCCCATATTGCGGCCGATCGCTTGAGCGGTCACCTTCATCGCTCTGAGGGCCAGATCCGTGGCGCGTCGGAGCTCTTTGAACACTTCAGCAACTTGGCCTGATACACCTGGAGTATTGCCATCACGTGCAGTGCTGAAGCTGCTTCGCCCGCCGCGGAGAAAGCCTTGCCGGCGAGGTTTGCAGTGGCGCGCCAAGGTTTAGAGGGGAGAGACGCGTTGTTTCTCACTCTCCAGTTCACCACGGCTGAAAGACAGAGATGGGCAGCGATGGCTTCTTCCACGGGGGGAGTTTGAGTTTGAGTTCCATTGCCTTGGACAGGATGCTTAGGAGCTCGACATCACTGTGATGGAGGTCCCCCACGTCGCTGCCGTGAGGCGCAGTGTAATCCAGCGGGCTGTTAGACCACTCCTCTCTCGCAGATGCTGCCACCGAAATGGCATCATCCTCCTCCTCAGTGCCCTCCATGGCACCAAAAGACACCACATCTTGAGCGTCGGGGGAGGGGCGGAGATCAGCAGTCATGAAACGCACTGAAGAGGACCTGCACCAGGGGGGTGAGGAGCACGTGGGCACTGAGCCGGTGCGGGCTCGTCACCTGATCCAGGCAGAACACGTACGATTCGTGGCCATCAGAGAGTTCAATTGGCTCTGCACAGGAGAGGCAATCGCGAGTCATCTTGTTTCCGAAATTCACCGGAACACAGCAGGGGAAGAGAAGACGTGTCCGCTGCAGCGTGTAGATCACGGTGAGTAGTTCTTTCTTGATAGGCTTCTCGTAGAAGGTTGGCTGAAGGAAAAGATTCTGAATGTATGACGTACAAGCACTGCCTTACATAGAGTGGGATTCCTGCTCATATTTCGCGTGCTTGAACGCCACTGGCCAGCTTCACTGGCGTGATTCAATTAGGCTTCAGTAGTATTCGAGGAAAAGGTATTTCCCATAGCAATGTAGAGTGACCGAATTGAAGAGGAATCACCGTTTAGAATATTACTTGAGTAAAAATCTTAAAAGTATGTGATATTTATTGTACTTCAGTACGAAAAGTATTTTTAAAAATCTTAAACGTACTTAAGTATTGAAAGAAAAAGTACAAGTAAATGCAAAATGTAAAACAGCAAATAAATATATATAAAAAATATTCATACAGCTTGAGTAGCAAGGTTGTGTTCAGTTTTAACTCTTTCTTCCATTTTGTATTTTTGGGTAAGAATAAGAAGAACTTCATCTGGTACTTAGTCTCTTTTATTCCAACATAAGAAAACATTTCTGGAATCTGCATCTGAAATAGTATTTAGATGTATTTACACAGTTTATATATCTCGGAGGGGACATAGATGCATTTAAACTGGAGGTACAGATGCATAAATAGGCCTAATGTTTTCTTTTTAACATAAAACGTTGAATACTGATATTTGAAATAATTTAAAACATGACAAAAAATAGTCGAAATGTGAAATTAAAACCGCCAGTAGGTCACAGCAAGTGACTGTTAATGGGTGAGTCATTGAGATTCAACCGATTCATTCAAATGACTGATTCATTCAGAAACAAAGCATTTGACTGTGTTAAGGAGTGAATCACTGAATCATTTATTCAACCGATTCGTTCAAAAAGCTGATTCATTCAATAAGTAAACACTGTCCATTGCTCAGAGACGCAAAATAGTGCTGTGATCTTTGTTTGGAACTATTTTCTTTGGCAAAATTGAGCAAAAACAAGCAATATTATGTCTAAAATGTAAGTCACTTATTGCTTTACTGAACTTGTATAAAATGATTATTAAATGTGTTCATGCTGATATCTGCAGAAAAAACAGTACTCTTTGTGTGATATGGATAGATATAGAAATTAACTATATTAAATTATATAAATATAAAAAGCATACAGAAGCATTTTTGCCGTCTACAAGAATGCATGGAATTTTGAGTGTTATAGACTTATAAATCAACGTGTGTGCACTCTGTGTGTGATTTGGTGATATAGCCTACTTGAAAATGTCAGATCGCACATCATTACAACACTTACCATATTATCGCAGACGTTGCTGTATTGGACACCCCAGACTCGACTTGAGTGGAAATTGAAATCATCCGCGGTTGTGCGCGCACTTGTTTGCATGAGCAAAGGTGTTTTTAGGAGTCTAACTTTCAAACGCCAGACCTGATTCGTCAAACCTGCTTTCCTGCCGTCTGTGTTCTGACTATTTTGTAGTAAGTAACGTATATGCTTCAGGGAAATGCATCGGAGTAAAAGTATACATTTTAATTAGGAAATGTAGTGAAGTAAAAGTAAAAGATGGCTGAAATATAAAAACTCATGTAAAGTACAGATACTGCCAAAAATACTTAAGTACTGTAACGAAGTATTATTACTTCGTTACAATACACCACTGTATTTCAGTTTATTTCCATCATTAGTAACAGTTTCCCCTGTGGGATAAATAAAGTTAATATTAGTCGTATATTAATAATACTTCATTAACTTTGTTATTTACTATCCCTGTTGTAGTATTATTCATAAGTCAAAGATTTATTTATTTATTTTTTTCACTATGTTTCCAAATTCTCTACCCCAGGTCCAAAAGAAATGTAAAAAATGTACAAACTGAAAACATTAAATACTTTTGTGATTTATTTCCATTTGTTATCTTCAAAAGAGAAATACTGTCATGGGTGTTTACAGAGCAGAGGTCACCTTTTTTAATTCCAATGGGAGAGATGGACTTTTGTTTGTCTTCTGTTTGTTACTATTTTGTGCTGTATTGTTGGTTACTGTGTTATTTCTGATTCAAAAGCCAGCAATTAACACTTTAATATCTAAAGAGTGTTCATGTGATTTTATACATTAGTAATGTTGTGAAATGAATAAATGCATAATAATCGTCATAATCGTAAAACCATGATTATTCCTCAGACAATAATTGTACCAACAAAATCTATAATCGTTGCATCCCTACATCTGAGTCATTACATCAATGATGTCATAAAGTACATGGGCAGTTGTGTTCAAGTCTAAAAGTCTGTCAAGTCTGTGATACAGTCTCCTTCCATTTGTACATCAGTCACAATATGTCAAAATTCTACTTTGTCAGTTCCGCTGCATGCCAAATAACAACAGTACACTTTTTCAAGCATTGCATATGATAATTTCTCACTTGTGACCACAAATTGTGCTTATAACAGGGTGTGCCTCCATGATACA
Organism: Spinibarbus caldwelli; assembly: GCA_039654775.1. NCBI lineage: Eukaryota > Metazoa > Chordata > Actinopteri > Cypriniformes > Cyprinidae > Spinibarbus > Spinibarbus caldwelli. The sequence continues at coordinate 28,470,345 of CM077243.1, forward strand.
TGTTGGGCCACTTGTATTGAGTTAGGGATGGGCTGGCAGAGCTATGTCAGACCAATTGAGCATATCTGCCTTTCTGCTCACTCTCACATCTATGCTTCTGTGGTCGTAAAAAACAATGTGTATATTTGGTCCCCCATTCCACACATTTGGTCCTTCATGTTGGCTTCCCATGTAGAATAGTTGAAAATGGCAATTTTCTCAGTTGTTCTCTGTGCAGCAACACTTTTGGAGTACAGGAGTTGCTCCCGACTCGCACAACCATGCTGCTGCATTTGTGGTGTGTACATTTGCTCCCTCATGTTGAATCAGGATGCACTATGGGAAGAAGGCAGTCCACCGGAGGCAGCATTATGCTGTGAGCAATCTGAGAAACCGTAGGTCTTGGCATTCATGTGGATGTTACTTAGACACGTACCACCTACCTAAAGATTGTTGCAGACCACATACACCCCTTCATGGCAATGTGTTCCTTGATGGTAGTGGTTTCTTTCAGCAGGATAATGCACCCTGCCACACTGCAAAAAAAATTGTTCAGGAATGGTTTGAGGAACATGACAAAGAGTTCAAGGTGTTGCCTTGGCCTCCAAATTCTCCAGATCTCAATCTGATCGAGGCTCTATGGAATATGTTGGACCATCATATCTGATCCATGGAGACCCTATCTCGCAACTTGCAGGACTTAAAGAATCTGTTGTTAATGTCTTAGTGACAGATACCACATGACACATTCAGAGGTCTTGTGGTGTCTATGCCTCGATGCATTGGAGCTGTTTTGACAGCACAAGAGGGACTTACACAAAAACTAAGATCATTATTGATACACCAACAGTTATTAAAAGCATACCTTATAACCTTGGCTGTGATAATAATGACACTCTAATTAAACTATCCACTACTGTAAAGAAAATAGGCATCATTTTTGATCCCTCCCACATTTTTGAAGCCCATATCAATTCTTTCACTAAAACTGCATTCTTTCATATATGCTGCATTGACAATTAACAGCCACAAAGACAGGACAGATCCTCTCATACATATTTGTATTACACAACATGGAGCACATCTCCATATACATTTATTAAACTGTATACACTTAATAAGTGCTTTTTGTGACACAACAATGTATATCAACGCACCCATTAAAGATATAGTTCATGACAGTACCATGCATGCATGTGGTGCTACTGATGCAGAATTTGGTGTTCTGACATAGAACCCGGATGTGCTGTGCCTTGTTTGGAAACAGAGGGGTACACACACATGCACCGTTGTACTATTGTGAATGCAAAGACTGACGTGGAAGAGAAGAAATTGTTGAATAAAGTTGTTATTTTTTGTTTTCTTTGCGCACAAAAATGTATTCTCTTAGCTTCATAAAATTAAGGTTGAACCACTTGTCACATGGACTACTTTATTGATGTCCTTACTACCTTTCTGACCCTTGAAAGTGGTAGTTCCGTTGCTGTCTATGCAGGGTCAGAAAGCTCTCCGATTCCATCAAAAATATCTTAATTTGTGTTCCAAAGATGAACAAACGTCTTATGGGTTTGGAACGACTTGAATGAGTAATTAATGACAGATTTTTTTCCTTTAAAGTTTAATCTCTGTAAGTTTAACCTTCGAACATATTTGAACTCTATGCATTCAGCTTAGGATAGTCTGGAAATGGTTTGGAGAGTGAATAATTTAGGTAAAATCTTAAAGAAACTGTTAAAACTGTGAACTTTATACTATGCAAATGAGAGTGGCCCATACTGTGGCTAGCTGTGATCTCAACAGCCAATCATGTTGCTGGACTGGAAAAGCGCCAATTTGCAATTCCCTCCTGCTCAAGAAGGATTAAAGGGTTCAAAATGACTAAAGTAGAACAATATAAGATGAAGAAACTGAACTGAAACAAATAAGTTCTGATAAAAGGAAAGTCTGAGGAGTTCAGCAACAGTTTTGGCCATAGTGCAGTTGCAATCAAAAGTATCCAACCCCCTTGACCAGCAAGACATTTTGCTGTAGAGAACATTTTGTGAAAACAATTCAACAAAGGCATCAGTGAACTATTAGAGAAAGTTTATTAATACACATTTGAGTAATTCTGAGAACATAATTTGATGATGAAATTTGATTAATGAAAAAAAAAATCAAATTGGCTCTAAACATTCATGTTCAAAATTATTAAACCCCCAAAACTCAAATTTGGTGCAGAATCTTTTATTCTTTAAAACCACCAATAAACACTGTTTCGAAGTGCTCAGAAGCTTCTGTCACCTCTCTACTGCAATCTTGGCCCATTCCTCTTCTGAAAAAGCTTTCAGATTACCGATAATCTTTGGTTTTCACTTTGCCACTTCTTTCTTCAAATTCAACCAAATATTTTCAATGAGAATTAAATCTGGAGACTGAACAGGCCACTCAAGAACATTCTATGGCCCTGTTTACACTTGGTATTAAGATGCGTTTTGGTCGATCGGATCACAAGTGGACAATGCTAAATACAGGTGTAAAAGGGGTGTGAAACGTTTTGAGCTTGTCCACTTTCGACCACTTCCAGAGGTAGTCGAAAATGCATTTGACCGGATTGCTTTCGTTGTGTAGACGCTGATGTGGTCGAATGCGTTCGAGAAGCCACAAAAGACTGCCTATTCTCCGCCTACTGACCTAATATATAAGCATTGCGAGACATACAAAGATGCGCATGGGATTTAAACTTTGATGGGCCGAAACAAAAGCGGCTGCTCTCCGCATTTTTCTCTTTTTTCTAATTTTGTGAACGTCTTAAATTTATCTGAGCTTATGTCTTTCATTGCTCTGAAATATCTGAAAAAGCCCATACATATACATGAACAAAACTTTGTGTAGCATGTTTGCTAACAACACTAGCAGCAGTAAGTACAAGCAGATGTAATATTAGTGAGCGATACCTTTAACCCACCCACTCGTGTTTTAACGCTGACAGAGTGATCCGCCCATTTACCCTCCTCTTAATGGGGGGGGGGGGGGGGGGGGGGGGGGGGGTCAGAAGTGGTCGAAAATGGCAGGTGTTAACGGACACATGTCCATTGACCATGATCCGATTGACCAAAACGCATCTTAATATCAAGTGTAAACAGGGCCTATGACTGTTAAAATAAAACACCCTAAAACACCCTCATAACAGGACTGGCCCACCTCCATGTTTGACCATGGAGATGGTGTTCTTCTGCTTGTAAGCTTTGCCTTTTTTGCACCAGACATACCACTGATCCATAGGTCCAAAAAGTTCCAGTTTGGCCATATCACTCCATAAAACATTCTTCCAGAACTCCACAGGTCTATCCAAATGAATTTTAGCATGTTCAAGTCAGCGTTTTTGTTCTTCTTGGTCAAGAGTGGTATTCGGCAAGACGCCTCTACATGAAGGCCATACTTGTCTAGTGTTCTTCTTATACACTGCATTGAAATGTTTTTCCTCCTTTCATTGGGTCATATTGCAAGTCTTTCGCTGTACATTGCAGATTTTTCTCAGTTGCGCTGATAAAAACATTTTATGATTTGTGCTTTTTTGTTCAACACTCTCAAACAAAGTTGTTGCTTGTGCACCTTTTCCTATCCAATTTCTTCCTTCTAGTCAACTTTGCATTTAATTTGCTTTGATACAGCACTCTGTGAACGACCACCCCTTTCAGTAAAGACCTTCTGTGATTTACCTTCTTTGTAGAGGGTGTCAATGATTGTCTTCTGGACCATTGCCAAGTCAGCAGTCTTCCCCATTATTGTGGTTTCAAAGAACAAGAGATACCCGGAATTTATACTGTAGGGATGGTCATTTAATGAAACTCAGATATAAATATTCTAATATTTTGAGATACAAGATTTTTGACTTTCATGAGCTGTAAGCTCTAAGCATCAAAAATTAAAAAAAAAAAAAAAAAAAAAAAAAAAAAAAACTGAAATGTTTTACTTTACATGTAATGAATCTAGAATATATGAAAGTTTCACTTTTTAAAATGTTACAAAAAATAAATAACTTTTTCATGACTTTTTTTAAAGGTTTAATTGTGTTTTAAGACAATTAAAAATAAGTGACAAAAAAAAAACAGCAATGTTGAACAGGGGTTGAATACTTATGACATAGTTGCGTTATTAAAAAAAAATATTACTTTATATATTGACATTATCACATTAATATGGCAGTAATCTGTTATAGATGGAATTTTTTTTAAAGTCCCGGATCTTCAGAAAAGCGTGTATTTGTAAAGTACTGCAATCTCTACACTCAATAATGTAACTATTTTTGGTCTATGCAATGCCATTACATTTTCTGTAGTTTGTAGTTTGCCTACAACTGTATTTTATTACTGTATATAACCACTATTGTAAAGCATCCTTTGAGGTCTGAAAGTGTGCTTTTGAAATTAAACATCATCATCATCTTCTTCTTCTAAAAAAATTCTTAGTGAAATTTGTCCACCCCAAAACATGACACTGAACAATACGAAACTGTGAGTAGTCACTTATGTCAGTCTGACAGACTCTTCCTGACTAAGTGGGCAGTCCTTGGCCAGTTGCAGCGACTATAGAGCCCATTCTTTGTCATCAGGCAAAGGTCTGGCTATGTGAGACTACCCCACTACTAACACACAGACCGACAGACTGTCTAGAGCACTGTTATGATCTTCTATATATGGGTAATATCACACTAGCTGGAGTGCAATATGTATACATTACCTGCAAAAGAATGACAGCCATGATATAGAATTATATCACACAACTGTATAATATTGCTTTTATTTACAGTTTTTTTCTCAGTTGATTTGACACATTTCTCCAAACTCAGGTCACTGTTCTCAAAACAGTTAACACAGTGATATGAACACTTTATAATTGTCCTAAACAGATTGTACGTTTTCATTCATGCAAATAATTTTCTCAAAACAATGAGCACAAAACTCTCAAATGTTTTCACAATAGTTAATACAACCAACCAATACTTTAAAATATCTGAAAAAAATGTTTTACACAAATCACAAACATTTATGTACCATTTGTCCAAACACAAGAAACAAAACTCTGTAATTTGTCATTCCATCAAATGAACATGGTATATTTTCGACTGGCCCTAAACTGAAAACTATTCGGTTAATCATACACTCAATACAGGAAATGCAGTTTTACTAGTCGTTTACACATTTATCACAATTGCTTTAGAGTAATAATAAAAGGGAAAGTAAACAAAAAGCAAGAACGAATATGCAAAAATAAATAAATAAATAAATACAATATAAATAAAAATAACAAAAGGGGGGGGGGGGGGGGGGTTAAGAAAGAGGGGTAAGTCTATAAGGTAGTAGAGTGGGTAGAGAAAGGGGTGTAATGAAAGAGAAGAAGAAGAGTGGAAGAGTGGAAGAGTGGAAGAGTGGAAGAGTGGGGGGGGGGGGTATACTTATAATATGACATAATGTGTTGTACTATGATTGTTGATAGTACAGACAACTTCTGTTATTTACTGTAAATGTCCAAAAAAAAAATTTCAGAATTTAACTTTGAGATCATTCAGATGGACAATCAAGATTATTTTGAATGGAACAGCAGCATTGTTGACATGGTGGTCCAGTACAACATCCCCAGCCACAAAGGAAAAGGCCTGTGGAGATGTTGAGACAGGAGCTTTTCAAGCATTGATTCAACCTTCTTACACTTTTTTCTCCTATGATGCAAGTGCAGCAAATATTTAGTGTAGATAAAATGCAATGAAATTCTCTTCCAGATGTAAATGAAAGGCAAGATCAATTCAGGATAATTCTTGTATACAGTACGCACACACACACACGTGTGTGTGTATTCATATACACGTGTATATATATATATATATATATATATATATATATATATATATATATATATATATATATATATATATATACACCACTCTGCTGTAAAAGACTGATCTGTAGTTAGCAGAAAAGTTTGTTTGCAGTTCTTGCTGCTAAACGTGGCATAAATAGATTTTAAATTTAAAGGGGCAATTAGTTTTTCACATGGGTGACAGGAGTTGGATAATTTTTTTTTTATATTATTATTTTGTTTAGATATACACAATATGTATAAAACAAAACTCCCTGTTGAAGAATTGCAATAAACATGTATTTTCATTAGTGTACTTGTGCATCTACAGCTGACTATGTTTTATAATCATTAGAGAACAAACCTATAGATTTGATGTTAATATTTACTTTTAGTAAACGCATAACTAGAAAAAATTGCAGTGGTTCATTTTGCAGTAAACTTGAACTGTTTGGTTAAGATAATTTTGTGTTTGGATGGCTGTGCTAATTGTTTTGAGAACAAGTACACTGCATTGGAGAAAAGTGTCAAATCGATTGAGAAAAACTGTAACAGCTCAAAATAAATAATTATGTAAATAAATAAAGGAAATCCTGCAACAATGTCACCTGCACTCACATGGTATCTGTGAGGATTTTGAGTCAGGATTTACACCCTATCATAGTACTGAGACTGCTCTAATCAGAGTTGCAAATGACCCGCTCTTATTATCCGATCTCTCTATTAGTGCTCCTGGATCTTAGCTCTGCATTTGACATTATCAACCACAACATTCTTTTGAAAAAAAAAAACTACAAAATTATGTTTGCGTTAGTGGAATTGCATTGGTATTGTTCAAATCATAGTTATTTGACCGTTATCAATTCATAGCAGTGAATGAAGAGATATCATATCATTCACAAATGCAGTATGGAGTACCACAAGGCTCAGTACCAGGACTGTTGCTTTTCATGCTTTACTTGTTACCCTTGGGAGATATCATCCGGAAACATGGTGTTAGCTTTCACTGTTATGCTGATGATACTCAGCTCTATATTTCTTTGTGGCCCGACGAAACATACCAATTCACAAAACTAACGGAATGCATAGCAGATATAAAAAACTGGATGACTAGTAATTTCCTACCGCTAAATTCTGAAAAAAAAAAAAAAAAAACAGGTGTTAATTATTGGACCAAAAACCTCTGCATGTAATAATCTAGGGTAACATTTTAGAATACTGTTCCTTCGTTAATGAATAACTACACAGGAACAAGTCACTAATGCACTATTAACATTGTAGTAACTACTAATACTTAAGAAGAAACTCTGATGAATGATTTAGTAAGTAATAGCGCTCAGTTCTGGTAGTGCACTATTAGCTAATCGATAACTACTATTTTTTATATATATATCCTGGAGAACTACTGTATACAGGTTCACAATTAATATGAATTATGCATAATGTATAATTAATTCTAAAATGAAGATCATGGTAACCCACTAGTAATGACCTAATTATTACCAAATTAGTATTACCAAATCCTTCTAAAGGAGATACTAGTAACTTGTATCAGTATTCTAAAGTGAAAAGCATCAAAACTCCCTAATATTGACTGACGTCATTGTAAGCTTTTGAATATATGTAATGTTTTGGATAGTAATGACTCATGTGTTACTACATCCTCCTGAAGAAATTACTAATTATTTGGATCAGTATTCTAAAGTGAAGATCATGGTAACCCACTAGTAATGATTTAAGTGTTAACAAATCTAGCAAAATGAATTACTAACCGAAACCTTACCAAAACCTTAAAAGTTTACAATGACTTCAGTAATTACTAGGGAGTTATCACAATCTTCACTTTAGAATACTAAAATGAGTAATTCCTTTAGAAGGATGTAATACCACCTGAATAGTTACTATCCAATACTTTACAAAACTCTCAAAAGCTTACAATGATTTCAGTCATTACTAGGGAGTTATCATGATTTTCACTTTAGCATACTGATCCAAATAATTAGTAATTCCTACAGAAGAATTTGGAAATACTTGAGTCATTACTAGTGGGTTACCATGACCTTTACTCTAGAAATAATTATACATTATGTATTATTCATATTAATTATTAACCTGTATACAGTAGTTCTTAGTAGTTCTTAGGGAGGAATGAAAAAATAATAGTTACTGATTAGTTACTGACTAATAGTGAACGACCACATCGAACTAAGCACTATCACTTATTAATTCATTAATCAGAGTTTCTTGGCAGTTACTAGAGTGCTAATATTGCGTTACTCGTGTTCTTGTGTAGTTATTCATTAATTATGGAACAGTATTCTAAAGTGTTACCTAATCTAGAACACTGTCTAACACTTTATGGCTGTGCTGTCAATTATTGAAAGTAATATTTCTAGCATTTGTAAAACCACATTTTTCCATCATAAAAATAGATCTAAATTATGACCTATGATCTCAATGTCAAATGCAGAAACGTTCATTTGTGTGTTCATGACCTCAAGGATCTCAAAACTCTGGCGATTTGATAATACCTAGAATATCAAAATCAACGGCGTGCGGCAGGTCCTTTTCCTATTTAGCACCCAAACCCTGGAACAATCTACCTACTGTTGTTTGGGAGACAGACACACTTTGTCAGTTTAAATCTAGATCAAAGACCAATCTCTTTAACCTTACATACACATAACATAGTATCACATTTCTATAATTCAAATCCATTAAAGGATTGTTAGGCTGCATTAACTAGGTCAACCAGAACTGGAAACACTTCCTATAACACCCAGTGTACTTGTTACATAATAAGAAGAATGGCATACACTAATATTAGTCAGTATTCTTATTCCGAGGGCACCATAGCCACCTGGATCCAGTCTGTATCCAAATCAGATGATCACTGCAACCAGATCCAGTCTGTATTCAGTCCAGATGGTGGATCAGCACCTAGAGACAATCTCTAAAGCCCTGAATGTCAGTGAAGACTATGTCAACTAGATGAGCCCTAGAGACAGATCCCCAGTGAAGACCTCATTGGCCATTGGCACAAGACTACGAGAACCAGACGAGTCCTCTGCTCAATGTATATTTGGAAGATACAGTTAATAAAACATCAGACTGTTAACCGGGGTTGACCTGGGGAAACCAGCCACAAAAGCATTCATCATCTCCATTGTCCTCACAAGATGTGAAAATAATCAACAACATGGCGGCGCGTGCACACGCTGCGGCTTCTCTCTCTCCCGAAAGAATGGTGTTTTCGTGTTTTTTATCTTGTGAGACGCAGTGTTTTTGTACGTCTTCCTCGCGTCTATCTGTCCTAAAGCACGCATATAGTCGTGAGTTTCTGCTCGACGTCGGCAGAACCACATTTTTAGAGTTAAACTTCGCGCACGCCGAAGAGCTGCGGGACCTCGGTCTGCTCCGGAGGCCTACACCATCACCGACCCCCACTACTGCATCTCGCCCGCAGCGGAGGCGCCACAAGCGGCGCGAGAGGAAGCAGAAGAGGGGTAAGCGTGGAGGTATCCGGGCTAGGCTAGCAGTTAACCCACACAAGCCAGCTATCCCCACCATCGTACTAGCCAACGTACGCTCTTTGGACAATAAACTGGACCACATCCGACTACTACGCTCATATCAGAGGACTGTAAGAGACTGTTGTGTTTTTGTTTTCACGGAAACATGGCTCAGCAACAGCGTGCCGGACTGCGCCATTCAGCTCGACCAGCTAACATGCTATCGAGTGGACAGAGCTCTCGTCGAGGGAGGTAAGACCCGCGGCGGCGGGCTTTGTGTTTACATTAATGACGCGTGGTGCCACGACGCTGTTGTGGTCTGCAAACACTGCTCGCCCCTGGTGGAGTTTATGATTATTAAGTGTCGGCCGTTCTATCTACCGAGGGAATACACAGCCATACTACTCGCTGCTGTATACATCCCTCCCAACTCCAACAACAACAGGAGTGAGGCACTTAATGAACTGTACCAGCACATCAGTGAGCAGCAGACAGCCCACCCAGATGCTTTTCTCATCTTGGCGGGGGATTTTAATCACGCAGACCTAAAGAGTGTGTTACCTAAAATACACCAACATGTGAACTTTCCAACACGAGGAAACAACACTCTGGACTTTGTTTACACCACCCAGAGAGGAGCTTACAAGGCCCTCCCCCATCTTGGCACCTCAGACCACATCACTGTCATGCTAATGCCTGCATACAGACCGATCGTTAAAGTCACCAAACCAGTTCACAAACAGATACAAGTGTGGCCGGATGGGTCGTCAGAGGCACTTCAAGACTGCTTTAACACCGACTGGAATATGTTTAAGCAGGCTGCCACATATAATAACACCACAGACCTCCAAGAGTACTCAGAGACTGTCACTGCCTACATCACCAAGTGCATTGATGATGTAACAGTCACAAAGACTATCACTGTCCGGGCCAACCAGAAGCCGTGGCTGACAGGGGAGGTCCACAGACTCCTGAAGGCTCGGAACGCTGCTTTTAGAGCCGGAGATGAGGTGGGCCTGAGGACAGCTAGGGCCAATCTATCCCGCGGCATCAGAGAGGCCAAGAGACAGTACTCCAGGAGGGTAGCCCATCGCTTCAGCGACAGCAGAGACACTCGGAGCCTGTGGCAGGGGATTCAGACCATTACGGACTACCAGCCCCCACCGCGGACCTGTGACAGCACCATCCCCCTGCTGAACAAGCTGAACGCCTTCTTCGCTCGCTTTGAGGCACAAAACAGCACCACTGCACAGAAATCCCCACCTCCTCCCGGCGACCAGGTGATGACGCTGTCCCCGGACAGTGTGAGGAGATCCCTCAACAGGATCAACACACGAAAAGCTCCGGGTCCTGACAACATTCCTGGTCGTGTACTGAGAGACTGTGCAGCGGAACTCACTGATGTCTTCACAGACATTTTCAACATCTCACTAAGTCAGGCTGTTGTCCCAACATGCTTCAAAGCTACCACCATCATTCCAGTCCCGAAGAAGTCATCTCCATCCTGCTTCAATGACTACCGTCCAGTCGCACTTACTCCTATCCTCATGAAGTGCTTTGAACGACTAGTCATGCACCACATCAAGTCTGCCCTCCCCCCCTCCCTGGACCCCTTCCAGTTTGCATATCGGTCCAACCGCTCGACCGATGATACCATCGCCACTGCCCTCCACCCAGCCATCACACATCTGGACAAAAAAGACTCGTATGTCAGAATGCTGTTCATAGACTTCAGTTCAGCATTCAACACAATCATCCCTCAACAGCTCATTCACAAATTGGTCCAGCTAGGGCTCAACACCTCTCTGTGCAACTGGCTGTTGGACTTCCTGACTGGGAGACCTCAGGCAGTACGGGTCGGCAGTAACACATCCAGCACCATCACACTTAACACAGGGGCCCCCCAAGGATGTGTGCTGAGCCCCCTCCTCTTCACTCTGCTGACCCACGACTGCACACCGTCACATAACTCCAACCTTTTCATTAAGTTTGCGGACGACACGACTGTGGTGGGTCTCATTAGCAACAGAGATGAGACAAACTACAGGAGTGAGGTGAGCCGCCTGGCCGGATGGTGCAGTGACAACAATCTCTCTCTGAATGTGGAGAAGACGAAGGAGATCGTTGTTGACTTCAGGAGAGTGCACACTCAGCATGCTCCTCTGACCATCAATGGTGCGACTGTGGAGAGAGTGAGCAGCACCAAGTTCCTAGGTGTGCACATCACAGAGGACCTTTCCTGGACTAACAATACTGTAGCACTGGCCAAGAAAGCACAACAGCGTCTCTACTTCCTCCGCAAACTGAGAAGAGCCAGAGCCCCGGCCCCCATCATGTACACCTTCTACAGAGGCACCATCGAGAGCATCCTTACTAGCTGCATCACTGTGTGGTATGGCGCTTGCAACGCGTCCTGCCGCAAGTCACTTCAACGCATAGTGAAAGCAGCTGAGAGGATCGTTGGTGTCTCTCTCCCCTCCCTCCAGGAAATCTACAACACCCGTCTCACCCGCAAAGCCCTCTGCATTGCAGGTGATCCCACCCACCCGACACACAGCTTCTTCAGTCTGCTGCCATCAGGGAGGAGACTGCGGAGTCTCCAGGCCAGGACCAGCAGACTGAAGGACAACTTCATCCATCAGGCTGTCAGGAAGCTGAACTCCCTCCCGACCTTGCCCCCCCTCCCCTCTTTTGCCCCACGCACCACTGAACTCTGACCCCCCCAGCCCCCCCCCCCCCCCCCCTTTCCCACTTACAAACTGTGACCCGCACTAGTCACTTTGTGCAGCATTGGACTGATCACTACCCCATCCAGCATTGACTGCAAACTACCTCCTATGTCAGTTTAATTAAGACTGTTCTCTGAGCTCTTTAGCTCTTCATCACTTTAACACTGATAAGCTCTTTTTGCACTACACTCATTACATCTGCACAGTTTTTTTGCACTACACCCATTATATCTGCACAGTTTTGTTTATTTAATGGTTGCACTATCTGCCATGTGCCTTACGCCACTTTACCTATCTCATTTTTACAATGTCCTTATTGCATATCTGTATAGTTTGTATTTATATATATTTAAACTGTAATTATCTGTACTTTTACATTACTGTTAGTGTTTAGTGTTAACTGTATGCACCAAGGGTCTGAGAGTTACGCAATTTCAATTCTCTGTATGTATGTGCTGTACATGTGGTGGAATTGACAATAAAGCTGACTTTGACTTTGACTTTGATAAACAATTTTCAAGATTATTTTCACTCTTGAAAACAGAGAAAAGTAAAACAAAACAGCTTGAGTTAAAGAGAATATTACATTTTTTCACCCTTTGAATGTGTGAAAGCTCTAAAAGTGAATTAACAAAGGAATTGAAATAGCAAAGTAAGGTGTTTTGTATGTGATGACTGTATTATTGAACAGTGACTTGTATTCTTTTATTCCAGCCACATTAATCCAAACTAAATTGTCTGAGTGCTTCCTGGCATGTACAGTGGCTAGATAATGGCTGTTTGGCTGAAGTGCTTACCTGCAATTTCTCTGCCAATGTAATATGATTATCCAAGCATGACTTTACAAGGACTGTGTTTTCCATGAGGGCTCACAGGTCAAGAAAGTCCAGCTCATGAATTGATATAATCTCCGTCCTCCACAGTGAGGTGTCCACTGAGCATATACAGAATTTTCATCATTGTTTTTCTTCATGTGCAAACACTGGTCAGTGGAAGGTTATCGTGTTTTAACCAAAGAGGACCGTGTGACTGAGCATCTGGAGTTTTTATTAGAACCCATATCAAAAGCGATCACAGTCGTTCAATCACAGTCTGTACAGATATGGTTCTGGAAGAGTCAGCCCAGAGTGCATTAGCTCAGAACGAAAAAGTGACTTGGCATCATTTCAAACATTAACTTAACGAAGGCCTGTGTTGATGCTCAACATCAGTATCAAGGAATACCCTTATTAATGACCGCCTTCCTCACATGGTTGCTCTAAAGTACTTTTAAGAGTTTTTTTTTTTTTTTTTTTTTTTGGCCATTAGACAACTAGCTTTCAATAAGCCCCTTGATCTTCACTGATTGAATAATTTTTTCATTGAAGAAGCCAGCATGACCTTACAGAAAAAAGGCAAATGGTGATCATCGTAAGACCACTGAATAGTCTCCTCGCTCTTGAGTACAGCTCCTTTAAATCTATTAAAGTCCTGTATGATTTCGGCTAGGTGACTGTAAAAACTGATCAAACCCTAACACTCTAAAGTAAGTGATATGGTATAGTAGCAAGAATTAGGTTAAACCCAATTATAAGCCAACTTCCCTGGAGCTGTTCTGTCAAATCAAGTTGTCTTGTGAGGAGTATGTCTATGCTGGTCCACCAGCTGGACTAGCAACAAACCAGCACTAAAGATCATAGCTCACCTCTGATCAGCTAGAAATTCAAGTTGGTCTGAAGTGGTTTAAAGTCTCTGATATCAGACACACTCTAGAATGAAAACCTGCTCCTGAATTACTTCATGAACTTCTGCAACCCCCTAGACTATTTTGATCTTAACTTTATTTGTATTGTACTGTACAGAAGAAAAGTTATACAGTAATGAACCCACCTTGAAATGACCCACTGTGTTTTGCTCTGCTCTTTTGAAATAAGAGGTGCATAATTGCTCTAGTGAACATCATTTGAAAGAATATGAGCCCTAACCTTCACAGACTATGCTATTATGAATGTTGAGAATGAGGGGGGAAGATATCATTGTGATACAATCATACCATTGGGGATTCTGAAGGACTGGCTTCCTTCCTTTTATCTGGCGAGGTCACCAAATCTTGACTGCTCGCAATGAACGTATAAGGATTTGGGTTCAAAGAAAGAAAAGCGATGCTTCAGATGTCTGAGATGAGTGTAAACTAAAAATTTTTGTCTCTTTTGAAAGTCGCAATGGCAGGTCTCATAGTCAGTTTCATAAGGCCATGTTTTACTTTTAAAGTTCTATGAATGTTGCTCTCAGCAGCACCAAATATTCTTCTGTACCTGAAACAAATTCAGTTCGCCAAACATCTCTCAAAAATAAAAAAATAAATAAATAAAAAACTACAATTTACAGCAGTGTGTTGACATACAGTATAGAACAGAAAAATTTGAACTTTTGAACAGAAATTTATTTATTTATTTATTTATTTATTTTCATTAAGGACATTTTCTGAATATTAAAACATACACAACCGAGTTTGCCACAGATTTATTGTGTGTGTGTGTGTGTGTGGGTGTGTGTGTGTATATATATATATATATATATATATATACTCAGTTATTGAGTGGAACTGAATCAACATTGAACTGACCTCAGCTGAACAATGACACTAAAGGTTTTTTTTTTTTTTTTATGTTTTAGAGCTGCTTTAAAGCAGAATTGATCTCTGTTTGCATAACTGAATCATTATTTTCCTGTTTGCCTCTGTAAAGCTGCTTTGAAACAATCTGTATTGCATAAAGCGCTATATAAATAAAGGTGACTTGAAAAGATATGTATTGTGAAAAGTCATATACAAATAAATTTGGGAAAAATATAATGTCATGTTGCCTTTAATAGCCATAATTCATTCATTCAATGTATGTAGCAGTGGGTTTTAGTTGTGTTAAACAAATTCCAAATGTCACATTGTTTTGTCCTATTTATGCTTTATTTCTCTTTTTTTTCACACTACCTCCATATTACATTTGTCATAAGCTCTAGGGTACCTTTGACTCATGTAATTTTAGAACTAATGGTCTTTTTTTCCACGAGGAAGACTCATTCCCTGAATTGAACCCTCCCAAAAATAGCCTACACAGAGTGAATCATGAATTGGCCACCAGGTGAAACATTTGTCATCCTGTAAAAGGGTGAGCACACCACTGGTGACCACCACTGGTGTAGTCACAATATATTGGTATATACATCACATGGCTCGGCAAGCACCAGCTCTCCTTGACTTGCAGTACAAGTGCATCAGTCATGAAGCGGCAACTCTCTTGGTCTGCCATGGAATAGAATTCCTGACAGAGCTCCATTCTACAAGCCCACAACATTTTTCCAAAGTACTCAAGGATACTCAAATTGTGTAGCCTGAGAGCCACTTTTAGAAAAGTGTTGTGGTGATAGCCCCTATTATCATCTTCATCATATCTTATTGCATTTGTTAGTTAGGGCCAAGCTCCGAGGGTATGTAACCCAGTTGTAACGGTTGGTTATACCTGTGCTTGACTTGAGCGTTTTTTCTCAATTTCAGTTATAAAAATAATGTAAAGAATAATTACATAAATATAAATTAATACAAATGAATAATACAAAAGCAAACTTAGAAATACTTTTCTAATTAAAAAAATAAATAAATAAAAAAAGTGGTTTGTTATATGCTTCCTAAAAGCATTTTGACTGGAATATCATAATAGCCCTATGTACATGGCAAGAGGTGATAAATCACTGTAATGGATATATATATATATATATATATATATATATATATATATATATATATATATATATCCTTTTTATATATCTTTATATATATATCTCCTTTTTATTCAAAAAAATCCCATATGTGTTAACTAAATCTTGAAATATCTTGATTCTCAAATATGTGTAAATAGATGCATTTTCCACCTTTATAGATTATGTTGATCTATAATGGAGGATGGTCAAAGTATAATGTAGTCTAACTATCTATAAAAAACCCAGTCTGTTTACTTAAGTAACAGATATGGATGCCATAAAATATTTTTAGTACGACTGATTTTGTATTTATGTAATTGTGAATTTAATAAAAACATTGTAGCCTAAGTTAGGTTACTAATCATAACACTTTCATTGTACAGAAAGAGAGCAAAGAACATTTACATTATCAAAGAGCACTCACTGACTTCAGTCTAGAGGTCAGTCTAAAAAACTCCCATTAAAATCACTGAAGCTTTTTACACTATGAAATAAGTATCTTACATACAGATTTGTACACACATCATCACTTTGTTGTTTCTGATGTGAGAATTCACCAGAAAGAGGTATTCAGTCAGCGAGCGAGTGAAGAAAACACGGTCATTTTAGCGATGACTCATCTGAACGTCTCTGATTGGGCATTTTATTCATAAGCTCAACAGAATCGTGTGTGATTGGTTATAATGCAGTGCTGTACAAACGCGTCTGTCTCTGGCTCAGCACCAGCCAGCGGACACAGATTTGAATTTAGAAGCTGGTGACGTGTTGCATTGAACAATCTAATCACACCAGTGTAATCATATCAAATTTAAAACATATTATTCGGCTATTTTTTGTCTTTTGGAAGATGCAATCAAAATCCACTTGGCTCAAAAATCTGAGGGGGCACGTGCCCCCTCACTTTGAATGGGCATGATGCCCACTTGCCCTGGAAGCAACTAAGAGTGGTGTGACAAAGCTACAACACTGACGTTATAATGAACAGAGCTGTTGACACTGCATTTATCGACACACCCACCTGACAGCTCCATTTATTATAAGGAGAGCATCACTTGCAGTGTAAAATGACAACCAAATTCTTAGGGTGTTTTCACACCTAGTTCGTTTGAGCCCTCAAAACGCTCTCAGCAGTTCAGCTCATATGAACAAACCAAGTGATCTCAGACCCCCCTAAAAGGACCTAAAAGCAAACCATACTCAGACCACTACGGTTTGTTTGTGGGTCTGTTTGTGGTTCGATTTCCTCATGATTTGTGAAAGCAATCAGGTCCCAGTTTATTATTTGTTTTTTATTTTATTTTTTATTTTTTTTAATGTATAACCTATCTATAATTTTTTATTATCATTTTATTATTTACCAATGTAATTTCAGATGTTTCAGTCTCTTGTTACTTTCTTCAAAAATTAATATATAAATAAATAAACCAACTGTTAATTCTAACAAAACAAAACAATTCTGTTGTCATTTATGTAATCTATGGCTAACTGTGCTAAAGAAGCAGTTAGAAGATAAGAAAAATTTACTATCTTATCTGAGAAAAAAAGGAAGTTGAATTAACTTTATACATAATGTTCGCTTTTAATTTTAAATTTGACTGAAATGCATTGTTAAAGCTCTGCAAATGTCTTGACCGGTGACATGATCAGGGATTGCCAGCTTTTCTTCACCCCCCTTCCCTGTCCACTTCATCTTCCAAATTTTCAGTAGGTCAGACTCCAGCATTCCACTGCTGCACAGAAAGCTGATGTGAACAAGAAAGGGTCTGAAATCACTTCAGTGCTGAAGAGGACCAAAAAAAGATCTAGGTTCTCTTTTGAGTCCACTATATTGTGAACACCAAAAGGACTGAGGTCAGTTTCAGCTGGTTCCCTTTCTGGTTCACTTTAAGTGAACTGGGTTTGGTTCTTTTAAAGCGAACTATATGTGAAAACACCCTTAAACTCCAGATTGTGGTTTTTGTGGTGGGCAGGACTGTGAGAGCATGTGGACTGTGGAATCACCATCCTGTTGAGACACATAAGCTTCAGCAAGAACTTCAGGACGATACATTAGATGGAAAGTTCTTTATATACAGATAGGTCTTCATTAAGAAAAGCATCTTTTACAGTGGTTTTGCACCAGTGAAAGGTCTAGAGTGCTAGAAGTAGAAAACGCAAGAAAAAGAGGCCAATGTCCACAGCTTCCTGCTAAATTACTGTACATAGCAACACCTTACAGCACTACTCAAGAATTATGACATAAACTTTGCACTGGATGTATAACTGTACAAACAAAACTGGTTTTGCAGGGTAAACAGGGTATATGTAATCATGACTTGTGCTATCTGTTTATGATCTCAAAATAATTTTACCAAAGTGATTTATTTGTAAACTAATGTATTTTAAAGTTTGCATTACATGACTAACTACACATATAAGGTTTTTTCTGATGCAATACAATTTCTCAGTGGCACAACCGGTACAGCATAGTACTTGCGTTGCAGATTGTTCAGAGATTAGACTGTGGACAGGTGAGCATGAGATCAGTAGACAATGTCCTTCAGGCTTTAGCCAGCATTCTTTTCAGTTATACACTCTCTGTATTTAGACTTTTCTGTTCAGATCTTTTGTGTCATGTCATCAAATATTTCTTAGTACAATACCATCTTCTATAAATCATCCAAAGTCTTCTATTCAAGATTCCCCTTCAGGAACTCGACCTGCATCAGAAACGCTTTGGTAACACTGCGTGGTAACACTGGTCTGCGTGACTGCGTGCTGAAGCACATGTGAAATCAGTCCAGTAGAGTGGTGAGACATCACGGACGGGGTGACGTAGAGACCAGGAAGCTTTAAAAATGCATTCAGTGAAAACAATGCTAGCTTCTGCTTTTCATCAAGCGCTCTGTGTTGTCCATCTAAAAGGTGTGTTTGAAGTGTATGTGTTGTGCCAGTGCTAGTGTTGGAAAGAGTACTAAAAATTGTACTTAAGTTAAAGTATTGCTACTTAAGGAAAAATTGACTTGAGTACAAGTAAAAAATACTGAAAAATAATATCAAGTAACTCAAGTAAGAGTAAAAAAAAGTTTGCCAAAAAAAAAAAAAAAAAACCTACTCAAGTTACTAAGTTACAAAGTAATTCCCCTTCAGGAACTCATGCTGTATAGAAACACTTTGGGAATGCCTCTGCGTGACCACACTCTGAATCACGTGTGAAATCAGTCCAATGGACTGGCGAGACATCGCGGGCGGGGTGACGTAGCGACCAAGAAGCTTAAAAACACCTGTGGTAGATATACAAGAGTAAATTGGATGAACACTTCCTGGGCTCTAAGCCACCACCTCCACGCCTTCCGTTTTTCCCTGATCTGCACACTGAGGTGTCCAAATCATTGGGAAACTATTTTCAGCCTGTCTCTATAGCCCCACTGTAACTAATTACTCTAACATTGTGGGACTGAGGGAGCGTCGCCGATGCCCCGGTTAAAGCAGACGTTTACGGGCTATCTGTCTCCCAGTATTGCATCGTCCCTTAAGGCCCCGGCACTACCCACCAAGCCGCTTTGGATCTCTTCGGCTTTGGTGGGTAAGTCTTACACGGTGGCAGGTCAGGCTGGTGCTTGCCTGCACACCATGGCAGTGTTACAGGCTTACCAAGCTGACCTGCTGAAAGAGCTTGACGAGTGTGAGGAAGTGAAGGCTGACGTCATTCACGAGCTGTGTTGGGCTGCAGATCTGTTCCTCCGTGCCACCAAGGAGACCGCCAGAGCTATTGGGCGGTCTATGGCAGCCTTGTTGGTCATGGAGTGGCATCTGTGGCTGACTCTGTCCGACATCAAAGAGAAGGACAGGGTCTTGCTGCTGGACACACTGCTGGCGCCTTCTGGCCTGTTCGGTGACGCAGTCGGTACTGTCGTTGACAGGTTCCAGGAAGCCAAAAAGCAGGCAACGCTGTTCCAGTGCTTCCTTCCTGGTCTCTCTCTCGTGCTCCCCCCCAGAAAGATCTGGAGTCAGAGCAGCACTCCCGGCCGAAGACAGATCTGTGGACCGTCATTCTCGCTAAGAAGGCTTTGGCCAAGAAGTCCTGACGCTGGTGGCTCAGGACTTCTGAGGGCAGGCCTCTCTGGGGAAGAGCGATTTACACCTCATTATATGGTGCCCGTCTCTCCTCAGTGCCCTCAGGAGATCAGTCTGTCAACCCTGCCATCCCTAGTGCTTCAGGGCACAGTGGTCTCCAGTAAGCACAGCTCTCAGTGTCTGCCCGGAAACATAGCGGCTCTGGGACGGTCGCATCCTCCAAGGAGGTTATCAGAGCAGCTGCCGGACATCCGTTTCAGGGCACCGAGCTAGCTCCTCTAATTACACCAGAGGTCAGTCTCAAGAGACAGATTCCCTTAGTAGACCATCTGGCAGTGTGGAAACTTCTGCCAAACGTGTCTCAATGGGTCCTGCACACTGCAGAAAGAGGCTACAGAGTCCAATTCGGTTCTCGTCCACCTCTACTCAAAGGGGTCTTTCTCACTCTGGGGGGCCCCGAGCAGACTCTGATTATGGAACAGGAAGTAGACACTGCCTTGAGGAAGGAGGCGATAGAATGTGTACGTCCTCTCTTGAGAGAGTCCGGGTTATACAGCCAATACTTCATCATTCCGAAGAAGGATGGGGGGTTGTGTCCTATCTTAAATCTGTATCAGCTGAACCGCTCAGTCATGTGGCTGAAGTTCACAATGCTGATACTCAAACAGGTCGCGTCTCAAATCAGTTCCGAGGACTGGTTTGTCAAGATAGATCTGAAGGACGCATCCTTCCATGTTTCCATTCTTCCTCAACACAGGAAGTTCCTGAGGTTTGCTTTAGGGGGAAAAGCTTACCAATATCGGGTTCTTCCTTTTGGTCTTGCACTCTCACCCCGCACTTTCGCCAAGTTTGTGGATGTTGCTCTGGCTTCGCTGCGACTCCAGGGCATCCGCATACTCAATTATTTCGATGATTGGTTGATACTAGCTCAATCAGAGTAGATGGCGGTTCGGTATCAAGATGTTGTCCTCGCCCATATGAAAGAGCTAGAGGTTAAGGTTAAACGCCAAGAAAAATGTGCTTTCTCAAGTACAGAGAACCACTTATCTGGGCGTGGGAAGGTCACCCATCTCACGTGGCACATAAAAATCCTTGTGGTTTTGATCCCGCAGTAGCCGAGGCAGAGCGGCAATTGAGATCAAGGGGATCACAGATGGATCTAGTGGAGGGGTTGCAGACAGGCATGGCCCTTTCTGCGCTCTCACCCTCTAGATTCAGTGCTCGCTCTCTGGGTTCAAAAGCACCCTCTGTGGTTTTTTGTCCCCGGAGTGAGAGCATGTTGCTTTACCTCTCTTCCTCTGAGGGAGGTCGATGCAAAGCATACCAATACCGGGTTCTTCCATTTGGTCTAGCACTGTCACCCCACACTTTCACCAAGTGTGTGGATGCTGCCTTGGCTCCTCTCAGATTCCAGGGCATCCACATAATGAACTACATTGACGATTGGTTGATTCTAGCTCAATCAGAGCAGATGGCAGTTTGGCATCAAGATGTCATCCTCGCCCATATGAAAGAGCTGGGTTTAAGGCTGAACGCCAAGAAGAGAGACTCTTACAGTGGTGGCTCAGGACCAAGGGGTTTTCCCCGAGGGGCAACCCATTTCGCTTGATGAAGATCATGTGGCGATGCCTTTGTGCCTTAGTCATGTGGAAGAAGCCTTGGTTCCTGTCCCAGGGTCCTGTGTTGGGAGCTCCATCATCTCTCTTGGCACATAAATTGCCTGGAGATTTTGGCAATGTTTCAAGCTCTGAAACACTTCCTCTCAGACCTCAGAGGCCATCATGTGCTTGTCTGGACAGATGACACATTGGTGATCTCGTACATCAACCAACAGGGGGGTCTGCGGGCGCGCCCACTTTGAAAACTGGCAAACCAGATCAAGGGCGGTTCTAGACTTCTAGACTCTTTTTAGGTGGACTTCAGCCCCCCTATTTGTCGTCTCAGCCCTCTAAAACTATAATCAGCTATCTGAACGATCAGGCCAGTGCTGCTTCCTGAAGAAAGTTTATTATTCCCGCTCATTTATCAATCTCAATGTGGTACTCACACGCTGTGATAGATCGTTACTGGGCACGCATACATTTGAATGAAGCGCGCACACACTGAGAGGCACTGCACGAACATCACACCAGTACCAAATCGCAGCCTGATCTCATGAAAATGCATTTCAATGGCACGATTTTCTGTTTCTATTTGGTGTGCTATTTATACAAACAAACTGGCTTTGGCGTGCTTAAGATATGCAGCTTCCCCACAATCTTAAACCAAACCATTGCATCTCATATGCACGCCAAAGTCAGTTTCTGCGTATAAATAGCACACCAAATAGAAACAGAAAATCATGGCATTGAAACGCACTTTCATGAGATTGGGTCATTCACTTTCGCATCTTCTCGAGCAAATAAGCAAATACACACAATATTATGTCACAATGGCTGTCTTGATGAGTATCCAAGTAAACACAGTCGGTTACGTCTTAAATAAACATAAACAGTTAAGAAAATATTGGATGTGTGTCAGTATAATGGATCCATGGATTTCTTATATTAGGCTAACAATGTTAATCAAACAACAAAAGAAAAACACTCACTGCTCCTAACTAAGTAACTTCTGTAAATTTAATAGATAATTGTGTCAATTTACTTCATACAGTGATACAGTTTTCATAAGCACAGTAAAATACGGTTTATTTAGGTAATTTGTATCGTTGT
The DNA here is from genome assembly GCA_039654775.1 of Spinibarbus caldwelli. Lineage (NCBI taxonomy): Eukaryota > Metazoa > Chordata > Actinopteri > Cypriniformes > Cyprinidae > Spinibarbus > Spinibarbus caldwelli. Next base: position 28,492,905 of record CM077243.1, read on the forward strand.
ATCTAATGGTCTCTCTCAGGGCTAAGCCCCCCTAAAGATGAAATCCTAGAACCGCCCCTGCACCAGATCCTCTTGTGGGCCCAGGGAAAGCTGCTCTCTGTGAGGGCAGTTTATATCCCTGGGTACCTCAATCAGGGAAAAAGACATCCTATCGAGGCAGGGGCTGAGGCCTGGGGAATGGAGGCTCCACCCCAGGTTGTGGGGCAGATTTGGAGTATTTTTGGTCAGGCTCAAGTAGACCTGTTTGCATCTCGGGAGACCACTCACTGTACTCTGTGGTTCTCGCTCACACATCCAGCTCCTTTGGGACTGGATGCCATGGTACAGACGTGGCTGAGGCTGCATCTGTACGCATTTCCCCGATTACTCTGCTCCTGGGAGTTCTGAAAAAATTTTCCAGGATAGGGTCAGTCTACTGCTAGTAGCCCCATTCTGGCTGGCCCGAGTATGATTTTCGGAGCTTGTGTCATGAGATTATGATCAGAAGGGACCTTCTGAGTCAGGCGGGCGACACAATTGTTCATCCTCGCCTGGAGTTTTGGAAATTGTGGGTTTGCTCTCTAAGGGGGCACAACTCTTAGCTTCTGGTCTCTCAACTGAGGTTGTTGAGAACATTCTCCACTCTGAGGAAACTGTACTCCCTGAAGTGGAAACTTTTCATTTCATGGTGTGGAGATCGTCAGCTGGACCCAGTTAACTGCCTGGTTGGTACAGTGCTGGAGTTCCTGCAAGAACGTTTCTCTGCAGGGTTATCTCCCTGGCAGCTATATCTGCTTACCATGCCCTGTTGGATGGTCATTGATGGTTACTGGGAAGGAACCCATTGGTGACACATTTCCTTCGTGGTGCTTTGAAGCTGAGGCCTGCACTACGCACTAGTTAGGCTCCTTTTTAGGCCTTCTTTTTAGAGGAGGTTCCGGAATTTTTTTTGACACTAAAGACAGTGTTTCTATTAGCCATCTCGTCTCTCAAGAGAGTTGGTGACCTTCAGGCCCGTTCCATGGCCCCATCATGCCTTGACTTTGCACCAGGAATGGTGAAAGCCTTCTTGCACCTGATGCCAGGCTATGTGCCAAAGGAGCACATTGTTGTGCCACGGCCCATAGTCTTGCAGACATTCGGTCCTCCTCCCTTCTAAGAGCCAGACCAGAAAAAGCTTAATTTGATCTTTCAAATTCGAGCACTGGACACCTACGTCCACAGAGCTGCCCTGTGGAGGAAAAATAATCGACTATTTGTCTGCATTGGTCCGCCCAAAAGAAGTCTCCCAGCAACCAAGCAGACATTAAGCAGGTGGATAGTTGAGGCTATCTCCCTGGCTTACGAATCCTCTGATCGCCCCTCTCCTCTGGGGGTCAGGGCCCACTCAACTACAGGTGTGGCGGCATCTAAAGCCCTTCTGTCAGGTGTGTTGCTACACGACATCTGGGATGCAGCAGGCTGGTCATCCCCATTCACTTTTGCTAGGTTTTATAACCTAGATGTGGGAACTACTCCAGGCTCTAGAGCGTTTTTGTCTTAGATGTGCATGTAGGTTTTGACACTAGACAGGCATTTGTCAGCATGGTGGAGCTGGTATTCTCATTCCCAAAGCGTTTCCAATGCAGCTTGAGTTCCTGAAAGGGAACGTCCCTAGGTTACGACTGTAACCATGAACCAGGGAAAGAGATGCTGTGTCACCCTGCATTCCTCCTGGAGTGGCCTAGTCCTGAATTGAACCCAAATCCAACTGAGATGCTGTAGCTGGACTTTAAATGGTAGTTCATGGTTGAAAACCCTCCGATTTGGCTGAACTAAAGTGGTTACGCAAAGAAGAGTGGGAAAAAAATTCCACCACAGTGCTGTAAAAGCATTGTGTATATATTGCATCAATAAAAGTAAATAAATACATAAATAAATAAATACTGTATATGTTTACTCAGGTTGCGTTTGTTTTATATTGTATTTAATTTGAATATATAAAACTATCTACCAAGTATGGAATACTCACAAAACCAGAAGAAAAAAAAGGCTTTTTTAACAGCACTGTATAGTTTTTAGTTGTGTTTAATGTTCATTTAAGTTATCTGTAAATTATTAGCCTGTAGCTTGGCAAACTATATTTTCAAAGTAGCTCCCCCTACACTATTTGTATTCATCATTTTACATAGTGTACTTGATACTGGGGACACAAGATAGCCCCCTGTCTATCAAGCATATAAAGAAAAAGCTGTCTAGCCTGCGAGGTTCTGCCAACATATGTAAGTCAATCACGGACTAAAAATGAGGGCATATATGTTATTCCACCCGCTCAGATCTAACCTGAGACCTCCAATGCATCAAACCAAATAGATTATGTGAGGAAGTGAAGCAAAAACTTGAGAGGCACTTTGCATAGAAGAGAAACCTGCTGCATACAATAACAATTTAAAAAGAATAAGAAAATCTCACAAGGCATGCCCTGTATTGAATGTACTGAGAGCGGAAAACAGGTAAAGCCAATGCAAACATTACATGATTTTTGCCACACTTTAAATCTCAAGAAAATTTCATAAATGAAAACAAATTTATTTTTTACAGTAAAAAAAAAAACGAAAAAAAAAAAAAAAAAAAAAAAACAGCTATTGCATCCAAGGCAAACAGTTCTGGATGTGTAAAAGAAAACCACAGGGGACAGTGGGTATGAGCTCTCAACTGGACAGTTGGTACCAAAGTATTTTCTGGTTATCCTGCTATGTGACTGCTGCTATGTTGTCTAATGAAGAATAAATAGGAGCATTACATTCACTTTTACATATTACTGTACTATTAAAATTACCTAAATTCTTTTATTAAGAAGAACCAAAAATCATCCTTTTCAATCTACAAAAGACTCCAGATAAGAGGAAGTGGGGATTCCATAAGGGATTTCTTGGGTTTGTGTGGTATCATTGCTATTCAGCATGTATAAGAGGATGGAACGAACAAACTTGTTTTGCCAAAAAGACCTACCTTGACTTTTACTCAAGATCTCAATGTGGTTATATTGTAAAATATGACCATCAACAAAAGGGACAGTATGTTGTTATGATTGATTAATGCAAGTTACAAAAAACAAAACAAACAAACAAAAAAATTTTTTTGCATTGCATAATGAAATTAGATGAGCTCAGTGTCAATTTATTTTCCGCTAATTGTTTTTTCCTGAATTTGAATGTGTGCAAAGGATTGTGGGTGTTGGAGCACATGAAGAATACACTTGATGAATCCTTCAAAATAAGCCGAATGAAGGACGCAAAATAAAGGCTGCTTTTAAAGGATCCTACAAATTCAGATGGCCTTCGGTGGCACCTGATGACATGGCAGCCTAGATATGCAGCCTTTTTATGATGCAGCCTTCTGATTGAGATGTACCCATTAAATGGTTTTGAGCTTGACAATAGTCAATCATTGTTTGCAGAAACAATAATATTAAAATTAAATATAAATAGAAACAAATTTCTCTCGTCCTTTTCTTATAAAACAGCATTTATTTTGTTGTAATTTTCAAATGTAACTCACTCCAAAATTAATGTTTAATGGCAAACACGCTGAAGATTAGTGGACAGAGTGTCAATTTAGAAAGTGATCAGCTGTTCACTCAGAAAAAGTCAGCATAATGAATTCAGTGTATTTAAGCCTCTCCTACATTGACATCCATTAAATAAAGAAGAAGAGGTTGGAGGACATCAATTTTGAGTGATGAATCCACCAAACTGCCTAGTGAGTTGATATGCGTTACCCACCAGGGGTGATTTTTATCCGCATTTTGAATAGTGTTAATTTTAAACCCCTTTTATACTGCAGATAACACATGATATTTTCACAGAAACATACAATACAATACAACGCAGGGAATGTTGTGCATGTGTGGGAGAGATGGAGGAGAAAATTAAGATGAAGGTGTAAAGATTAGCAGTGTGCCCTCTGGATCGAACTCTCCTCATTCTTTCCAAACCCGTGCACCTTATTTTTCAAAAATGATTATGCCAACCTCAACAAAATGTGAAAATAATGAAGGTGACAAGTTGATGAATTAATGAATTAGATGAAAAGACACTAGGCAATTGTAGCTGTATGATGCTTCATTGGTCACAGGGATTGTTCATATGCAGCAGTGTCGTAGACTCAAACTCTTACAAACACAGCTGAGCTAGTGAAAGAACCTATGGCTACGCTCCATTCAATCAATATGAAATAGCAGCAAACCCATCTTACCAAACAGTGAATAGCGTGTGATCTAGCATAATATTGATTCAGTCTATTAAAGTGGTACACCCTGATGGGCTTCACTCTGTGACTTAGAAGTGAAATGCCACTTTGGCTGAATAGAAGCTTTGTAATTGTGTAGAGAATAATGTCATAATATTGAAAAATGTAAAAGTGCTAACTGGTTAATAGACCCACATGAGCAAATCAGCATGCAATGTGCAAACACACACATATATATATATATATATATATATATATATATATATATATATATATATATATATCGTGTGAGAGTGTGTCTGCTTGCGTGTAAATATATTGTACATTTACACAAGCATGCAAACACTATGGAACTGGCAAATGTTGGGATTTGTAACACCTAGGCAATTAGGTTTATTTAGTCATTTTGCAGCTGTTATAAGGATGTAGTCAATTAGTAGCTGCTGGTAACCAAAGATATACAGCAGGGCTCTTCAACTCTGCGTACTGTCCTGCAGAGTTTAGCTCCAAAGCCAATTAAACACACACAAGTTAATCAAGGTTTTTGTGCCCAATAGAAAGTTATAGGCTGGTCGGTTTGATCTGAATTTGGAGAATAGTACACCTATAAATTGTTTCCTGCTGTGGAACACAAAATATGATATTTTTTTCCTCAACACAACATGGGACTCAACTGAATTGCATTGCATTGTACAATTTTTCAGAATTATCATTTTTGTGTGAATGATCCCTTTAATGCTACTTGACAAAGTATTATTAATAGTCCTTGAAGTTAAACTGTGTGAGTGTGTGTATACAGACACACATCCCACATTTACATACATACATTTTACATTTAAATATACAGCCTTAAGAAATGTATCCAATTAAATTAAAACCAGCCTAATTATTTATAAGACTTCCTGAAGTTGTTCAGAGAACTTGCTAATAGATAATAAATTTTAAAAAAGCCTTAAATGGACTGGCACCTTCATATCTGTCTGATCTTTTGATGTCTAAATCAGAAACTTTTACTGGTCCCTAGGTCTAGGCTGAAAAATAAAGGGGGTGACTGAGTTTTTTAAAACCTAGACCTTAAATGTGAAACAGCCTACCACTTCCTATCAGAACTATCACAATAGAATCTCCTGTTAAAGCAAAACTAAAAATCTATCTCTTTTAGAAGGCTTATTGTAATCTGGGTCTTAATGGGGCTGGTCCAAGCATTAATTACAAGTGTTTGTGCTGTGTTGTGTAGATTGGTCTACCTCAGCAGTCTAACAGCCCTTATCAATGTCAATTTGTTTTAAGCTGCATGTGATGCATGTAATTCATAACTGAATGTGATGAGACAAAAACATTAACAGAGCGTATTAAACATATTAGGTATACAATTAAGTGTTAGTTTGTGCATATTTTAAAATAAAAATATTAAATAGACTCAATTTTGATTTAATGTTGACTGAGCAAATTAAATCCATCAAAACTTTCTATATTGAGTGATATAAAATTGTTTGCATTGTGCGAAAAAAAGTAAAGGATCCTTTCTGTTGATAATTGTACACCTGCACAATGCTAGCACTGCATGCATCATTTATCCTTCGCTTCTTTGTTGCCAATTAAACACCAAATCTAACTGTAGCATTTACACGTTTCCTTAAATGTCATCTTTCAAGTGCTAGGCATCTGTACGTAATAGCTGTAAGTGGGAAATATCAAGTAGGAATTTCCTTCATCATATGTGGATTAGAATGTAGCATTAGAGCCTTGCTCAAGGGTTATGCTCAAAAACAATCCCTTTTGAACCTGCTGCTTTTTGGTTACCAGCCCAGATGCTTAACAACTTAGGTGATGCAGCTTAGTGGTTCACAAACAATTTCTGTATATTTTTAGATACAAAAAGCCTGCGAGAGTTCTTTTAAGCATGACTTTGTCCAAGTGCCAAATACTCCAGGGTGTCAAAGTGAAAGCTTTCTCCGTATGTGACATGTCAATAGTGAGACTCGACACTGTAATTTGGGACATGATGGCATAGCATAGATGACAGCAAGGTGATATCTTACTTTCCCATGCACCACTTGCAGCTCTTCTGTCAAGCACTCACACAATCACTGAGGAATGCTTTATTGCCCAAATAATTACGCGATCCTTCAAATCACACTTTGCAAAAAAAAAAAAAAAAAAGGCAATGTACTGTACAAAATGAAGGTAGATAAGAGAAAACCACTATATTTCCATATTCGCTGACCTTTTTTATATAGTCTGTCTGAAATGAAACTATGAGAATATTTTAAAATGACAACCAGGATTATTATCCGAGATTAGTTTTACTCTCCCATATTGCTTCAACAAAATTGACTTTTCCTCTCATTTGAGGAGATAAGTGCTTTCAAGGGCATACTATTTCATTAGTATGATTATCCATGCTATATCTTCCACCTCTATTCCAATCTTCAGGAAATTAAAATCTTAGCAAATATAACTAATTTGTAGACGTGGCTATGTAAGTCATCATTCTTTCAATGTGCAATTGAGGGGAAGTTACAATATTAGCTTATAGGGGAGTTTGAAAAAATATCCCTGCATTTGTACTAGGAACATTTGCTGATGTGTAGTCTTGGCCTAAACAGTCATCTGACCATTTAAGATCCCATGCAAAAGCACAGTTTGCTTTCTTGTGTTAATGTACTTCCTGTTGAAACAGGAAGTTGGGGCGGGGCTTTTTCCAGCAGGCTAAAATAGTCAGTATGCTTTAGTTTACTTCTCATTGGCATAGTCAGAGGCTTTCCGTTCAACAGACATTTTATTGGAACAAAAATTTGAGATCCCACTGAATTCTTAGTCATCAGGAACTTTAAATCACTTTCCTGGAAGAAAAAGACTGCACATTTTAAATGTGAATTTCATGGAATAACTCATGGATAACTTCAAAATAGCCAATGTCACCTATAATTACATAATTGTTTCATAGCTTTGAATGAAATTATGAAATTGCATTAATCCATGGTGTTGAAAGACACCTTAATCTTCTGAATAAATGGAAATCCAAAGCCTTTTATTCATTTTTGGAGACTTTGCACATGGGAAAGTATGTACTGAAAGCAGTTGGAAGGGATGCTATCTTCTGAGTTGAAGTCTTTACCTCCTGCAAGTATAACCCATTGGTTTCACACTGCCCTTTATGTAGCCCTATTGACTGTGTTGCTCACCATTTTGTTTAAATTAGAATGGCTATTATTAACACTAGCGCTATCTTAAAGGTCAGACACTTCCTGTGCAAGGAATCCCAGGGGTTATCATCAAAGCCAAGTTCCTCTGAAACAAAGTGAAAAGATTCTCTAAAAGGAAGTGCAGCATTAAAAAGCAGCATTTAGCATGAATCTGCACAGTCAGAGCATTAACAAATGCATATAACAATTCTATGTATTTGGACATTATGCAGTCAACATGTCATCAAAATATAATACAAATACTGCATTACTCGTCATGCTTCAGTTCTACCTGCATACAATAGACAATATGTTTGCAAGCATTTGTAAATAAGACAGGAAACATGGTATTGGGTAAGCTTGTATGTAAAGAAAATGTAGGAAATGTTAATTGACTGCATATTATGTGAAAACAACATGGATTGTGTTAATGACACAGTCCACAACGGACAGATGTTGTGCTAAATGTGTTTAGAGTACTGGCTACAGATTGGACAAAATTATTTTAGCAGTAGTTAAAAAAGAAAGAAAGAAAGAAAGAAAGAAAGAAAGAAAGAAAGAAAAAGAAAAATTGTATAATATAAACTGTGCTCTTTTTTTTCAGCAATGCGTTCATCTCAGAAATGTGTCAGATTTCAAAGGTAAATTGGTTTGAGAAATGTATAGTTCAGTCATGAAACTCTAGATGGCGCAGGCTGACGGGTGTTAACTTAACTGATTATTTTCAGAGAGTTAAACGACTTGTCACAAGCTGATTGGTTCATGCTGCATATGCAGCCAATGAGCTTACTGCCTCGCATTTAGAAGGCTGGCTAGCATTCACCTGAGATTTCTGCAGCGCGCTTTCGGAGTTTCTCTGAAACTCAACAGCTAGATAAGTTAACGGTCTTCACTCTGATTTCAGTGCATTATAGCATTCGTCAGATTTTTAAACTAGGAAACCTACAAGTCGTAAAACTATGCGCAGGTTATTTGCGTGAGGAGTAATTACTAAGCAAGTATTATTCATACAACAGCAGTAGCATTAGCAGTAGCAGCAGCAGCTTTCCTAGTTCATGTATGTGAGAATACAACGTCAAGCGTCGCGGATTTTAGAACAGTAAAGTGAATTGGTGATTACCTTATTTGCTGAAATCTCCAATGCTTTTAATATCTTCTGTGGGCATTCATTTCTACGTTAATTGCGAACAGATCGCTTTCAGATGCACACCTCACTAGTGGAGTCGGTTGCAGTTGGTGGTTCACAGTCAAGGTGATCCCGTATAATTGTCTTTCATAAACGTCATATTGTCAACGGCCTTACCTATTTAACCATTACAACTTAGTGAGCAACAGAAAATAATATACCCGCTCAAGATGTACTCGTGGCGCGTTGGAATGCAGTTCAGAAGAGGGAGCGCTCAGTCTTAAAGGGGCCACATCTTTATTTCACTCGTTACCTTGGTCCAACAATAGTGAAGAGTTTATTATGAAAGTCATGTTTAGTGATAGTTTAAAGATAATTAATCATGCATTCGTTTAAAATATAAAGATACTACTGATAAATCATTTCCAATCAGTAGCCCATGTACAATGTAGCTAATAGTAGGGCACTCTTAAACTGTAATTTACTATTTGTGTACTCAGTTGGGCTTACAGCAATTATAGTACTTTCATGGAGTGTAGCAGCAGTATCATAGAATTCAGATCGCGTTATTAGCGAATTGTTAATAGCAGTATGCATAGCAAATCAAGTCAAATTATTACTGTTGTTTATAGCAGTGGTAGCAGGTTGCATGAATTTCAACGATAACATATGGGGTAAGTAGCTCTTACCCCATATGTTAAACCTATTTTTAAATTTTAGAATTTAAAACCTATTTAAATTCTAAAATTTAAATAGGTTTTTATTACTTTGTTTATTTAACAGGGTGTACAGAGATTTTGTGAACTCTTCAAAGCGAAATAGGCATTATTTGTTTGTGTTTCATTGTTTAAATAAAGATGCTTATAGTAAGTATTTTCGTGCAGCTGTAGCAGCAGTATGCTTAGTTATTCAGATCGCAATTTTTTGTGAATTTAATAGCAGCAGAATGGCATAGCAAATTCAGATGCAATGTTAGAAATAATATTAGCAGCAGTCTGCATAGCAACCAATTATTAAGATAGCAGGGGCAGCAGAAAGTACATTTAGTTGCATGAAATTTCAGTGATAATGCATGGATGGGCTACAGCAATTCTAGTACTTTCATGGAGTGTAGCAGCAGTATCCATAGAATTTCAGATTGCATTATTAGCGAAATATTAATAGCAGTATGCATAGCAAATCATATTATGTGTTTAGCAGCGGCAGCAGTAGGTAGACCGTTATTCAGATCGTATGTAGCGAATTTAATAGCAGCAGCATGCATAGCAAATTCATATGCAATGTTAGAAATAATATTAGCAGCAGGAAGTCAAATTATTGTTGCTAACATAGCAGCGGCAGCAGAAAGTACTTTAGTTGCTTGAAATTTCAGTGAGAACGCATGGGGTACGTAAATCTTTAATGTGAAATAGGCATTTTATTTCTTGCTTAACAGGGCTTACAGTAGATTTCGTGAACTCTTCAAAGCTAAATAGGCATTATTCGATTGTGTTTGCTTGTTAAAGCTGCAATTTGTAACTTTTACCTCTTTGTCGCCCTCTATGTTTGAAAACCTGGAATTGCAGTTTCTTGCGGAATTATCTTCAGGGTTGTGATCCGGTGTTCTGGCACGGCTCCAGCGCGGATGAATCTAATGTTTTGAGGTGAATGTGTAGCTGTCAGTCACTGCACCGGTGTGGATATTTACTGCCTATGTCTTGGAATATATAACCCAAATCAGAATTTTCACCGTAATTTGCCATCTTAACAAGTAACAAGTCTGCCACGTTTGTTCTGCCCAACTGAGGAAAAAAGCATTACAATAAATCGCGCTACCAACAGTGATTAAATCTAAAGATCAGTTAGCTCATATCACATCTAACTGTGCAAAGTATTATTATTATACTTTGTTCTCAAATTATTAATGTTAACTATATCAGCATTGCGTGACTATGAGTGTAGTATTAGCGTGTAGATTTCAATTTCTGTACAGTCTAATTTAGGGCTGCAACGATTATTTAACATTATCGACAACGTCGACAATAAAAAAAATTGTCGACAAATATTTTTGTTGTTGAGTAGTCGTTTGATCTCATATGACCTAATGTAAGAGCCTGCAATACTGCGGTTTGACCAATGTGGCGCTGTAGCACAAGACTGTAGTTCAGCCCTCCTGGATGCAGTTCAAGAGAAGAAGAGACAGCGCTTCAGAGAATCTGAGCAGCGTTTGGATGAATATGTAAATATGCATTGCGCGCTTTCCTCTGAGTAATGAAATAAACAACTAAAACAGAGCAGTGTGAAAGTAGCAGTTAAACATGCGTCTGATTACAACGATGTGGATGTTTGCATGAGCTCTGCAGTTCAGTACTCCAGTAAAGTCCGATCACATCATGTTTATTTATAGTACTTTATGCAATAGATAGCCTTAATTCAAGCAGCTTTACGGTATTAAACATGAAAAATCAGTCAGCGTCGTTTTCAGTTAGAATTACAACTTGATTTTCTGTTATAAAGCAGCTCTCCAATGTGGAGCTATCTAATGATAAAATATTTTTATTAGTGGGGAAAAAGATAAATAATAATTGTGACAGTTTGGTTTACAAAGATCAAAGCTTGATCTAGCTCAGGACTGTTTTGGTTATCAAAACCCTATAAGGTATTTTAAGACTATGTCTTATGTATAAAATATAAACTATTTTTATATATAAAATAGTTTATGCAAAGCGTCTTATCACTTACCTTTATTTTGTTTCTTATCCATATGACTCACAAAAGGAGATATTTGGCAGAATGATGTGTCATTCACAGAGGTGGGTAGAGTACCCAAAAACTGTACTCAAGTAAAAGTGCTTGAAGAAATATTTACTCAAGTAAAAGTAATAGTCTGAATAATTACTTGAGTAAGAGTAAAAAAGTATCGCATAAAAAAACTACTCAAGTAGTTAGTTACTAGTTACTTTGGATCATATACTGAAAATAGTCTATTTTTATTTAGATGTATAAATTTTATCTAAATATCTATCTCTCTCTCTCTCTCTCTCTCTCTCTCTCTCTCTCTCTCTCTCTCTCTATATATATACACACACACACACTGCCATTCAAAATACTTTTAATGTTTTTTTTTTTTTAATGTAATTTATTTCAGTGATCAGAATTTTTATCAGCCTGATTTATTATCAGTGCTGTTCTTTTATAGCTTTCTATTCATAAAAGAATCCTGAACAAAATGTCACAGGTTCCAAAAAATATTAAGCAGCAAAACTATTCCCTGTTGAAAAAACCAGCTTTTGCTGGTAAGGTATGTTTTGATGCATGGGATGCTGGTTTGAGCTGATTTAAGCTGGTCCTTAGCTGGTTTAAACTGGACATGTGCATGACCAGCACATGACCAGCACATGACCAGCTAAGAACCAGCATAAACCATCATCCCAGCTTCAAAACATACATAACCAGCAGATGCTGTTTTTTTTTTTTTTCAACAACACTGATAATAAATCAATATATCTGAATGATTTCTGAGGGATCATATGACTCTGAAAACTGGAGTAACAGCTGTTAAAAATTCTGATTTGCATCACTGAATTGAATTAAATTATATTTTAAAGTATATTAATTATGTATTATAAATGTATATGTTTATAACCTCTGACACGGAGAAGAGTGAAAACTCCTCACATGACCACTACAGAACATCTGAACATAACGAAACAAATACACATTGACGGATCTTCTTCCGTCTGTTCTGCAAAATGTAAACAAATGTAGCCTTTATTTCTACAAGCGTAAATATTGAAAATATCAATATTAATTGTGTCTAGGCAAATGCATTCCTCCTGGAACTAACGCGGGTTTGGCGGGTGTTCATTTCATACTCTGTGACAGCATTTTTAATGAATAAATTATACATTGTATTTAATGTGTAAGGTACATGTACAACAAACTGGTAATGTCATAATAGTATCGTGTACTGTAATTGAATACCTGTGGAACCGTAGACAGCACACGCGGTGTTCATCTAATAAAGATCTTCATAGCTAGCAAACCATAGCCTTTGCAGATTTGCTTTCAACTGACTGTAGATCCAAAGCCATGTCTTCAACTCTCTTGATGTTACAACTCTGAGTGAGAACCGCTTCAGACGATCAGCACGTGCGGCAGAACTGAACGAATCATTCAAACTGATTCGCGAACCGATTCACTGGTTTGCCAATTGGTTTGATCAAGCCTTCAAACAGAATTGACTCAAAAGAATGAATCATTTGCAAACGGGCATCGCTCATTTCCCAGAAAAAAGTAGACGGCGCGTTTGTAATAAATTGAAGGATTTTTAACTTGTATTACATTAAGGTAACGAGAGGAGCGTCGCCCACAGTAACGATGTAAAAGTACCGTTTTTTCACTAAAAATGTACTTGAGTAAGAGTAAAAGTACCCATTTTTAAATATACTCTAAAAGTATTAGTTACCCAAAAAATTTACTCAAGTAAATGTAACGAAGTAAATGTAACTCGTTACTACCCACCTCTGGTCATTCAGTTACTTTTTCATGTAGCTAATTAAATGGTGAGAGAGTGGCTCTGTATGTCATCCCATTTTATGCCAAATACATCTATTTGTGTAAGGAATTGGTAACTTTACAATAAGGTATCATTTGTTAACATTAGTTAATGTATTAATTAACATGAATGAACAATGCATTTATTACATTTATGTATTAATCTTTATTAATGTTGGTTAATAAAAACAGTTGTTCAATGTATGTTCATGTTAGTTCACAGTGCATTTACCGATGTTAAAAAACACAGCTTGTGATTTTTATAAATACATTAGTAAATGCTGAAATTAACATCAACTAAGATTAATAAATGCTGCAGAAGTATTGTTCTTTCTTAGTTCATGTTAACTAATGAACCTTATTGTAAAGTGTTCCCATTTAATTGTACAATAATTGTATTTACATAATATGCTTTTCTAAAGCTGAAGTGACCTTTATTTATGTTAGAATATGTAGAACTTATTATTTTAACTAATTGCAAAAGCTGAATAATCAAAGTCTACTGATTAATCAGTGAAATAATCGGCGATTAGTCGCTTAATTTGATACTGTTAAGTGCTTTGACACAATCTGTATTGTTAAAAGCGCTATATAAATAAAGGTGACTTGACTTGACTTAATTGTTCTAATAATCGTTAGATTAATCGATTATCAAAATAATCATTTGTTGCAGCCCTAGTCTAATATCTAATTGTCATACCATTCGAATTTCATATTAAGAAATTCTTTTAATCCTAAAAGCAAATTAATCTTCCTTCAAACTGGTTCTATTTAAAATACAAAAACTTGTGTTATCCCACATTGGCTATCTGTAATCAGAACCACATTTAAAACTGGAATATAATTTAATTTCATTAACGTGTTTCATAAACACATAATCCTTTCTGGATTACAATCCGCCATCAAAATAAGTTTAATTATTCAAGCTGCTGTGAGAAAAGGCTATAAATGATCCACCACCTGCAGGATCCTCACGTGCCATAGCCTAGTAGCCGGGAAAACTTCTTCATGTTTACAGATGTGACGTAATGACGCAGTGCCATGCTCGAATTTCCCGCGGAAACCTACCCGTGCCACTCAAATTAGAAAACATTATTATAAGCTAACCGTTGTGAATCGGGCTAAAGTAAGGTTTTGAACACTGGCTGGTTATGTACTTTCTCAAATATTGATTTCGGATCATTTTTAACCAAGAAAAGTTACGGACTGCAGCTTTAATAAAATCGTTTATAGCAATTCTAAGTTCTTTGTGCAGCTGTAGCAGCAGTATGCATAGCTATTCAGATCGCTAGTTTAGTGAATTTTAATAGCAGCTGCACACAGCAAAATTCAGACGCAATGTTAGAAATATTAGCAGCAGTCTGCGTGGCAATTCAATTATCATGTTGCTATTATAGCAGTGGCCACAGAAAGTACATTTAGTTGCATGAAATTTCAGTGATAAGCTAATGCTTGGATGATAGTGAACTTTTTAGGTGAAATAGGCATTTTATTACGTTACTATTCAATTCAACAGGGTTTATAGAACTCTTCAAAGAGAAATAAGCATTAATTGGTTGTTTGGTTATTCAATAAAGGGGCAGTATATCATGAATCTGGTCCATGGACTTCCATTTGTTCACCACCAGAGGTCGCTCAGTCATCACATTGACTCTCACACCACACAGACTGTCACACATTACCCCGGACTTCATTTCCCAGCAGCCATTTCCCTAATCACATGCTCACACCTGATACCCATCACACAATCACACACACTACTTAAGCCATGGACTTCCTCAGTCAGATGGCCGAGTAGTGTACGCACATATCCCTCTTCTAGCGATAGCTACTCTACGGAGCCCACTTAGTTGTCTTAGTCTTGCCTTGCCTGTTTTCCCGTGTTTTATTCTAGCCCGTGTTTCCTGGATTAACCCTTGCCTTGCCGTTTTGGACTCTGTTTGCACCTCGTTTGGATTATTGCTCGTGTACCTGGATTATTGCTCTGCCTTGCCCCGTTGGATATTGTTCGCCGATCGTCGACCCACGTTTGCCCTAGGATTACTCCTTGTCTTGTCCCTGCCATACCTGTTTGCCATTGTTTCGACCCTGCCTGTATTTATGACCATGTCTTTAAATAAAAGCCTGCATATGGATCCGCACGTCTCACGTCTCATCAGCCCCGTAACACAGTAGCAATTCTAATTACTTTTGTGCAGCAGTATGCATAACTATTCAGATCGCAATGTTTGCAAATTTTATAGCATGCATAGCAAATTCAGATGCAAGGTTAGTGGAAACTTAACACTGGACTTTAAGCAACTTGGGCTATGAGCTTCTCCACCCTTCCTCCAGACTCTAGGACCTTGGTTTCCAAATGAAATACAAAACTTGCTCTCATCTGAAAAGAGGATTTTGGACCAATGGGCAACTGTCCAGTTCTTCTTCTCCTTAGCCCAGGTAAGACACCTCTGACGTTGTCTGTGGTTCAGGAGAGGCTTAACAAGAGGAATACGACAACTGTAGCCAAATTCCTTGACACTTCTGTGTGTGGTGGCTCTTGATGCCTTGACCCAGCCTCAGTCCATTCCTTGTGAAGTTCACCCAAATTCTTGAATCGATTTTGCTTGACAATCCTCAAAAGGCTGCGGTTCTCTCGGTTGGTTGTGCATATTTTTCTTCCACACTTTTTCCTTCCACTCAACTTTCTGTTAACATGCTTGGATACAGCACTCTGTGAACAGCCTGCTTCTTTGGCAATGCATGTTTGTGGCTTACTCTCCTTGTGAAGGGTGTCAATGATTGTCTTCTGGACAACTGTCAGATCAGCAGTCTTCCCCATGATTGTGTAGCCCAGTGAACCAAACTGAGAGACCATTTTGAAGGCTCGGGAAACCTTTGCAGGTTTTTTGGAGTTAATTAGCTGATTGGCATGTCACCATATTCTAATTTGTTGAGATAGTGAATTGATGGGTTTTTGTTAAATGTGAGCCAAAATCATCACAATTAAAAGAACCAAAGACTTAAACTACTTCAGTCTGTGTGCACTGAATTTATTTAATACACGAGTTTCACATTTTGAGTTGAATTACTGAAATAAATGAACCTTTCCACAACATTCTAATTTATTGAGATGCACCTGTAGATAGCAAACACACGGTCTAACGACTCTCCGGAGCAACAGCAGTACATATGTCTTGGCAATAGATCTGCTTGTTCTGGGGGGTTTTATCTTTTATTCCTTCTGCCTTATAGGGATGATTTTAAGCAAATTATTGTATAGCAGCAGCATGCATATTAAATTTTGTTTTCTCTTCCAGCTTTGTTGGGGGGTTATTTTATATGCTATTTTGGCAGCAGCAGTATGTCTTAAATACGGCACCATATCGCCATATGCATTGGCAGTAGCAAGTTCCAGTACTTGCTTGCAGCAGCAGCAATCTACAACTACAGCAATAACCAACAGCAGCTGCAATTCAGCAACATTGTAGCAGATCTATTCCACCAAGACCAAATACATTAACGTTGTCATATCCATCACCATGCTAAAATGTTCAGAGAGTTGTCATGATTGAAATGTATAGTTCAGCCATGAAACTCTAGATGGCACAGCCTGATGGGTGTTAACGTAACTGATGATATTCAGAGAGTTAAATGACTTGGCACAAGCTGATTGGTTCATGCTGCATATGCAGCCAATGAGCTTACTGACTCGCATTTATAAGGTTGGCTAGCATTCACCTGAGATTTCTGCAGCGCGTTTTCAGAGTTTCTCTGAAACCCTCCACCTTCCCCAGCTCCACCTGTATAGATCTGCTACAGGTTATTTTATATGCTATCTGGACAGCAGCAGTATGTCTTAAATACTCACGGCACCATATCGCCATATGCATTGGCAGTAGCAAGTTCCCGTACTTGCTTGCAGCAGCAGCAATCTACAACTACAGCAATAACCAACAGCAGCAGCAATTCAGCAACAGCGTAGCAAATGTATTCCTCCAAGACCAAATACATTAATATTGTCATATCCATCACCATGCTAAAATGTTCAGAGAGTTGTCATGATTGAACTGCATTTTGTGTTGTTGATGTCAAAACCTACATGCAAAACTTCTACTGGGCAAACCATTCGGCCATCAGAAGACATACTGTAAGGAGTTCATGTGAATTCTCTTAATTAAACTGTTCACTTAAATTGTTGTTCTAATAATAGATTCCAATTGTTTTTGCAATAAAATGTGTTATAAATTAGAAAAAATGCAAGCTCTCCAAGTTCTTTTTTAATACATCGTGTAGCAACATTTTCAAAACAGACCATTGTGCATTAACTCTTAGATACATGCATCGGTCATGATTGTGTATGCTTGCAAGAAGTTTCATAATTCTTTAAGAAATGAATTTCATTGCAAATTACATGGCTACTATGCTAAAACTAGTTTGAAACCATGATAGCTTCATTGTACATCTTCATTCTACACTTCCATGGTGCTTTTTTAAGACTCATCTGAAATGATTCAATGGGTATCAATAGAGCTGTCCTACTTTCCGCTCACAGAAGAATGCACTAGTGTGTGTGTGATATTCAGTGCTGTGTTGAATCTATGTCTTAAAGCGCACTGACCAAACTAAATATATCTTAAGTTACACTTACTGTGATGCTTTTGAATGTCACGCATAAATGCATTAAGCAATTCGGTATTGTGCAGTCCATGAAATCTCATTTTCATTTATTGATTTTTCTCAAACATCTTGAAAATGATCTGCCAGGAGCTAAAGCCAAACATCCGCAGGTATGCAATAAAGCCAGCTTTCAAAACCTGTTTATTCTTAGTTTTGTTGAGCATTACATCCGGTATTAGTGGATTGTGTCCAATACCCCTTCTGTCTATAGGCATGGAAAGGTTTAGATTGGATAAAAACTTGATTTGACATATTAATCATGTTTTTCTTCCTTCCGACAAAACACTCGAGGTCCTTTCCATTTCCTCAATATACTTGGGCTTTGACTGGCATGTAATTTCAAGATGGAAACTTGAAAAATATAAATTCTGATAGAACAGGTGTTGAAAGAATAGCATCATTTCGAAAAGCTCCTGCTTGAATAATTGCAGGTCTATACGATTGTGATGCGGTCCTGGATAATGGTAATTTGAGTGCCACCTGAACTAAGAACTGAATGACACATGACGGCCTGACACATAACTGCTTAGCCGAGTCTAAATCCCTAATGTGAAGCCTAATCACATCCACTGTGCTATTTATTCAGACTTGTGACTTTAACTAACAGCTCACAGAATTGACGCTACTACAGTGCTTTGCCTCAGTTAACAACCTAGATCATCGGCCAACTGATAAATGCATTTTAGTATCTTTTGATGTGTAAGAGGTGTGGCCTAACTGGTTTTGCTTATGGACCCATATTATTCTTTGGACATGGCAACAAATAATTCATTATTTATTTTACTTTTCATGGTTTTGTTTATGAACAGCACAGTGACGTGGTACACTCTTAAAAATAAAGGTGCTCAAAGTTCTTCACAGTGATGCCATAGAAGAACCATTTTTGGTTCCACAAAGAACCATTCAGTCAAAGGTTCTTTAAAGAACCATCTCTTTCTTACCTTTTTATAATCTGAAGAACCTTCTTTCACCACAAAGAACCTTTTGTGAAACAGAAAGGTTCTTTATGGAACATTTAGACAAAAAAGATCCGTCTATGGTATCGTGAAGCACTTTTATTTTTAAGAGTGTAGGTAGCACTGTTGCAACACAACAAAAAGGTCCCCGGTTCAAGTACCAACTGAATAAGGAGGCCTTTTTGTGTGGAGCTTGCATGTTCTCTCCGTGTCTGCATGGGTTCTCTCCAGGTGCTTCGGTTTCCCCCACAATCTAAAGACATGCGGCACATGTGAATTGGAGACACTAAAATGACTGTAGGCGTGTGAGTGTGAATGTGTGCGTGAACCCTGTGATTGACTGGTTGTCTGTCCAGGGTTTCCCTTCCTGTGGGCTGAGATGCTGGATACCCTAAAGAAGGATAAGTGGTTTGGAGAATGGATGGACAGAGTTTTGTTCTCGGTTTTCAAAGATGACGTGTATGTCACACACTGCCTGTCCTTTGGATAACTGCCACATTTGAACTTTTAATAAGTTACACATTCATTTGTGCAAGTGTATTATTTGCTTGAGTTTGACTTGAACAACCTTTTCCAACTCAAGATAACTGAAGCAATTTCTCCTTTTAAAAGGGCTTTTTGTATTTTGATATTCTACCTATGGACAATTATAACATTAATTGCATTTTATCATTCACGTTTAATAATGTTTTTCATAATCATAACTGATTGTCATTACGATCTGATTTATAACAGTTTTATTGATGCAAAACTGATCACAAGTTTTTCTTGGACTATATACAGGTGCATCTCAAAAAAAAAATAGAATATCATGGAAAAGTTATTTATTTTTTGTAATTTAATTAAAAAACCAAACTTATATTCTAGATTCATTGCACACAAACTGAAATATTTCAAGAGTTTGTATGTTTGTTTGTTTTAATTCTGATGGTTACGACTTACAGCTTAGGAAAATTAAAAATTCAGTATTTTAGAAATTCAGAAAATTATAACATTTTCTCAAAGATCAATCAAAAAAGATTTACAAAACAGAAATGTTCAAAGATCTCCAAAGTAGGTTAATTATGCACTCAATACTTGGTTGGGGCTCTTTTTGCACGAATTACTGCTTCAATGCGGCATGCCCGCAGAATAACGTAGGTTTCATAGAAAATTGGAAGAGTTTTTGGGGCAGACCTGACCTGTTGAAAAGAGATGGTGTTCATCCCTCCCTGGGTGGTGCCGCTCTTCTCTCTAGAAATATGGCACATAGTCTTAGAGTTCGTACTTGACTAACTAGGGCCCAGGTCAGGAAGCAGACAGACTGGCTAAACTGACCGTCTGCAAGCCGCCTCACGTCACAGAAGTCAGTTAATTCTCAGCACATAGAGACTCCTTCACCTAGATATCACACTATAGAGACTGTGTCTGTTCCCCGTACTAGAAAATACAGAAAACGTCCAAACCAAAGTAATAGTAACAATTTAATTGATGTTCAACAAATAAAATGTGTTTACAATACAGAGAAACAATTGATAAAACTTGGCTTACTGAATATCAGCTCCCTTTCTACAAAAGCACTATTTGTAAATGATATGATCACTGACCATAAGCTAGATGTGCTTTGTTTGACAGAAACATGGCTAAAACCAGATGAATACATTACTTTAAATGAGTCTACCCCCCAAGATTACTGCTATAAAAATGAGCCACGTCCAAAAGGTAAAGGGGGAGGTGTTGCTACAATTTATAGCAATATTCTCAGTATTTCTCAGAGGGTAGGCTTTAAGTATAACTCGTTTGAAGTTATGGTGCTGCGTATAACATCATCTAGAGAAACACGTGTTAGTGATAAATCTCCTGTGATGTTTGTATTGGCTACTGTGTACAGGCCACCAGGGCACCACACAGACTTTATTAAAGAATTTTTTGATTTTCTTTCTGAGTTAGTACTGGCTGCAGATAAAGTCTTAATTGTTGGTAATTTTAATATCCATGTCGATAATGAAAAAGATGCATTAGGATCAGCATTCATAGACATTCTGAACTCTATTGGGGTTAGACAACAAGTTTCAGGACCTACTCATTGTCGAAATCATACTCTAGATTTAATACTGTCACATGGAATTGATGTTAGTAGTGTTGAAATTCTGCAGCAAAGCGATGATATCTCAGATCATTATCTAGTCTTGTGTAAACTCCATATAGCTAAAACTGTAAATTCTACTCCTTGTTACAAGTATGGTAGAATCATCACTTCTACCACAAAAGACTGCTTTGTAAGTAATCTTCCTGATTTATCTCAGTTCCTCAGCATATCCAACAGCGCAGAAAAACTTGATGTAACAGAAACTACGGACTCTCTCTTTTCTAGCACTTTAGATACAGTTGCTCCTTTACGCTTAAGGAAGATCAAAGAAAACAGTTTGACTCCGTGGTATAATGAGCATGGTATTTCGTATACCTTGGCGGGAAAGTACCCTATCCTACAGAAAAGCATTAAAAACGGCTAGATCTGATTACTTTTCGTCTCTTCTAGAAGAAAACAAACATAACCCCCGGTATTTATTCAATACAGTCACTAAATTAACGAAAAATAAGGCATCAACAGGTGTTGGCATTTCCCAAGAGCACAGCTGTAATGACTTTATGAACTACTTTACTTCCAAGATCGATTATATCAGAGATAAAATTGTAACTATGCAGCCGTCAGCTACAGTATCGCATCAGATAGTGCACTATAGATCCCCTGATGAACAATTCCACTCATTCTCTATTATAGGAGAGGAAGAATTGTATAAACTTGTTAAATCATCTAAACCAACAACATGTATGTTAGACCCTATTCCATCTAAACTACTAAAAGAGCTGCTTCCAGAAGTCATAAATCCTCTTTTGGCTATTATTAATTCATCATTGTCATTAGGATATGTCCCCAAAACCTTCAAATTGGGTGTTATTAAGCCTCTCATTAAAAAAAACACAACTTGACCCCAAAGATCTAGTTAATTACAGACCGATCTCAAATCTCCCTTTTCTGTCAAAGATACCAGAAAAGGTAGTATCCTCACAATTATATTCCTTCTTAGAGAAAAATGGTATCTGTGATGAATTCCAGTCAGGATTTAGACCGTATCATAGTACTGAGACTGCTCTCATTAGAGTTACAAATAACCTGCTTCTATCATCTGATCATGGTTGTATCTCTTTATTAGTTCTACTGGATCTTAGCGATGCGTTCGCCACTATCGACCACAACATTCTTTTGAATAGACTAGAAAACTTTGTTGGCATTAGTGGAAGTGCCTTAGCATGGTTCAAATCGTACTTATCTGACCGCCATCAGTTCGTAGCAGTAAATGAAGAGGTATCATTTCGATCACAAGTGCAGTATGGAGTACCTCAAGGCTCAGTACTAGGGCCATTACTTTTCACGCTTTACATGTTACCCTTGGGAGATATTATCAGGAGACATGGTGTTAGCTTTCACTGTTATGCTGATGATACTCAGCTCTATAGTTCTTCACGGCCCGGTGAAACACACCAAATTGAGAAACTAACGGAATGTATAGTCGATATAAAAAACTGGATGACGAGTAACTTCTTACTGCTAAATTCTGAAAAAACAGAGGTGTTAATTATCGGACCTAAAAACCCCACATGTAATAACCTAGAACACTATCTAACACTTGACGTCTGCTCTGTCAATTCTTCTTCATCAGTTAGGAACCTAGGTGTACTGTTTGATAGCAATCTTTAATTTGAAAGCCATGTTTCTAGTATCTGTAAAACTGCGTTTTTCCATCTCAAAAACATATCTAAATTGCGACCTATGCTCTCAATGTCAAATGCAGAAATGCTAATTCATGTGTTTATGACCTCAAGGTTAGACTATTGTAATGCTTTACTGGGTGGTTTTCTGCACGCTTGATCAATAAACTACAGTTGGTCCAAAATGCAGCAGCTAGAGTCCTTACTAGAACCAGGAAGTACGACCATATTTGCCCGGTTCTGTCAACACTGCACTGGCTCCCTATCAAACATCGGATAGATTTTAAAATCTTGTTAATTACTTATAAAACCCTGAATGGCTTAGCTCCTCAGTACTTGAGTGAGCTCTTATCACATTATAGTCCTCCACGTCCACTGCGTTCTCAAAACTCTGGCCATTTGATAATACCTAGAATATCAAAATCGACTGCGGGCGGCAGATCCTTTTCCTATTTAGCGCCCAAACTCTGGAACAATCTACCTAACACCGTTCGGGAGGCAGACACACTCTCTCAGTTTAAATCTAGATTAAAGACACATTTCTTTAACCTGGCTTACACATAACACACTAATACACTTCTATTATTCAAATGCGTTAAAGGATTGTTAGGCTGCATTAATTAGATCAACCGGAACCGGGAACACTCCTCATAACACACGATGTACTCGTTACATCGTAAGAAGAATGGCATCTACGCTAATATTTGTCTGTTTCTTTCTTATTCTGTTTCTCAGTCCGTGTCCGGATCAGATGGTGGATCGGCACCGGGAGATGATGTCTGCGACCCTGATCGTCGGCGGAGGCCGGACACCTGGATGAGCCCCGGGGACATATCCCCAGTGAAGACCTCGACTTAAATACAATAAAACTTAAAATTAAACAAAATAACTATAATATAATAAAATACCTAACTACATAATACTATTATTGATAGAAATTGCAACAATATAAAAATAGAAATATAATACATTTATACATTTAAAATTTAATTAAAACAATAAGTAAAAAAATAAATAATAATATCCTGGCCAGAGGAGAACTGGCCCCCCGACTGAGCCTGGTTTCTCCCAAGGTTTTTTTCTCCATTCTGTCACAGAGGGAGTTTTGGTTCCTTGCCGCTGTCGCCTCTGGCTTGCTCAGTTGGGGACACTTAATTTCTAACGATTATCGTCAATTTGATTTCATAGATACTATTTAAACTAAACTGAGCTAGACAATGACATCTCTGAATTCAATAATCAAATGCCTTTAACTGAAAATTGAGTGTTTAATCTTATTATTATCTTATTACTCTATCCTCCAATTTGATACTGTTAAGTGCTTTGACACAATCTGTATTGTTAAAAGCACTATATAAATAAAGGTGACTTGACTTGACTTGGCATGGAGGCGATCAGCCTGTGGCACTGCTGAGGCGTTATTGAAGCCCATATTGCTTTGATAGCGGCCTTCAGCTCCCCATAGATTCTCTATGGGGTTCAGGTCAGGCGAGTTGGTTGGCCAATCAAGCACAGTAATAGCATGGTCAGCAAACCACTTAGAAGTAGTTTTGGCACTGTGGGCAGGTGCTAAGTCCTGCTGCAAAATTAAATCAGCATCTCCAAAAAGCTTGTCAGCAGAAGGAAGCATGAAGTACTCTAAAATCTCCTGGTAGACGCCTGCATTGATTTTGGACTTGGTAAAGCACAGTGGACCAACACCAGGAGATGACATGGCACCCCAAATCATCACAGACTGTGAAAACTTCACACTGGACTTCAAGCAACTTGGATTCTGTTCCTCCAGACTCTGGGACCTTGATTTCCAAATGAAATGCAAAATTTACTTTCATCTGAAAAGAGGACTGTGAACCACTGAACAACAGTCCAGTTCTTTTTCTCTTTAGCCCAAGTGAGACTCTTCTGACTGTTTCTGGTTCAGGAGTGGCTTGGTTCTAGGAATGTGACAGCTGTAGCCAATTTCCTGAAGACATCTGTGTGTGGTGGCTCTTGATGCGCTGACTCCGCCTTCAGTCCACTCCTTGTGAAGCTCTCCCAAGTTCTTGAATCGGCTTTTCCTGACAATCTTCCCAAGGCTGCGGTCATCCCTGTTGCTTGTGCGCCTTTTCCTACAAAACTTTTTCCTTCAGTCAACTTTCTATGAATATATTTCGATACAGCACTCTGTGAACAGCCAGCCCTTTCAGTGATGACCTTCTGTTGCTTGCCCTCCTGTGTCGATGATCGTTTTCTGGTCAATTGTCAAGTCAGTAGTCTTCCTCATAATTGTGGTTGCATGTTCTAAACTATCCCAGGAGGTACCCAGTATTTATACTCAAAATTAATCAAACTAATCAAGCTCAAAATGGAATAATCAATTTTTTTTTTTTTTTTTTTTTTTTTTGAAATACTGAATTTTTAATTTTACTAAGCTGTAAGTCTTAACCATCAGAATAAAACAATAATACAAAACTAAAAAAAAAAAAAACTAAAAAAAAAAAACTCTTGAAATCTTTCAGTTTGTGTGCAATACATTTAGAATATGAGAAAGTTTGCTTTTTTATATTAAATTACAAAAAAAATAAAAAATAAATAAATAAATAAATAAATAAAAATAAAGAACTTTTCCATGATATTCAAATTTTTTGAGATGCACCTGTATTTTGGTTTGTGTTGAGCTCCAAATAAAAAGTGAATGTAATGAAATTAATTAACCTTCATTTGTGTGTGTATGTACATTATTTCCAGCACAAATCCACACTGTATCATGATACTGTATTGTGAAATAAAATTACCTTTAATGTGAAATATGATTTTGTCTTGTTTAGCATGTGCCACCTTCTGAGATTTTGGCACAGTGTTTAAACCTTTTGTGCACAGATCCTAGACAAAACAACATTAGGGAATGCTGCTCTTGTCCTCATAATTGATGTGGTAAGTAACATCCATGATGCACGATGCTCTTTCTTTTTAGACTCAATATAAGGATCTACAGTGGGGTGTTTGTCTCATGCCAGCTTACATACTGAATATCTTTTATAGAGACTGGCATTTTTTTTTTTTTTTTAACTGAGGAAGTCTTAAGACAAAATGTTTAGTAATGTTTAATTCTCAGAAGACCATCAGTATTATCCCTATGCATGTGCATTTGGGACGAAAAGCCTGTGTCTAAAGATTTGTAACTTTTGGTGCAATAAATACAAATTGAATCAACACATATCCTGAGAGACCAGTGTATGAATCCATAAATTGTGCACTTCTCTGGCAACGAGGCCATTTTTCATACTTGATCCATGCCCTGTCTTTGCCTCTGTGTGTGTGTGTGTGTGTGCGCGAATTCACACAATCCGTGTTCATCTTTCCACTTCAAGATATTTCAATAACACTCAGATGGATAATCTACTTTTGTATCACACATAACATTAAAGATACCTTACATACTAGATCTGTCTAATTCACTTCAAGACAGAGGAGAAAATTTGTAGTCACCTAAAGAAACACCTGCATTCTCACATAAAGTCCAAATGGAATCTGCACACTTTTTTTGCATTGTCTCTGCTGATATAGAGAGAAAATCTGTAGAATAGATTTAAACACACTGTGGTAAAATGTATCAAACTGAGTGTAATAGAATCTTATTGGTAGCATTATCAAAATAGTAAAAATATTTATTAAACAAACATGCAAGGGGTGTAGAATACATTATGCCAAACTTTGTGATTGACAGATGTTCTGCAGAGGATTTTTAGGTGTAAATATGTCTTTCTCCATCACTTGAGAGTTTTGACTGACTGTTGATTGTGTGCATTTTTGGCAACATAAAACAAGTGAATAAGTCATCAATACATTGAAGAATGTGCTGCTGGTTTATTGTTAAAAATATACAAATATTGTTATATATAGAAATATATCAGACTAAAAAAAAATCAAAAGAAATATAATTATAATATATAATTGGTAACACTTTAGTATAGGGACCAATTCTCACTATTAACTAGTTGCTTATTAGTATGGCTATTATTAACATATTGGCTGTTTATTAGCACCTATAAAGCACATATTCTGCATGACCATATTCTACATTGTTAATCCTACCTAATACACAAACTTAACAAATACCTTACTAACTATTAATAAGCAGCAAATTAGGAGTTTATTGAGGCAAAAGTAATAGTTAATGGTTTGTTAATAGCGAGAACTGAACCGTAAAATAAAGTTACCATATAAATCACTCAAACATTTTTGCACTAGTTTTTAATGCACACAAGTGCAAAAACAGGACAGACTGCAAATGAGTTGAATTTAACAAAAAAAATAAAAAATAAATAAATAAATTAAAAAAAATAAATAGTTTGAATTGTTTGAATCTTTTTTTTTTTTTTTTCAATGGTTTCATCTTTTCTACTGGTAGCAAAAAAGCCAAAAAATGCACAAAAGGCCAACAAAATCATAATGATTACATTGGTATAATTAATAACTGTTCAGGCTGCA
This sequence comes from Spinibarbus caldwelli, assembly GCA_039654775.1. Classification (NCBI taxonomy): domain Eukaryota; kingdom Metazoa; phylum Chordata; class Actinopteri; order Cypriniformes; family Cyprinidae; genus Spinibarbus; species Spinibarbus caldwelli. The sequence continues at coordinate 28,519,799 of CM077243.1, forward strand.
AATGCACTACATTACTAATATCTCTTGTTTTTGTAGGCTGTAAAAATGCTTGCCTCTCTCCTTTGTATCAGACAAACTAAGCCACTTGTCTCTAAAAAAATAAGTATTTGATTATGATCTCTTTTTCTAACTATTAAAGATCTAGATTGCACCCAGCAATCACTCAGAACACCTCAACAATGCCTTACTGCCCAGCAACTCTAAACACATTAGTCATAGCCTAGCAACAACATAAAAGGCTTTAACATCCACCTAGCAATACCTTAGTAACCATTTAGAACACATTAGTAACTGCCTACCAACCTTTCATAACACCTCAGCAACCACTTAGCAACTGTTTCCAGCTATAAACGTTTAGTCATAAATATAAACTTTGGACGGTTTTGTGGATATTTATGCAGACATGCCCCCTCTTCTCCCACCTTCGTCTGAACTATCAGTCTGCCCTGAACCATCTGCCAGTCCTGAAACGACCATGGAGGTCGTTTCCCTATCGCTGGCGCTCCCGGTGTTGGGTGTGGCCTTTTGGTGTGTGTGGGCAGCACACACCGTTCCTAAACCTCCTTAACATTCTGAACTCCCACCCAGCCTCCCTCTCTCACCTCCTCTATATCAGTCATCACCATCGCCACCGCTGTCTCCTGGCAGCACCTCTGCTCACCCTCAGCCCACCATCTGTGCAGTGGGATCGCCGCGGGTCTGCCAGTCTCCATCGGCGTCGTGGCTGAAGGATCCCTTGTCTCCGCCTCCAGCCTCTGAGTCCCGGACTCCACCTCGGCCCTTCAACCACCACCTCCTCCCACCTGTCTCCTCCCTGTCTCCTCCTTCCATCTGATCCGCCCTGGCTCCTCCTGTTTCCTCCCTGGCTCGTCCCTCCGTCATCACCACCCTGGACTCTGTTGGTCGTCCTCCTCCCGGGAGTCTGTCCTCCGCCCAAACCTCCACCTGTACTGTCTGCCTGTTGTCTGTCTGCCTTCCTGCCAGCCCTTCGCCGTCCCCTGTCACCATCCCAAATCCACTCCTTTGTCCTCCTACTAAGTCCCCCTCCGTCCCTCCCTTTGTCTCTGCAGAACGAGGTCACGCCTTCTGGGAGGGGGGAGAACTGTCACACACCATTGGACTTTTGTTTGTGCTTTTTTCCCCCTTGTGCTCTGTAACCTAGTTTCTGTCTCTAGTTGATTGTATCATTTCGTTCAGGTGTGTCTTATCAATTATCCTCATTTGCTTTAGTATTTAAACTGTGTTCAGTCCTGTGTTCCCTCGTCCGGTCTACTTAGTCCCTATGTGTGATCCTGCCTGTCCAACCTGTGTTTGCCCTATTGTGGATTATTAAAGACTATTTGCATTGCTCATCTTCTTCTTTGTGCGTTCATTCACCATAGTGTGACAATTAGTTTTATTTATTTATTTATTTATTTATTGCGTAGATGATTTGTGTTAATGATAGGGGTGTCCCCGAATAGTCGACGATTCGATGCTTCGATTCGAGGAGCCTGATTCGACTCCCAATCTCACAGTCGAATATTCACGGGGTGTTATGATCATTTTTTCGATCAGGTAGGGTACAACAAGTGATTTCAAAACGTTTCAGTCGGTTTATTTATATTGTGTATATATTATTTATCTCGTATAAGATGCATTTGGTTGAGTTATGCTACAGTAAAGCGCTTCATTGTAGTACTATACAGTGATTATCTCCTCAGCACACGGTGCGAACAGGACAAACAATGCAGAATATTAATAACTATGACTGGCATTGTCATATACATTGCATTATAACGAGAACACTATTATAATAAAACACTGTGATTTTTTTAGTGTTTAGTTGTGTTTCTTCATGTTATTGCATGAAGAACGCGTCCACAAAAGGAGTTCATTCAGAGCTGCGCAGACGCGTTCATGTGCATTCGGGGGATTTTGTGCCGATAGCCTGTAAGTCGTAATATTAACATTATGTTATATAAATAACGGAGCGTATTCTATGTGAGATAAATGAGTTAAATCCCATTGATTAAAAACCTGCTATCATATGCTTCATTCTACTTGTCATCTTCAGTGCGCACCTCAAAACAGAAATGTAGAACGTTATAACTACGATCATATACATAACGTTATAATGAGAGCATTATTGTAAAAAAAAATGTGAATTCTTAAGGGTTTCGCTGACGTTTAATGTTAACTATCTTTTAATCAAAACATAAAACATCATTTATCCCGTTTGTATCTGTGAGGCGGCCGTTACACATTTTCTCTGTGTATTTATTGAATGTCTGACTTGATTCTTGGTAATGTATTTTGGGCTCGCCCCCAAACATATGATTCGACTATCAGTCGACTATCGGCATGATTCGAAAATTCTGATTCGACTATGAAAATCCTTAGTCGGGGACACCCCTAGTTAATGATGTGGTCCACAACAGACACTCAGTGATCAATTTCTCACTTTCATTCACTCATTTAGTGCACTGAATTAGTGGAGTAATATAGGGAATGAGCACATAAGGGGTGATTCCTGATACAACCAGTGACACTGGTTTATCAATATTCTCTGGGTCATCTTCAATGTGACCACACCTGGTGTTCTAATTATTCTCACACTGTTATTATTCTCACACATTTCTGCTTAGCCCTGAGGTTTTTCAAACATTATACATCACTGAACATTGGTTTCATTTCTGTCTTTAAGGAAGTCTGACTACAGTGATGCCCATTTGTTCCACTCCCCACCCCCCCTTTTATTCCCCATCTCTATCGCTCTCATCAGATTCTCTCCCTATTCTCCAGGTTTTGGAATTATCTTTACAATCAACCCCACTGGATATTCTTCATGGCATGAGGAAAATACTGATGAGTTGAGCATTGTGTTTCTGGAAATGGCACAAGGTAGTCAAATGGCTCTGTGGACTCTTGAAGAATGTTCTGGTGTGTTTCACTGACAGGTATTAAAGCTTAATCAACTTAACCAGGGTTACAGGAAAAACAAAAACAAAAAAAAAAACACTGTTTTAATGATCATTTCATACGACCCACAGGTCAAGCACGACTCCTGAGGCTTCTCAAAATCCTACTGCACCAGTTTCATAGTTTATTTATATTTGTCCCAAAACATTAATTAATGTACATACTGATTTCACCCTAAACTGCAAAATACATTGAGCCTCATTTATCAATCTAATGTAGAAATGAGTGCAGATCAGTGCACACAAATCAATTTACGACAGAGTTCACGTGTGATTTATGAAACATTCTTATGCCGCCAATCTCATCGTACGAATGATCGCATGTTCTACTCCAAGATGGCGGTGCGGTCAGATGCAACGGCTACTCCGGGTCCCGAAGACGGTGCTTTTACGTCTTTTAATGTCCTCTGTTCATCTCCAAATAGAGTAAATTTACCGCTAATTCATTAGGAAATCACTCCAAAACACATCTATGATCACCAAAGTCTTTTGGATATCGGCAATGCATACAAACACCAACTCTCGCCGGCGGCTACTGAGAAGCTACGAGGCCTTTGCTTACTGCTGAAGCCGGATGTCGAGACCCCGGCCTCCCCTACTGACGCTACCTGCACAAGGCGGCGTCGCAAGCGGTGTGAGAGAGGACGGAAGCGTGGTAAGCGCGGAGGTATACGAGCTAGTCTAAGGGCTAACCCCACAAGACCGGCTCTTCCAACACTCATGCTCTCAAACGTTCGCTCTCTGGAAAACAAACTGGACTTAATTCAACTCAGTCGATCTACACAGCATGAGGCAAGGGATTGTTGTGTGTTTGTTTTCACTGAAACATAGCTAAACGACAACATCCCGGACTCCGCCATTCAGCTGCACGGGCTAACCTGCTACCGAGTGGACAGAGACTCATCACTGTCTGGTAAGACTCGTGGGGGTGGCTTGTGTGTGTATATCAACAAAGAATGGTGTACCAATGCTGCGGTAGTATCAAAACACTGTTCATCGCTGGTGGAGTTTATGTTTGTGAAGTGTCGACCATTCTATCTGCCGCGGGAGTTCACAGCCATTGTTATTGTCGCGGTTTACATTCCTCCGTGTGCAAACGCTAAGGACACGCTTTGTGAACTGTACAGCGCCATCAGCGAACAACAAACAAATAACCCAGACGGCTTTTTCATCATAGCCGGTGACTTCAACCACGCAAACTTAAAGACAGTTTTGCCAAAGTTCTACCAACATGTGAACTTTGCAACAAGGGTAAACAACACACTGGACTTTGTTTATACAACAGAGAAAAACTCATACAAAGCTGAACCCCGCGCCCACCTCGGGTACTCGGACCACATCTCTGTTATGCTAATCCCAGCATACAGACCACTTCTTAAACTTGCCAAACCGGTTCAAAAGCAGATCACGGTATGGCCAGACAATGCCACCTCAGCACTGCAGGACTGCTTCCAGGACACAGACTGGAACATGTTTAAAGAGGCGGCCACCTACAACAACCACACAGACCTGCAAGAGTACACTGAAACTGACTGCTTACATCAAAAAGTGCATTGATGATGTGACAGTCACCAAGACCATCACCACACGTGCCAACCAGAAGCCATGGATGACAGCAGAGGTTCGTGGGTTGTTAAAGACCAGAGATGAAGCACTCAGATCAGGAGATAAAGCAGCCCTCAAAACAGCAAGAGCCAATCTGTCTCATGGCATCAAGAAGGCAAAACATCAGTATGCTAAAAAAAATCAACAACAACTTCAGCGACAGTAAAGACACTCGGATCCTGTGGCAAGCCATTCAGACCATCACTGACTACAAGCCCCCGCTACAAGCCAGTGACAATGACACATCCTTACCAGATGCACTCAGCCACTTCTACTCACGATTTGAGATACAGAACGACGCACCTGTACAGAAACTACTCACATCTCCAAATGACCAGGTACTCTGTCTCTCTCCAGCCGATGTAAGGAAGACTCTATCCAGGATTAACCCACGAAAGGCCGCGGGCCCTGACAACATACCTGGATGTGTACTGAGAGAATGTGCTGCACAGCTGATGGATGTCCTAACAGACATCTTCAACACCTCGCTGAGCCAGGCAGTCGTCCCCACGTGTCTCAAATCCACCTCCATATTTCCAGTACCAAAGAAGTCACCTGTGTCCTGTCTGACTGACTATCGTCCCATAGCACTGACCCCAATCATGATGAAGTGCTTTGAGAGGTTAGTCATGCATCACATCAAGTCCAGTCTCCCAAACACACTGGACCCATTCCAGTTTGCATACCGTCCAAACCGTTCCACGGACGATGCAATATCCACCACTCTCCACCTAGCTCTTACTCACTTGGAACAGAAAGACACTTATGTAAGAATGCTGTTCATCGACTTCAGCACAGCATTCAACACAATAATCCCACAACATCTCATCCACAAACTAAACCTGCTGGGCCTTAACACCTCCCTCTGTAACTGGATCCTGGACTTTTTAACTGCAAGTCCTCAGTCAGTCCGTGTCGGCCGCGACATCTCCTGCACTACCACACTCAGCACAGGTGCCCCACAAGGATGTGTGCTCAGCCCGCTGCTCTTCACGCTGCTGACTCACGCTTGCACTGCCAAGTCCAGCTCCAACCACATCATCAAATTTTCTGATGATACAACTGTGGTAGGCCTCATCAGCAACAACGATGAAACGCACTACAGAGAGGAAGTGGCACAGCTGGCTGAATGGTGTGGTGCTAACAACCTGTCCCTCAATGTGATGGACTTCAGGAGAAACTCTGTTGACCACCCCCCACTGACCATCGACGGCTCAACCATGGAGAGAGTCGGCAACACTAAATTCCTTGGGGTGCACATCACAGAGGATCTCACCTGGACCACCAACGTCACGTCACTCAACAAGAAGGGACAACAGCGCGTCCACTTTCTTCACCGGCTGAAAAGGGCAAGTCTCCCTCCACCCATCCTCACCACTTTCTACAGGGGCACCACTGAGAGTGTGCTGACCACCTGCATCACTGTCTGGTATGGGAACTGCAGTGCTGCTGACCGCAAGACCCTACAACGGACAGTGAACACTGCCGCAAAGATCATCGGTGCCCCTCTCCCCTCCATCCTGGACATTTTCCTTACACGATGCTCCAGCAAGGCCTCCAGCATCATGAAGGACCCCACCCACCCCTCCCACAACCTCTTCTAGCTCCTGCCATCAGGTAGAAGGTACCGGAGTATCAAAGCTCGCTCTGTCAGATTGCTCAACAGCTTTTTTTCCCCAGGCTGTGAGAGCTCTTAACTCCAATCTCCCTGTCCCCCTCTGAAACCATGAACACCTCATGAACACCTGAAACCATGAACACCCCCCCCCCCAATAACATAAGCATTATTTAGCCTATTTAGTTAATTTCAGTCCACAACAAATCCTTTACTTTTAACGATATTACAGAACAAGAATGACAAAATAAGCAGCTATAAAATTATATATTAAACTATAATATAAAAAACTCACGCTATAAGCTGGCATTTATTATAAACAGCACACAAACGTCAAGCAAAGCTGAAACGGCATTGCGCTCACGAGCCAAGACAAGAATCCAAATGTTTCCATTTTTGCAATATTTGTATTATTTGGTTGTTAAACTATTATTTATTATGTAGCTAAACATTGCTTAATAATTCACTCATGTTCCAATATTCACTTAAAATCCTTCACATGCGTAAAAATGATTTCACAGCGAAACTTTTAAAATAAACAGTGTAACTTTTATATTTCGTTGACTGCATTTTAGTTTGATGATGAATAGCTGAAATGTCAAGCAACGCTAGATCTAACGTTGTCAGTGTGTCCGTGATCCGATGAATAAAATCAAATAAAGATATAAAGAAAAGAAATAAAATGCATTGAGTGTCACAAAAACGAGTGCAGCCTATACTTGTTGCACAGTTTTTTCCTTTTGTTTTATAATAGGCTAATATATTATAGCCTATTATATATTTTGTGTGGTCCAATTTATTTTATTCCTTTTATTGAGTTAATTTCTGTTTTTCTCCATTCACAGAAGTGCTGCAGGTGAATGATACGACGATTGAATCCTCATGGTCTGTTGTTTACGCTGCTATTCGCGCATATAAAGCTAAAGCCCTGTATAAAACAAACAACAACAACAACAAAAGACATTCTAATCTTAATGGTTAACGATCGATTAGTGAGCTTCGGTTGACGGTCAGGAAAATAACATAAATGAACAAAATGCTGTCATTCTACAATTCTCCACCCGATTTACTATGCTGCGCTACACGAGCTCAGATCAGATGTGAGATTTGATCGTAGCCACCGCTCACGTCCATATTGATAAATTCCAAGGTTTGCGTTGAAACAACCGTACGCCCAATTGTCTGTCATACATTTGTTTCGTAAATGAGGCCCACTATCAAACTCATCAATGCCACTTTGTCCTTAAAGTGAAATTTTGCCTGTACAGTATGACAGTTAGACTCACTATTTTGGACTGCCACCTTGAACTTGAGTATGCAAATACAGAATGATGCGTTTAGGGATCCATACCTGTGAGCTGTCATACATTATTTGACATAGCAATCAGTAGTTACAACAGTCTTGTTCTGATGTATTCATCCCAATTGCATAATAAAGTAAAGCAAAAAAAAAAAATAAAAATAAGTAAATAAATAAAAAATTAATGAATTGGATTGGATTAATAAAATATGTTTTTGGACTAACAAGGAGTTTTGAAATGTCAAAATATCAGAGAAAAGCTTATTGTCACAAACACTGCTGTTAGGATGATGAAGTAGGCATAAATAGACGAAGGTAATTCCAATAATATAAAGTCCTTTAATGGGCATCCAACAACGACAAAGAAGCGCTAACACACAGGGTAACCTAGACAATACCAGACACAGACTGAATGCACAGAATGAACTAAGTAGGGGTACTAATCAGGGACAGGTGAGGAGGATAAACTAATAATGACAAAACAAGAACAGGAACATAACCAAATATGGGCACAAGAGGGAGAAACCACAACCAACAGTCCTGGGGTGTGACACTTATTCTGTCAATTCATGCACCCTTAAAGTTAGTAAAAATATAGCATACACATCCATGCCACATAACCTATATATATATATATATGTGTATATATGTATATATATATATATGTATGTATATGTATATATATATTTATATATGTATATATGTATATATATATATATATATATGTGTATATATATATATATATACATATACACACATGTATATATATGTGTATATATACATACATATATATACATACATATGTGTATATATACATACATATGTGTATATATACATACATATATATACATACATATATATATACACATATACACATATATATATACACATATACATATATACATATACACATATACATATACACTTATACATATATACATATACATATACATATATATATATATACATATACATACATATATATATACATATATACACATATATATATACACATATACATATATACATATACACATATACATATACACATATACATACATATACATATATACATACACATACATATATACATACACATATATACATACACATACATATATACATATATATATTAGTGCTGTCAATCGATTAAAAAATTTAATCGCGTTAATCACAGTCATGGACTGTGATAAATCATGATTAATCACAAATTTAAAATACTACGATTTACATGTAAATGTGTTGAAATGAAATGCATGACAAACTAGTTTAAGGAAACAGAACCTTTCACACTTCCGCCAGGTATGAGACATAATCCTTATTATTATTTTATCATTATTCTTCTGTTTTTATTCAGCCATTATCAGTCTTTATACTGGCAATAAAACGTTTCCAAACCACATCGCTTCAATCCAAGTATACATTTACCCAACTATTATCAAACGTATTTCCAAATAAATATTACAACATTTTCTTGCAACCTTACGTGAAGTATTATGGCAAAACGCATTATGAAGAAGAATTGGACCTGTTCTGCAAGTGCATTAGAGCTAACATTAGCATCATGCTACATAAGACAATTTATGAGATTAATAGTACACTTTTGCTCAGAACTCACTTCAAACCATCATCGAGTGTTTGTAATAACTTCCTTTTGCGATCACATGTGGAATTTGGTCGTTTATTGTTGTTAAAATATGCTATTTATAACCTTTTATATCGCTGCACAAATTAGCATTTCAGATGTACACATTCATCTCAAGAAAATCACATACAAAGCATATCCTATCGTAATCGTGTTTATTATCTTGTATAATCTATAGTGGGTGTTGTCATGTTTATTTCTGCTGTGTAAAAGCCTTAACATGTGCTCTGACTGAAACTCACATTGTTTGTGATGTTTACAACCGCCTCTCCGTTCTTCAGTTGCCAGGGATACATTCCAACTATAATACACATTAGTAAAAGGATCTATTTTCATTTTTATTTGTCTTTATACACTTTGGGCGGCCGCGGTACATTATAAAAGTAACGTTAGCCCAAAAATCCGCGGCTCTGTCATTTTTCCCGCGACTGTATTTTCAAAATAGCCCATGGCCACTATCACACAATGATAGATAACCTTCCGCGCTGCGATGACACGAAGTTGGGGTCAAACATTATCACATGATTAATTTGCGTTAAAAAAATATTAACGCGTTAAATTTTTTTGATTAATCGCATGCGTTAACGCGTTAACATTGACACCCCTAATATATATATATACATACATACAGGACAAGACCCTTTTCTATTCTAAGATGACAGTGCCTCTGTGTATAAGGCAAGGTTCAAAAAGAAAAGATTGATTCTGTCAGTTTGGAAGAACTTGACTGGTCTGCATAAAGCCAAGTCCTAATCCCAGCTGAATACCTCTGGTGTGACTTTAAATGCAGACCTTGAGCCAAAAACTCATCACCAAACTCCAATGACTTGTACACTTGGGGCACAGTCATTTTAGACACTTCCAGAACTGTTGTAACAGAGATGGAAATACAGTTTTTAAAATACATGAATTATGTTTCCATCTTTGTCGCCACAATTTTGGAAGTGCCTTTTTCTGTTCTAAAGAAAGGGGTGTCCCAATACTTTTGCCCATATAGTGTGTGTGTGTGTATATATATATATATATATATATATATATATATATATATATAAATATATATATAGCAATTTATGTTGTGGAAGCTCTCTTTTTAAGTTATTTTGTATTCCTCTCATAAGCATGGCCGCAGTGGAGCCAGACACCTTTCTTTAAAAGCAGTAAGCACTTTGTAATGCAAATCTACCATTAGGAAATGGCACAATCCATCTCTCCCCCTGTACATTCAAACATCAGCATCACCATCTTTTTTTAAACATTCACATTCATAATGCAATCATTCTGCCTTCATAACATTCCTCAAGGCCTCCTCTATGACATCCTTTATCACATACAGAAAGGGGTTCATCCTCTCTCCTCACTTTATCGCAGCCCCCAGAACAATTATTCTCCCACAGGATGCTGAAGCGGGCCTATGCCGGCATTCCTAGCCCTATATTACAATAATTCTGCAAAACATGACAGCAACCTCACGCCACTCAACACCTCCTGATGGCGGCTCTATCATGCTTTAGAGAAAATGCAGGTGTAGCTATTGCACCGATTAAAGGTGAGCTTACTTCTAGGCTTGGATTGTTACCTTCACAATAGCAAGGGTATTTTATCATGGGCAGAACGGTAAGCCACATGGTGGGTTGTGTTGGTAGCTGAACAAAAAGGGAACCTCCAGTGTGATAAAGAACAGACGACAAGTTGCAGTAGGATGGAGATGAACTTGTGACCCAGGAGCACAAACAGATGATGGCTTCTGGGTTTCCAAAATGGAGTTCAGCATAAGCTACACTAGCATAACTGCACTTTATTCAGTTGTTTGTCTGTTTGTTATTTATTTTTTTATTTATTTTTTCTCCTATAAGAGATTTTTGTTATGTATATATGTGTGTGTTCTTGTTTATGGTACATTGTGGGGACCAAATGCCTACAGTCCCCACAATGCGAAAAAAAAAAAAATGTATATATATATATATATATATATATATAAAATACTAAATGATGTTTATCTGAAAGTGTAACAATGCAAACATATTTTCTGTAAGGGATAGGTTTAGGGGTAGGACTGGTTTAGGGGATAGAAAATGGCATTTGGTCAGTATAAAAACAACAGAAGTCTATGGAAAGTCCCCACAATTCACAGAAACTTAACCTGTGTGTGTGTGTGTGTGTGTGTGTGTGTGTGTGTGTGTGTGTGTAAAATAAATGATTTAAGAACATATATAAAAATATAAAATAAAACACAAGCAAATATTTTAAAATATAAATATAAAATAACTTTCTATTTGAATATATTATAAAACATTATTTATTCCTGTGATTGCAAAGCTGAAATTTTCAGCAGCCATTACTCCAGTTGTCAGTGTCACATGATCCTTCAGAAATCATTCTCATATGCTAATACACTACCATTCAAAATTTCCATCTGGGAATTCTGCCTGACCAACTTTGAATGCGATTCATTCAATCAAAATTAAATTTATTTACATAATATTCATTTTACAGTGTCAAGAAGCTATTTTTGCACTGATGCCAGACTTATCATTTGAATTATCTACTATTTGTCTCCATCAAGTTCCAAATAAAGACAGAAACTAAACAAATGATATGAAATACCTTTTATTTGTAAAGTACTGAATCCACTTTATTGTCCTATAAAATATTCAAATATTTTAATTAAATTTAAAGCAAAAATATCAATATTGTGTGATATATCATTACCATGAAGAATTCAGTCATAGTCATCCCTAGCCATCCCTGTAAATGTACAATATACAATCAATATACTCATCACCCTGATTATATTTGCATAAATAAGTGGCCCATAATATCATTTTATTTAGTGCTGACAACATAAACAAGTGGTTTATTTTCTCTTTAAAGCAAATTTAATGCGTTGATCAAAAATCAAACAGTGACGACCTGGGGTCAGAAAGCTTGCAGCGTAAAGTGTTTACTTTATATCTTTGGGAGTGTTTAAGGCTTTTTAACACAACTGCAATTAGATTAAATACAAGCAACAGAATACACTGTCAGAAAATGATCAGCCTTTTAGAGGCAGTGATGGGTTAGAAGTATAACAATATTGGTCGTTTCACTTTCGGAAAAGTCTTAGAGCCCACAAAGGCCTGGGAACATTTTGATCCTGCATTCAGAGCAAACTAATCCACTGGCCTTTCAGCCTCTGAAGACGGTTTGTAATGTTCTTCTGAAGCAGAGTCTAAAGGAGGATGCAGTAAACATTTTTATTCAGTTAGTTCAAAAGATCAGAGAACTGTTAGATCAATCGTCCATGTATACTTTTAATGCGAGATACAGTCATAACAACTTGTGATTCCCCTCTGAGGCATTAAAGCATGGAAATCAAGCACAAGCTGCTTAGCTGGAGGAAACACAAAACGGCTGGAGAACCTGGAAAAAACAGTGCGGAGTGGTCATGCTATAATGAAACTGCAAAACAGCTAAGTAATCAAACATTTTATCTTTATAAAACAGTGAATGGAAGAAAATGTCCATAGTTTTATCAGGGTTGACATAAATGCAATAATTACTGTCAAATCCAATTTCTCTTTTAAAGATAACGCTTTTAAAGATGTTATTGGAGATTTTGAAGATATATCTTCTTTTAGATAACTACAAGGCATATCTGTTTTCTGAGTAATTATTTCACACCATCCACAGAACGAGAGGAGTGGATGACTTTAGTTCGTTCCCTCTGTCACTTTGAGAATGTTTATTAAGTCTGGACGATATGTAAACATTGTAAATGTTGATGTTTTTATTTGGCCATTAATTTTCATAAAAAACGTCATCAATGGTATTTCAGCAAATTTCAAGTGTTACTTTTGCTGTTAGAGTTGGGCTAACACTTTATTTTGATAGTCCAATTTAGACTAACTATAATAAAGTTTGCAATTACATGTCAGCTACCAGTCATTAGAGTATTAGTAGACTCTCTGCTTAATATATGCTAACACTTTATTTGGATGGTCCCTTGTCAGACAGTTCACTAACTGTAACTTTGCAAGTGCATTATTCTACTAATCCTAACCTAACAGTCTATTAATACTCTAATGAGAGTTAGTTGACATGTAGTTGCAAATTAACGAGTGCAATGTTACTTACTACTTACTATAGTTAGTAGAATGTCTAATGTGGTCTATCGAAATAAAGTGTACCCAGAGTTGGTTTCAATTAACTGATACAAAACTCTGATTCAGTCAAGTGTTTGCATCATCACCCACAGAAGTTTCATCACATACCTGTAAGTCTCCATGATGTTTTTTTACATTTATTAAATGTTTAATTGAAATATATATTGTTGTTTATTAATATGTATTGCTATATTGGTGCATATAAATGACAGAGTAATATATAAATATATTAAAAGTTGGCACACAAAAGGGGTTTGCCAAGTTACTTGAAGATATTGCTTAATCTGTATTTTCAAAAGCACCACATGAAGAAAATACAACTGACTTGAATACACTAGGAAGACAGCATCCTGACATGAGGAAAACAAGTAAATAAGAGAGAAAGCAAGAAGAACAGCAATAATTAAGATTTCCTCAAAATCTGCCCAAAACATATGGCGATGAGTTGCAGAGTAAAATGGGTGGTGCCATAGGAAAACACTCCACTAGGTAACAAGTTTATTTGCTCATGTGCAGTTTTTCGCTTGACTCCAACTGTCTGTATGAATAGCATGGCAGAGGCAATTAAAACAGTGGCAATAGCTTACAAGGGTTTTATCCAATGTTGGAAAAATAATTTATTCATGCAACCCGCAAAGTCAGCGTTAGAGAGGCAAGCAATTTGGCTTCTCTCCAGCCCAGCTCTGAATTCTCCTCTCTTTAAAGTCGGGCTTCTAGGGGCGTCGAGAGGAAAGACTCTGTAGTGACATCACAACAGCAGTGACAAATTATTGGGTCAACTGTCTGTGGACACAAGTACCTGAAATCTAATGTACACAGGGACATATTCTTCTCCCAAAGCTCCAGACTGCACAAACATAAACCTCATTAAATAATAGTGTAAAGGACACAACGTTTCCTTGGCTATCTCTCTATTGATGTGCTGTGTGTGTGATTTTTTGTGGAGCTGAAACGTTACGTAAACAGCCTATCCTCTTTGGAGACAGAGATAAGACACAGCGCCCCCGGTGGTGAATGTGTGCCGCTGCAAGTCCATTCAAGATCTCCAGACTAATAAATTCCTATCGGTGGAGGATGTTACACTCTGAAATACCATTTCTGTCCCTCCATTGTATAAGGGATGGCAAAAATGAACCAACTCTGGGACTTAGCTTCAGCTTTAACTAAAGCCTAAATTAAGCTTCTGAGCGGCCTTGCCACAGTTTTGACTGCATTTGCACTTTTCTTGAATGTAGAGTCACACAAATCCTACTCTTTCATTTCTATTACATGACACACAAGAAAGATCCAGTCTAATATATGGACGATTCAGTACTGAGGTGATATGAAATGCACACCTGACCCTGAAATCAAAAATATTTAGTCATGTTTTTTTCTGGATCATGTTTTTTTCTGCTGTGGTCATAAGCTGCATCTGCCTTATCAAAATGAAAGGTCATGTGTGTTTTCCTCCTATTCCTAAGAAAACTACTTGCTATTTTTAAGTAAAACATTGCTCCGATATTTTCCCTCTTAAGCATCCTGACCAACAGTTTTGTTTTGGTGGGGCTAGTGGCAGAAATGACACACTTTACATTTAGTAGTGTATTAGTTTAAAGTAGTTTATGCAGCTAATATCAGTTCCGGGTCCTCAATTGTGATGTGTATGATTGCTGTATGACTGTCACTGTGCATTTGTGCTGGTTAAATTGCTATACAAAGGTGAAAAGAAGGAATATATGAACTAAATTTAGAAATGTAAGACACTCAATTTTAATGACTTGTAGAATAGTTCAAGAGTAAGTGTGTGTATGTGGTTCAGGTATACCCTACATTTTTTTTGAAAATCTAAAAATGCCAGGAGTTTTGGGTGAGGAGTAGGTTTAGGGGTGTGGTTAGTGTAAGGGGATATAAAATACAGTTTGTGTGGTAAAAAAAAAAAAAAACATTATGCCTATGGAATGTCCCCATAAAACATGGAAACCCACCGCGCGTGTGTGTGTGTGTGTGTGTGTGTGTGTGTGCGTGTGCACGTTACTATACACTTCTAAAACTCTTTTACAAGTCATTAATATTGAGTGACTTCAGCCATCCTGATATTCAGAAATATATAGTGATATATATATATATATATATATATATATATATAGTGATGTGGTCACATACACACAAGCATACAGTTATAAATTGCATACACACATGAGAATGTACATTTAATGCATCAAATTGCTATGTTGCTTGTAATCATAAACACACTATATTTAAACTATAGTATTACTTGGTAGGGGGAAAAAAAGTGTTTATTTACTTTACAGTACTACAATACCAACTATTAATAGTTATTTATTGAACATTATTGTTTTTATATGTATAATTTTGATGTTGTCACTCTTTCATAAAAGCAAAAAATGAAGCCCATATTTATAACCAAATAGGACCATTACTTTTTTTAACGCATTATGACATTATTTGCATGACTGCTGAGACCTAATTCTATCCCCAGTTTTATTTTTGTAGCTGGTCCTGATAATATCCCAAAATATTTTTGTAATATATTATTATCATTATTATTATTATTATTATTATTATTATTATTATGTATTTATTATGGTAATACAGTACAAATGCTAATACAGTGGGGTTTTATTGTTTGTTTTGCTGTTTTTTTTTTTAACCTTTGTACTTTGTATTTAAATAAATGATGATGATAGTAATGATTGTTTTTGTTGTTGTTGTTGTTACAATAATTAGAACTGGGGGAGGAAATATGCTCTTGAAAATAATGTCTTAATATAAAAAAATTCTAAGGGTTCTAAAAATAGGCTTTTTTTCTTTAAGCTAAATACTGGACGTGGTCTTGACAGATTTCGTGAAATTGACCCAAAATTACTGCTAAGAAAACTCTTTCCTGGTTTGCAGTATATATCATGTGACACGTCATCTTTGCAGAGAAAATTCTGCCATGACAGGTGCAATAAATCAAAATGTGTCATAGCAATGTTTGTTTAAAAGTTTAGTATCTTGGAATAAGTGTTTCATCACATTAGGAAGCAGTAATGTTTGGCAGGATCATTTTTGTGAAAATCCTGCTGTGACCATCCAGGAATATTTGCACACCAAATCCACACTGACAGCAGGTATTTGATGAAGATTCCACATTCGTGAAGTCCTGCTGGTGAAATTCAGAGTGTGCTCTTTGGAAAACAACAAATACAGACTCACCGTATGTCTAGTGCCCTCTAACAACACACTTGTCAGAACAATACAGCACTGCACAAAGATAAGGTTAGTCAGCTGTCATAATTAATCGACCTGAATGATGATGAAATTCTTTTCAACATTAATATACTCAGAATAGGGTGTAACACAAATCTTGCTCATCAATAACACATGAGAGACGTCCTTTTCTCAAATATGTAATTGTTTACCACTCAACTTTAGTAGATTAATGAACCCCTAATTCCATTACTCTGTTAACTGACTACTCGCTTTGCCTTTGGCTTCAACACAACATCCACTGTCGTGTGTTGACGACAATGTGGCATGTGGCTGAGCCCATGTCAAACATGCTAATGCTCAGTTAGATTCACAGAAGCATCAAAAGCATACACAGCACTGGCAGTGAGAGGAGAAAGCATAATGTGAATTAGGCTTGCACTCAGCTTTAAATATTAAAACACTGGGGGGAAGAAAAGTTCCTGGACCTAAGATAAAATATTTTGCCTTTTACCAAGCACAGCTTTTCACAGAAATGCATTCACACTTGTTACAAATAAATAAGCGTGTTCCACACAAACAATTAACAAGCTTCTGATTATAGGTTACTGTGTTCCAAATGCATATTGCCTCATTGCCTCATTTCATTAACATGAAAAAGCTGAATTTAAGTAAGTGTATGCTATTAAAATGTTAAATCAATTCATGCAACTAACACAGAAATTGCTCAAAACAGCAATTGTTTCCTAAACTGGTTTACTCAACACTAAGCTCTTCCTTCCACTGGTTAGAAAAAAGAGCCACAATGACAACATTTGTACACTGATCAGCCACAATAGTAAAACCACCGACAGATGAAGTGAATAACATTGACTGTATCGTTACAATGGCACCTGTAAAGGTACGGGGTGTATCAGGCATCAAGTGAACAGTCAGTTCTTGAATTTCATTGGAAGCAGGAAAAATGGGCAGGCAAAAACAGTGGGTCAGAGCATCTCCAAAACATCTTTAAAACAGCAAGTCTTCTACCAAAAGAGATGCAAGGAAGGACATTCAGTGAACCAGCATCAGAGTCATGGGCGCACAAGGCTCATTGATGCACATAGGGAATGAAGGCTTGTCCAATCACACAAAAGAGCTATTATAGCTCAATTTAGTGAAAAACTTAATGTTGCCCATGTTTGGACTTTGGTGTTAGTATGCTGCTAAGCTAACAATTTGATACTCTAATAAGCATTAAAAATACACAGCACACACAAATAATGAGTCAAATTATTCTTGATTATTTTGAACTATTTTTATTCATACGGAATGAAAAATAAGTAATGTATATTTATAATTAACAGTTCTCTTACTCTTTCCACATCTTGAATTTGGACTTTTCCTGAGCTCGTCATAATACATTCATGGGATTGCCTTCTCTTTGAAGGATCTAAGTTATGCAACTTTAGAATTTGGTGGCCAGAATATGATAAATTGGAAACATAATTATGCTGTCTAACTTTTACTGCAGCCTTCACATTTGGAGTGCATCGATGATGACTTAAAATACTGTCCAAGTAGCCAGCTCACTAGGATTTGGTACAGGAGTTTAACTGGAGATGAGAACCACTGATATATGGTATATGATGTTCATATATACATATTTGTATGTCAGCCTATGCCAACCTATGTCTAAGTTGCTTAAGCAATTTAAACTGAGATATAACAAAGTATATGAATATCAAACAGGTCATTTTCATGACTTATTTTGGCTTGATCTAAGACTAAAATACACTGCTGTTGGTAAAATTCTTCACGTTATATGGAACACAGTTATCGTCACAACACTATTTATCACCAATAGATACAGGCATAGTTCTAAATTTCCTTTCAGCATAGTAACTCTTCTTTTTACCTGCCTAATCACTCATCTCTGGTGCTTGTGTATGTATTTTGCAAGGCCTGAGAGCAACTCTTTCCTCAGAGGAGAGCATATGCACCGTGGCAGGTGTTTGATGTGCATAAAGCAGCACTAGTGATGTGTGCTCTCAGTCAGTCAGAAAGTAATGCATTCTTCTGCTGTGGGCGCAGTGCTCTCTCTGGACTGCTCCCAGCAACCTGAACACATCTCTGGTGCCAAGGGCTGTGCAATTCTGATGCAGTATTCTTGCACCATATCTATGAAATTAACCTTTTCCTCAATAAGGTCAAGGGTCATTGTTGGCAGATGATTACAATTATGAGTGCAAAAAGCAATTCAAAAGTAGTCATGTTGCTTCCAAATATTTTGTCAGAATAAATATAATATAATATAATATAATATAATATAATATAATATAATATAATATAATATAATATATTTCTGTAGAATTCTCTCTAATAGGAGCCTTATGGACAGTGTTCTGACATATCGTGCAACAGTGCTTTGATCGACCCAAGTTCAAGTTCTGACTAGAGGTCCTTTCCCATTCCCCTCTCTTCTCTCCAATCCCTTACTGTTTCTCCTTAAACCAGGGGTCACCACACTCGGTCCTGGAGGGCCAGTGTCCTGCAGAGTTTAGCTACAACTTGCCTCATCACACCTGCCTTGAAGTTTCAAGTATACCAAGCAAGACCTTGAATAGCTGGTTCAGGTGTGTTTGATTAGGGTTGGAACTAAACTCTGCAGGACACGGGCCCTGCAGGAACAAGTTTGGTGACCCCTGCCTTAAACTGTCCTATTAAATAAAATTAAAAATTAAATATTAAAATGAACAGTAATAACAAAACCAGTTGTTAGATCTTTACTTTGTCAATTTTTAAGTTTCATCACTCTTTTTTTTTTTGCACCATGTTTTCTCTTTATCTGTCTCTCAACATACTTTTCTCTTTTCTATTGTATTTATAGAAACTTTGAGATGTGAGAAATTGGTAATAAAAAAAAAACTTTTGATCTCTTTTCTGTGCATGCATAAAGAAGCTTATAGAATTATCAAAGTGTAACAATAGAACTAGCGGAGTAAAGCAACCTTCCCACTTCTCGGTTTTACAAAATGCTTTCTTAGTTCAGCTAGCTTGATTCTCTATCCAGTGTGCTGGATTTCTTCGAGTGACTGGTTATCTCTGCATGCCCTGTTTTTTGTATTTTTTTTCTCCCACTCTGAATGTAGGGTACCTTCTTATGCATGTAAGATACTGGCATTTCATTAGCATGAAAAGGGCTGCATTAAGGTTTCACTGACACCTTGTGGTGGGGAGACACAGCTCGCAGCCAAGCTGGTGATTGGCATCCACAAGCAGAGAATGTGAAGCTAACAGACGGCATTTATGTGTCATACACAGAGTTTGACATCGCGGTCACAGCATATTTGGTGTCAGCCTCTAAAGCCCGTAAGACATAGCTCCATAATGGCCCATGAGACACGCAGCAGAGAGCCAGAGCTCAACTCTTCTGAGCGACATGCATGCCCTGCGGTAATGGCTCCTGCTTAATTAGCGTTAGCACCGAGTGTCAGCACCATCAGATCAGATGCGTAATACTACACAGCAAGAGGAACCATTGTTCAACTGTATTCATTAAAGGTAAATGACTCTATTGAGAAGTGCCTTGTGATTGTTGTCTGAATGCACCATTAAAGTGCCACCTTTCAGGATAATACATCATTACAGCATCATCAAACTGAAAATCTGTTTAGCAATCCATCACCGCACACATCCTCAACAATCTCTACTTCAAATACGCATGTTCATCTTAATATTCATATTTTGTACTTGTCTTCTAATGATACTTGTCGAACAATTTTTGCGTTAGCTCAAAGTCAATTGAGCCTCATTGCCTTTCACATTCCATCACATCTGCCACTGACTCATAAAATGACATTTAGCGTC
This sequence comes from Spinibarbus caldwelli, assembly GCA_039654775.1. Classification (NCBI taxonomy): domain Eukaryota; kingdom Metazoa; phylum Chordata; class Actinopteri; order Cypriniformes; family Cyprinidae; genus Spinibarbus; species Spinibarbus caldwelli. The sequence continues at coordinate 28,540,110 of CM077243.1, forward strand.
ATTAATTTTGCACAACATCGTAAGCTCAGTAATCTTGCATTTACGGATCTCACCTCAAATCAAAATGTACTATGTTATCAGAAAAATCTTGTGAAGTTCAAGTTATATTTTACCCCAAATTTAGCTAAAAGAAATAAGAAATTAGATTTTGCATTAATTAAAAAAATAAAATAAAAATAAAATAAAAAGAATAAGAACTTTTGCATTACTATAATGATAGTGGTACTTAATTATCATGAAAATGTCACAGTAATAATATTAATAATAATAATAATAAAATAGGCTTCATTTTATTTTTGAAAAATTTAATTACTTTTTGGAGGGGATTGAGGATTATAATCAAAAGTAATTAATTCATGAACAAACTCATTAGGTATTTAAGCTAATATGAGTTCTATAGATCACATGTTGTAACCATATTACAAAATGGTAAGAAAGAGGGGGATATTGTCAGATTTTTGTCCCTGTGTCCTGTGTTTTTCCTCCCTCATGTTCCCTCCATGCCCATATTTGTTTTTTTCCTGTTTCCTGTCCTCGTTTAATTTGAGTATCAGTTAACTTAGTTCCAGGTGTGTCCCTTTAGTCCCCTCGTAATGTTAAGTATATATAGAGTGTTTAGTTGAGTTTCCAACGTCTGGTATTGTACGTCTACCCCTCGTGCTGCGTGTGTGTTCCTGCCTGTTCCTTGCTCCTCGTTCTTTGGATAAATAAAGACTGTGTTGATGGTGAATCTCCTTTGTCTCCGCCCTCCTTCATTCCCTCCGCAGCAGCAGAGCGTGACAGAATACCGGACCCATACAGACAAAGTAAGCGGCGCTCTCTCTCCCCGTGTTTTGTTTTCCTGTTGTTCCTCCCACAGCATGGAAACCGCCGCTCGCCCTAGCCCGTAGAGATCTCCCCTTCTACGAGTACACCAGGGAATTCTGCGGGCTCGCCGCAGCAACGGCGCTGTACGATGCCGCCATTAATCATCTGTTCTGGCTCGGGGCCAACTACCATCGCCCCGTGGACCTCCAGACTAAGTTGGAGAGAAGGGATATGTTCCATAGTTAAGCCCACGGAGGGGCTTCTGATCTCCTGTTCAGTCCAGGAGTGTCTTTCTTGTGTGACTCCAGAAGGACACCTGATAACCAAATAGTATAAGGAGTCCATATAATTCAAAACTAGGCATAAACTGTGAGAAAAACTAACACTTACATTTGTTTACAGCATGTTTATACAAACAAGCACAAATCAAGGTGCAATACCAAACGGGATTGCATGGAGATGCCAAAACACCACTATACCAGCTATCTTTACCTGACTGCATGTACCATACAGCTCCATTCTAATTTTCTGTATACCACAAAATACACATGAAAAAAAATAAAAAATAAAAAAATAAAAAAAAAATAATAATATATATATAATATATATGAATCTGTTGAAAGTCAGCGATCTGAATCAGCCTCAACATCAGCAAATAATTCCTCAGTCAGAGTTGCGGAGGGGAAAATGGGGGGCATCTCAAGCAACTCTCATGGAACATAAATTGCCCTTTTTTTCTAGCTTTAAGCTATTTTCTTACATATATTTGGAACTGCCATGTTATCCTCTTTGGTTCTTTCTGTTACCTCCAGTACCTCTGGGAGTAGACTCTGGCTCATGCGTCAACCATAACTGCCTCGTTGTTGGTCACCAAAGCTCTTTGGATGGCAAAGGCTGATTCCAGTCAGATTCCAGGATCTGATGGTTGATTACAGTCAACCATCAGATCCTTCTGTCCACTCTCTCATTACAGGTTAAAACATGTGTCCTGTGTAGAAGTGCTGTATCGTCCAGGGTCTTAGGGACAATAAGCTGGATCTTGCAGTTGTTGTCCCCCTTCTGATCCGCCGATACAGCAAGCCCTGGTGTTCCGGAGGAAAGCCAGGGGTTGACATGGAAGGCACCGGGCTGGTCGTCGCAGAGGGAGGAGAGATAGCAGCTTCTGGATCCTTCATTTGCTCCAGCTGTTTTGCTCACTTCTTGTTTCTCTTCTTAAAACACTCAGTGACCTCTGTCTCCAGTGTCGCCACGGCATCCTTTATAGATTCCTCCATTTTACCAAATTTAAAATCAACAGCCTCTCTAAAATATACTTCACGATTAAGTCTTTAAAATCCTTCTCCAATTTTAAAACAAGATTTTTAAGAGCAACCACCTCAGTGCAAAGCTGTACACAGTCACAATGTTGTAAAAACACAGCATATAAAATCTTTAGATGTTCCCAGTACGGGCCACCATATGTAACGATTGGCCTTATTGGTGGATGTCACGACTGTAATGGGGTCAGATTATAATTTCCACATGGAACTTAAAACAATAAATAAAACTAGAAAACCCAGGCTGTTAAAATCACAAAGTCTTTCAGTTCCATACCATAAAACAGTCCTTAAGAATTCTAGCATGCTGTAAGTCCCAATGTGAAAGTGTCCACCAGTGTATAGACAAAGTCCACAGAAGTGATAATCCAGTGAAGTGAAGAGCTGGAAAGTAAAGACTTAAAAGTGACTCCACGGTCCAGCCATGTCGTGATCAGCAGTTTGTGACCGCCATTTTGTTTGCCATGCTGCTTCCTTTATGGTGTCCATTTCCTATTTCCTGTGATCAGTCACATGACAAGCAGACCCAAGACCATTTAAAGACATGCACATGTAAAATAGATAAAAGGATTAAAACACATTAATACCTATTAAAAAAAAATATACATAAAATCACTATAATATATTGAGCAGTGGTGGACAGTAACAAAGTATTTTTACTTCGTTACTGTACTTAAGTACATTTTTCAAGTATCTGTATCTGTAAAGTATCTTTAACTACAGTAATTTTATTTTGAGAAACTTTTACTTTTACTTCACTACATTCCAATGCATAAGATCATACTTTTTACTCCACTACATTTAATAAAACATATCGTTACTTCTTATTTTTAAATGAAGAAATTATCATATGCTCCGAGACACAAAAGCAATGTCCTATTTATGAACTAACTGATTCTTTTCGATGAACCTGTTAAATCGGTTCGCAAATCACACCAAACGATTCATTCGCAAGTTGAACTGATCCGATTGCAGCTGTTCCTGAGTCAACAAATCACTGATTCAAATAAACCATTCAGCACGAATCTCCAGTGAACTGTATTTACAAGTCTGACAAGACCCGGGAATACCAGAATGTGAATGCACACGCGACTCATGCCGCGAAAAGTAAGTTACTAATGTCGAATTTTAGGATTAATTATTGTAACTTAAAATCACATTTAAGTCACAACTATCAGTTGTTTGTGAACTAAATCTGATGTAAAGGGCAATCTGTTTAAGCCCACTGAAATGCTTGAATGTGGCCTCGTACACATCAGTACAAAGGTTATGTGAAAGTTTTATTTAAACCAAACATTAAATAAATAACACATATTTAAATACCGTATGCACGTTTATCTTCCCCGCTGCTGTAGCAGCCAGTTTTATTCTGTAAATCAGAAGTTAATGTGGCTAGAATAGTTGTCCTTGTTTGCAGTGACAAATTATAAACCAAGTATGAAAAATATGAAATACTGCTTTATACTTTTGGAGCAAAATCACAGTACAAGCAGTTTTACCTTAAAATGAAAAAGACAAGCCGAAATAACTTATAACTTATAACTTATATATATATATATATACAACAGTTCTTTCTGGTTCTTGAATCTGACTGGCTGATAAGAGTGCGATATACGAGTCCAACAGAGCTCCTCCAACCGTTTCACCATTTGTATCACTCCGTTTGCCGAAGTTGCCGTATTTCTCACAGTGAGTGTCATGGCGGACGCCCAAATCCAGTATAATTTTAAAAAATAATACTGTTTTGTGTCACGAAATGCAGTTTTAAGAGTTTTGTAGGCAAGAATGTGCTTGCTTGGACTTCAAATATGCGGTTTGTTAATAAAGATAACGTCTATTTGAAAATTTGATTTGACGTTTTCGGAGACATGAGCTCCAGCGGTTCAGCAGCTGTTCAGCGCTCACAGCGGCCAGATCTTCTTGAATTTACCGTTGGCTCTGATGTCTCTACAGTGGTTAAACATGAGATATAATTTGTTTTGGGTAAATCTAATGGGCAGTCTTTGGTCACATTAAACTATTATTTGTTCCAGAGCAAATAGTTTTGGCAAAATCTTGTCATGTTTATGTAAATTCAATGCTGTATATCACGCTGCCTTTGTACGGTTGACTGAATTGCCTAGCAACTTTTATGATGGCTGTTGTTGTTTATTAAATATGATTATTCAATAAATGTTTTATATAAATAATAATAGTATTTAATAATAGTGTTTAGTACTACTGAGACATGGTACGTGTGTTTGTGATGGAGATTTTAGTTACATTGTTCTGCCATTTGATGGCAACAAGAGACTGTTTTTATGAGTCAGCGCTGCAGTAAAGACTTTTACATTGAAAAATAAACGCTCTCGTAAACGGAAGTTATTTTTGCTTTCAACAACAACTGAGGCAGCTAACAAATGCACTGAGCAGCGCTATCATCAGAAATCACCCTTAACTGATGAAAGGATATTGATGTTATGACAAAGATAACGCTTTCCTCAGTGGACATTCAAACTTATGTTTAATTGTGTGTGGGAGACTGAGATGCTGTATCAGATGTAGGTAATCACAGTCGCTCAGTCCATCTCTCTCTCATAATACTTTACATAATACAGCAAGCTTTTACTACAATAATACAATAGGCTTTCAATGAAGCATCTCAATGTTCCTTTGTTACTAGTTCTAAAGTAACATTTTGGAATTAGTAATGGAGGCTTGGGCTCAGCTGTTAAACTGTCAACTTTAGATTTGAATCTGTGGCAGAAGGAAGTAGTTCTGCACAAAAGATGGCTTTTAAAAACATTCCGTTCTTGTTTCTAATTTATTTACACACTTGTGCCGTCGAACTGTTGTATAAACGCAATATACTGTGTGTATGTATATATATATATATATATATATATATATATATATATATTTGTGTGTGTGTGTGTGTGTGTTATTATTATTATTATTATGAAAACATAATTATATTTTCCTTAAATAAAATATAATCCCTAACAACAGGCCTTATTGTCATATCATATATAACTGAAAACTGTAAAAACTGTAAAACACTTTTTTTTCTTACTGCTGAAAATTATGTTGCTTATTTACAATTACAAAACAAACCTTAATTGAGCAGTACTTTTTATACTTAAGTACATTAAAAATCAAGTACTTTTATACTTTCACTAGAGTAAGATTGAAAAGCAGTACTTCATACTTGTACTGGAGTAATATTTTATTATATGTATCTGTACATTACTCGAGTACTTGACTTGTGTACTTTGTCCACCACTGATATTGAGCAGATTAAACGTGTCCTGTGTGACAGAGTCACAACGTCAGGTTCTAAGCAGGTGTAAGCACTTTTCCTTGTAGCAGAGACAGGGTACCGCAGGTACTAAGTAACAATAAGAAAAAACAACAAAAACAATAAGAAGAAGAAAGAATATACCCTAGGCTACTTGTTCCAAACAAAACATACACACTTATAAACCTAAAGTTCAGTTATTTACTGTATGTATTATGTATACTTTGGCTCCAGATGTGTAAATCATTTCAGTCAATCTACAGGCTATAAAATGGCCTATAATGCAGTGTTTTGCAAGAGGCAGAATGGCAGCATTGGCACTCCTCAAAGACATTGCTAACCGTGCAATGAGAAATTGGTCAGATTTTTCTGTGTATAACAACAAATGGCTGATAAGGTATAGATAGGCTCTAATTTACAAAGACGCACCAAATGCAACCAGGCCATACCTGTGGAGGTACTGGTGCTCTTTGCCCTTAGGTTCCTTGTTACGGGAACATTTCAAAGAGAAATTTGTGACCGATCAAGAATATCCCAACCGTCGGTGAGTAGAGCTATGCCTGCTATACTGTTAGACTTCATCCATTTGTCCCTTCATTACATAAAGTTCCCATACACTGCCTAAGAGCAGCAGCATGTGATGGAGGATTTTGTGAGCCAAACAGTATTCCCCAATGTCTTAGGCACAATCGATTGTACTCACATTGCCATGTGAGCAACTCATGGAAATGAGTATGTGTACTTAACAAGAAGAATTTCAATTCAATTAACGCAAAGCTCACTTGAAATGCTTTTACGGCAATTCTTAATGTAGTTGCAAGATGGAGAGGTTCGAAGCATGGTTCCTTTATTGTGTGCAACTGCAGTGCGGGGAATCGTCGGAGGCCGGAGCAGGTAGAGATGGTTATCTTCAAGGTAAATAAGTTTTTCTTTGTAGTTTGCTGCTATTCTACTTTAATTTTCACAGAATAATTATCTTTATACAATCAGGTGAGATAGTTTATCCTCTAAAGCCATGGCTTGTCACCCCCATAGTGCATTCTGCCAACAGCCAAAGAGGCCCACTGTAACACAGCCCATGTCTGCGCCTGGTCAATAGTGAAGTGCATTAAAGGGAAGGTGGCAGTGGATACATCAGGTGGGAAAATACTATACAAGCAAGGCAAGGTGTGCCTGATTATCTTGGCCTGTTGTGTTCTGAACAATATCTGCTTGAGCCATAGACTTGAGATGCCAGAAGAAGAAATGCAGATGGATGTACCAGTAGATCCCTTCCACTACCTGCTGACCGGAACACTGTCACAAAGGTGAACTCAGAAACTGGGGAGGGCTGAATCCAGATGCAGAGAGCTTATTGTAGTAATAATAAAATACAAAAACAAACTCAGGAAAACCAGGAAACCAATGAATGGACAAAACTGAACACACCAAGACATCTATACATGGACATGGACAAGACCTAATAAAAAACAAAGGAAACACAATGGTTTATATACCCTGGAGTTAATATGCTAACAAGACATACCTGGACACAATCAGGGAACTAATCAACCAGAAAACTACAAAGGGTCAATAAAACTATGGCACAAGAAACAGAAAAAGAACACAACCTAAAAATCCAAATGACAAAAACAAGGTACACAAAACAGGGAACTGTGGTGGCCAGAAAGAGGTATGGTCCCCCAAATAACAGCATATAGATACCTTCAGCACCACGGAGAGCACCATCAGAGGAGGCCATGACTGGGGCTGGGTTATTCAGTGAGAATGATCAGGACCAGGGATAGCTCCTCTAACACAGGTGTGCACCTTTTCCCCTCTAAATGGGAGCCTCAGCTGCACGCTGTTAGACACGTTGTTAAATACACCTCAACCACATAAAAGAGAACATCTCGGGTTACTTGACTGTAACCCTGTTCCCTGAAAAAGCGGGAACAAGATGCTGCGTTTCAATAACGCTGATGAGAACATTCATTGTTCGACCGGTTGTGAAGCACGTGTGTCAAACACACCAAGAATTGGCTTAAATAACCTCGGAGGGTGACGTCGTTGATTACGTGCACCTGCAGGTTATAAATAGACGTGAGACGTACACATCTTCAGGTTAAACCTTTGTCTGAAGAGACGTCCAGGCACGCCTACAGTGCGGCATTGAGGTGCAGCATCTCGTTCCCGCTTTTTCAGGGAATAGGGTTACAGTCAAGTAACCCGAGACGTTCCCTATCAAAAGCTACTCTCGATGCTGCGTTTCAATAACGTTGAAGGGAACGAGAATACCAACGTCACCGCACTGGAAGTGTCTGGACCCCCCAAGGTTGTGTAGTGTGTGCGCACAAACATTGAAGAGGTCTCAGACATGACTCTGGGATGTTGACTCAAGGACATGCGAGCCCAGAGTAGCATGGGCATCCAAACTATCGAGTCTGACAAATGTGTGCGGAGAGGACCAGGCTGCCGCACCACACACTTGAAGCAAGAGGACACCTCTTGCCAGAGCCTTAGCATAGGTGATAGATGCAACCCACCTGGTTGAATGGGCCCTAACTCCTAGAGTTGAAGCTTGACCACGCGCCTCGTAGGCTAGGGCAATAGTATCCCTCATCTGATGTGACATTGTTTGCTTAGTGGCAGCCTTAGCATATGAAAAGCTGCTCCGACTTACGCCACTTGCTAATGCGATGGATGTAAATATGAAGAGCATATACTGAACACAGTAAATGAAGTCCTTCTTGCTCCGGTGTCATGAACGGCGGAGGTCAGAAGGCTTCAAGAATGACCGGAAAAACAATAGGGTGAGGATGCAAAATAGTTTGACCAGCCCAGGGGCAAAGTCTAAGCAGGATGACGAGACTGACAGAGCCTGCAAATCCTCAATTCTCTTCAGAGAAGTAATAGCCATGAAAAAAACCATTTTAGAGTCAGAAACCTGACAGACGCTGACTCTAGTGGTTCAAAATGGGGTCCCAACCAGACCCTTTGGGCATTGAGGCCAAATCCGACGAAGGGACTGTCGCTCCGGTGGACAGCATTAATTAGATCAACCGGATCAACCGGAACCGGGAACACTCCTCATAACACACGATGTACTCGTTACATCGTAAGAAGAATGGCATCTACGCTAATATTTGTCTGTTTCTTTATTATTCTGTTTCTCAGTCCGTGTCCGGATCAGATGGCGCCGGGAGATGATGTCTGCGACCCTGACCGTCGGCGAAGGCCGGATACCTGGATGAGCCCCGGGGACATATCCCCAGTGAAGACCTCGACTTAAATACAATAAAACTTAAAATTAAACAAAATAACTATAATATAATAAAATACCTAACTACATAATACTATTATTGTTAGAAATTGCAACAATATAAAAATAGAAATATAATACATTTATACATTTAAAATTTAATTAATACAATAAGTAAAAAAATAAATAATAATATCCTGGCCAGAGGAGAACTGGCCCCCCGACTGAGCCTGGTTTCTCCAAAGGTTTTTTCTCCATTCTGTCACAGAGGGAGTTTTCGTTCCTTGCCGCTGTCGCCTCTGGCTTGCTCAGTTGGGGACACTTAATTTCTAACGATTATCGTCAATTTGATTTCATATATACTATTTAAACTAAACTGAGCTAGACAATGACATCTCTGAATTCAATAATGAAATGCCTTTAACTGAAAATTGAGTGTTTAATCTTATTATTATACATTACTGACACTCTATCCTCCAATTTGATACTGTTAAGTGCTTTGACACAATCTGTATTGTTAAAAGCGCTATATAAATAAAGGTGACTTGACTTGACTTGACAGCCTCGACCGCTGAGCTCCATGTATGAAGCGGGCAACTAGAGGGTGCTTTCCCACAGAAACACCATCAATCAGAACACGGCAAGCCGAAATGGCGGCCACATAGACTGTAAAATACCAGAACGTGTGCCTGAGGACAATTTCTCTTGCAGAAACTCCAGCACTGAAACAACCTGGCAGTGAACTGGGTCTGCATACACCAACTTTCGAAAAAGCACCATCTGAGGGCATAACTTCTTCTAGTGGAAGGAGTCCTAACAATCAGAATAGTCTGTCGTACATCTGCTGGAAAACCAGCATCTCTTGTGGTCCCCCTCAGGGGCCAGAGATGAAAGGTTCCAGAACTCAGGACGGGGATGAAAAACTGTCCCCTCTACCTGAGATAGAAGAACTCTCCTGACCGGAATCGCCCACAGCGAGCCGTCAAAGAGGGATATTAGATCTGAGAGCCACACTCTGGTCGTTCAACGGGGCACTATCAGTCAGAGGTGAGACCCTTGTTGACATACCTTGGCCAGGACTCCTGGGAGCAGAGCGATCGGGAAGAATGTGAGAGAGAGGGGTGGTTTGCATGCCTCTCGTCTCTCAGCCAGCTTGACATGCGAGCCTCACAATCGCAACGAGGACACAGAGGACCCTTCCTGCGAGCCTTGATTAGAGCACTCCGATCTAAGTGATTACAGTGCTTGCACTCAGCGTCCTCGAGGGCAGCAACAGCATGCTCCAAAATTCGGACAGTGAATCTGCTCCCACATTCATATGCCCCAGAATGTAAATCGCCTTGATGGACTAGAACTTGTCCCACATACAAAGCAGAACCTGCTGTGCTAGCCTGTTCTGGCGGCACGGATGCAGTCCGTGCTGCCGGAACAGGCTAGCCCTGGCGACCTATTTAAGCGACTACCACAGTCTTGTCCCCCACACTAGGACATGGTAGCCCCTGCTGGAGGATGTATTTCAGGGCCCAAAATACAGCCATCATTCCGAGGCAATTGATGTGCCAATCAAGAAGATGACCTATCCAGATCCCTTGGGCTGGACGGTCATCCAAGACCGCACCCCAGCCCGTGAGGGTAGCATCTGACGTTAGCATCTTACGATGACAACATGTGCCTAGAGTGGGACCCAAAGACAAAAACCGGGGTCTGAACCACATAGAAAGGGTATGAGGCCCTAGCGCGTAACCCTTATATGCCTCCGGGGATTGGCCCTTAGATTAAATCCCCTGGCTCTGAGCCACAACTGTAATGGTCTCATGTGCAAGACGTCCGAAGTTTTCAGGTGGATGCAGTCACCATGAGACCTAGAACTTTCTGAAAGTAATGTACAGTAACTTTCTGGCCTAGCCCAAAATCCTTCAGGGTGTTCAGAATGGATTCGATATGTGTAGGTGACAGCTGTGCCCACATTATGATAGAATCCTGTTAATCCCTAAATACATTGTCCCCTGGGCAAGAGAGAAAATGCTTTCCTTGGCATTGAGTCTCAATCCCAGATAGTTAAGAAGAGCGAGGACGACATCCCGATGTCGAAACGCATGCTCTTAAGACTGTGCCAAATAAGCCATTCGCCGATGCTAAAGCTGCATCGATGCATTTTGCATATGTGCAGGGTGATAAGGCTAGGCCAAATGGAAGAACCTGATACTGGTAACCCCCAAAAGCAAACCTCAGGAACTTCCTGCGTTGTGGCATAATTTCTAAATGAAAGTATGCGTCCTTGAGATCATTTGTTGATAACCAATCCCCTGATTGGATCTGAGAAAAAACAATCATAGACTGTCAGCATTTTGTCAGATCTGGACTGGACGCAACACCCCATAATTTCTGGGAACCAGAAAATATTGACTATAGCAGCTCGACTCTGTCTTGGAGGGGAGATGTTCTACGACCTCCTTGTCCAGCAGAGCTTGCATTTCCTGTGTCAACGAATACGCTTGTTCCGGTTTCACGATAGTGGAGACCACGTCGTTGAAACGCGAAGGATGGTATGCAAACCGTATCCTGAAGCCCTCTTGTGGAGTCCTTACAACCCAAGGAGAGATTATTTGGCAGTAGCCTCCACGCTGTCAAATTCTCTGAAAGGGGTGACACTTTGTTTTGCTGGGGGGAATGTTAAATATTTGGTGTCCTGAAACGGCAGGAAACAACCAAACATGTAACATATCACTGGAGATTGCTGACCCCCGAAACACCAGTGGTGGCGGAAGTTGTACAGCGATCCCCTAAGGGTGCCAGGAAGGAGCCTTTACTCTCCTCGATGGAGTTTTCCGCAGCCCTCCCCGAGGGGACACACCCATTGTCCTGGGCACAGACTCAGGTCTTCCTTCTGGTCATAAAGACCGTTTTTAGGTCCGGCTCCCTCTTGGCTGTTGAGTGCTACGAGCATTTCCCCAGTCTTTATGAGGGGGCGCATGGCTCGCACACTCTCTTTTGGGCTTCTCGCCTCAGAGGAGCTGGGCCGTGTTGGGACTGCGTGGCCGAAAGCCCCGACACTAGAGCACGGTGGGGGAGAAACTTATTGAAAGCTTTCTTGAGCTTCCTTGCCTCCCTGCACTCAGATCTTTATGAACGTCAGTCTGATATGCCTGCAGAACCGCTGTGGTGTGCAGGGCAGCACCAGCATGACCTGCTGCATGAAATGCTCTCCCTACAAGTGTAAATGTTGCTCTACATGGCTTGGTAGGGAGCGTTGACATTTCGAGTGATGATTCACCCCCAGGGGAGAGATAGCACGCTAGCGTCTCTTCCACCTGGGGTATCATCATGTAGCCCTGTGCCTTTGAATCCACAATAGTCGAAAAATTTGAAGTTGAGGCACAAAAAACACACGACACATATGGCTTACTCCATGAACAAGTTCTCTCATCATGGAGGTCACCAAAGAAGGGGAAAGACCATCGCTGAGGTCCCTCGCCCTGACCACCTGACAGAAAACTGTCATCTAGTTTGGAGTGTCTAGGGGTTTACTGCTCTTGTGGCCAATCTGGCTTTAATCTGTTCACACTGCACGAGTCATCACCTCGAGTAACTCCTCATTCATTTACAATCACTGGAGGAGCGCTCGAGAGGCAGCGCTCTCAATTTCCATAACTAATCAAGAGCTGCAGCATTTGCTGCCCGATCCAAAGAAATGCCTGGGCACGCTTTCGAAGCGGGTGCGAAAAACCCCCGATCTGGCGAGAGCATGAGAGAAAGGGGAGGACCCTGCTCTTGAGCCTCAGCCAGATCAAAGTGCGATCTTAACGAGGGCGCAGAAGCTCGTTCTTTGTAAAAGAAAACGAACCGAACACAAAGCACACAGATAGGAAGTGAATCGCAGTGCTCACAGTCGACGCCCTCGAACGCAAGAACAGCATGCTCTTACCCCAAACACTCAAAACAAAACTCATGCGAGTCATCTTCAGAGATGAGCCATAACAAGGAGGCCGAAAAAAAGCGGCAAAGCTGCCCAGACCACAGAGAGTGGGCTATCTACTTACAACCCTAGCTGGGGAGAAAGCACTGTCTAGGCAAGGGCTCAGGGAGACCACTACTTAAGAAGGCTCCCCTAAGAAGGTGAGCAGTCACTGAGCTAGCACATAGATATCCTCAGATAGCTATTGTAACCATCTCGGCTATTTTAAACTGGGACTGCTACAAGAGTATGAAGGGGGAACAATTTTGCTACATACCCTACTGGATATTGTGTTCAAGGTTGGGTTGTAAACGCATAAATGAACAAATGGGGACAAAAAGCTTTTTTTCCAACATATATTGAATTATTGGCACACTACAAGCACAAAACAAGCAAACTCCCACCACATGACAATCGCCAGGCAAAAGGTCAATGTCCAAGATAATGATGTAGGAGCATGAGTATGAAATGTCCAACCAAAATGTTGATGAATGATTTTGTCAATAGAATGGGCAGTCTTATCAGTTAATAGGGGAAGTTGATGAAATTATAAGATGCAGTAGATGTCCTTATTGGTATAGACCTGGACTGCTTTGGATAAAGTCTTTGGGCCGTTGCAATACTACACCCAAGCAAGCTCCAAAGTTGGGCACTCCACAAGGTAAATTTACGTATAACATAAAATCCTCTACAAAAGAAAACAACTCTTACAAACCAAACAAACACAGCACACAAAACATTCAAATGAGTGATCTTTTCTAAACAATAAACTTCACAAACTCTTCACAGAAGCATACACAAAGGAAAAAGATTAAATATAAAGCAACAAAGCCAGGATCAAGCCAAGATCATTTGAGAACATTAGACACCATGAGGTAATTCAAACTGAACTACTTCTTACTGCTTCCTCTTTTATTCAAAATGGAGGTATGCTACTGGTGTCCCCTGGTGGCTGGGATGAACATAGTGCTTAAATGAAATACAAGAAACCATGTAACAGGCAGCATCTGTTACACTATATACCTAAGAAGGGGCTACCAGAAGGGGGACCGACTGAAACAACCCAGACCACAGAGAGTGGGCTATTTACTTACAATCCAAAGAGGGGAGACAGCACTATCTAGGTAAGGGTTCAAGGAGACCGCTACTTAAAAACCCCGTGCAGGGGAGCAATCACCGAGCTAGCACATAGCTATCTTCAGATAACTACGTTTACAGGAGAGGGCTCACCGCAACTGCCAATTAAAACACAGCTAGCCTCAGATAGCTATATTCAAGTAAGCCTGTCTTGCCATAACAATGGCTGGAATATAACCACCCTCAGATGGCTATACTAAGGATGTCCCCAATCGGTATCAGTCCCACAGTAGGCTAGCAAAGCACTGCGTTATTGACTAGAAGCCCACAAGAGTGAAATTCCGCGTCAGTAAATGATTCACTAAAGAGCGAACGCATAAACATCATTAGTCCAAGATCAAAGCCTGATGTAAGCAGTGGCCATAACAAGAGAGGGCTGGACACAGCTATCCTCGAATAGCACTTCCCTCAGATAAGGCTGAAGACTGCCCAGACCATAGAAGTGGGCCATCTACTTAAAACCCAGAAAGGGGAGACAGCACAGTCTAGGCAAGGGGCTCAAGGAGACCACTGCTTAAAAATCCTAAAAGGGGAGTAGTCGCCGAGCTGGAACACAGCTATCCTCGAATAGCAGATTCCTAGATAAAGACTTCAGCCCTTACTTGAGAGAGCTTGTGACAAGGGGAACCCAACCTAGTTAAAAAAGCCAGGCTAGAACATAGCTGCCCTCAGACCGCTATATTCCAGAGCAAAGTAAACTTGAGCTGGAGCATAACCATCCGCAGACAGCTACACTCAGCCCAAACTTAATAAGTGGGATTCAGAGGCACCGCCCACTTAAAAATACCCAGAGACTTTGGGGAGGCAGCCCACTCCTAAACCCATCCGGCTTAACACAGAAAGGAACATTCCCCATAAGCAATCTCAGTGCTCAATCACCCTGTGAAAGAAAGCTCGCAAGCATCTCTCCACAGAGTATTTAAATATATTAATGCCCAGCGAGACTCTCCACACACAATAACATGCATATTAGAGAGGCACAGCTGAGATGAATATAGCTCCACCCGCAATCTCACAAGATCAGGGCTGAAACGATTCCGTGCTCACACTTCATTGTCATGACAACCCAAATACTGTCTGCTGCATCTGACAACCCATTTAAAGAGGGTGTGTGGATCCCGCAGATCAAAGCAATCACCACGAGCTGAGATAGACAGAGCCGGGCCTCAAGACACAAACGCTTTGCCCCGCATCCCTCGGGAATAGGAACAAATGCAAGCGGAGCCTAGACATCGTGACTCATCACAATGAGTGCGTAACACTGAATGTGTGTGCTCTTCACCGACACAAATGCAAAAGCAGAATATGCCCTCGAATGTTAGAATCCAAACACGGAGGCACACATTCTCTAAGGCGCTGCTCGACTCAATATAACACTATCCGCAGGATCGATAACTCCTGAAAAAAGCGTCTAAAACCCACAAACCCTGCTATCCGAATCTTCAGTGCCTCGGCAGCAGCAGGACCTGAACCGCGAGACGCAGACGCAGACGCTTGTCACTCATCTTTCGAAAAGAGGGACAAACGCAAACGGTGCTTTCTCATTGGAAACACTCAAAATGAGCGCATTCAGAGCCCTCGAGCACCAAATGCACAAGCTCCTGACCAAGACACATGATGCATAGATTGTGTGTCCTAGGGCACAGAAACACACACTTTCTACAACACTTACCTGCCTTGGTCTCTCACACACACTTCAAACAAACGGTTTCGAAGACAACAAAAGTTGGTGACGTATTCAATGCCTTTTTATCTTTCCGGGCACCTGCCTATGACATTACGGGCCACATGGGCCAATAGGATTGACATTGTTTCACACATGCTTCAGACACAGGTCATGCTGGCAGCATTCCCCACTGTGTCCCCTAGGGGACGCAGCATGAAGTTCTCTAGAAGGGGAACTGCAGGCAAGGTGAGCAGATGTAGAGTGCTGGATATCCCACAGCCCAGACGTTGGACAAGATGTAACAAAGACAAGCGCTTGAGGGCAGAGGCTTAGTGGGGACATGAATAGCCTGATCCTCCTTTACAAACCCTCCATCTCTTCTGCCCTCCTTCCAGATGGAGGAATTTGTTGCACTAAGGTCCATTCCAAAAAATGAGCAATACCTTAGTTACAGTTTTTTTTTCCTATCCCTCCCTTACTTTGAGAATAAAGGAAATTAAATTTTGCCCTCACTGAACTCCTACCTGGTGAATTGTTTGTTCTGACACCCTGAGAAGAATTCCCCAAATCCTGTATTTAAAGGCTACAGAACATATAACAAATGCATGTCACTGCATTTGTGAGAAGACATCAATTAAAAAAAATAAATAAATGAATAAATAATAATCCACAGGTTATTCCAACAGGTAAGACTATTCAAAAAAGAAATCACACACAGATTTCTCATACAATCAACAAGAGCAGACAGTAAGGTGACCATTTTTTTGTGTGATCACAATAAGGCTGCAGATAGCACCCTAACCTGACTTTATTTCCTGCCTACCTTAGTTGACCTAGTTTTCTAGTGTGTACCTGTTTTTGTTTTTTTTCCATAGTTACCCATTTGTTACCTTGGTTACTCATGAGTTAACTGATAAGTGTAGTGGACAGCACATTCCAGGGCCCAGTTTATGGCGGGGCCCCTCTCTGACCACAATAGTGGACAAAGGTTTGCTACATTTTGATTGTATCTTGGTGGACTAACATAAGCAAACTGTCCAACGCCATCAGATAAAGATGCCAGGACAACAGCCAGACACCTCTCAGAGGGCAAGAATAAGACCTTTGGTACCAATCAATATGTGATTATGGGGCCAATATTGGTGCTTCAGTAATGTGCAGGTTTTTGTTGATGCCACGGGTCATATTAAGGGGTGCTGGCAGATCAAGGTTTGTTCTTGGTTTGATATGCCATAGTTCATGGGAATGTATTTGCTTTTTTTTTTTTTTTTTTAATAGTGACGGGAAGGGTGGGGGTGGTTTAATGGTAGACTCAACTGGTTTTATTTTCAAACTTATATTTTGTCTTATTATGCAGTAATTCTGTTCGATACCTATGACTGACCTTTAATATTCTGAGTTGTAATATTAATGGCCTAAATGGCCCTCACAAACGTACAGGTTTTCTGGATTTTTTTGCGAAGAAGAAAGATTGATATAGTGTTAGTTCAAGAATCCCATTTGAAAGAGGAGGATATACGCAGGTGTAATAAGTTTTATGAAGTGGTATCTCACTCATCTTCGGATACTAAAATCAAAGGTGTCCTAATATTGGTGCGGAAGACTTTAAATATTACTATTTTAGATAAAGGTTGTGATACAGATGGTAGAATAACACATATAAAAACAATAGTGGAGAATAGGAATATTGTATTTCTTTCAATTTATGCCCCTTGTACTCCTGACCTTACTATTTCTCTGTTTTGTCAACCTAACTCTTGAAATTTTTGGATTTTGAAATTGTATTGGGTGCAGATACGAATTCTGTATTGTCGCATATCCTAGATAGATCTGGACCAAAGGAATCACACTCTCAAGCTTTTTTTTTTTCTGAATATGAATCTGTCATCTTCTCCTAAGCGTGTTCGCAAGGATCTTTAGGCACGTTTTTGCATTGCTTTTTTTTTATTTTTTTTGGAGTGCCCCTCTCTCTCACCTTTTTGGTCTCAGCTCTCACAGGACCTGTAAGATTCGTTGGATACTGAGATATGTTTGACTCCGCGCCATTTTTTCATGAATGACTTTTAGGACTTCACCTTGTCCGTCCAATAAAGATATTTACTGTTAGCTGCTCTCACAGCAGCAAAAAAAATTGTTAGTCAACCATTGGAATCCTCCTCACACAATGGACAGACGAACCTGGACTGTGTATTTGTTGGACATTATCTCGATTGAACTCTCAACTTCTCGTATACATGGATCTAATGTGGAAACTGTAAATTTATGGCATTCAGCTTTTAATGTTTTGTCATCTTTTATAAAATCCTTGTAAAAATTATTTTATTGTGGGTTGGGGTGGGTTCTAAATTTGCACAGTTGGTTTTTGTTTTTTACTACTGTTCCCAGAAGAAAATTTAATAAAAAGTTGTTAACAAAAAATAACAAAAAATTAATGTGTCTTCCTTTTGTTGATAATGCAGTAAAGGTTCTACAAGTTATCTCACCAGTCTTTCTTAGGTGATGTACTCATAACCGCACCTTAAGTTGACACGTGATCCAAAAATCATAATGTCATTGGTGACGTGAGTACCCATCACTACACTATTTCGCCTCCCTAGGTTGGCGAAAGCAAATTCACTACATTAGTCTCATTTGTTGCTTGTTTCTGTATGTGTATTTATAGTCATGAGTTTCAGTCCTTGATTGTCCATTCTTGTTGTTATATTAATGGTTTTCTTCTCCTATGTTCTTGGTTTCTTGAGCTCCTGTTTTGAGATACTTTGATTTGTACTTTGTTTGGAAGAATTATAGTGCTGCTAAATACAACCTTTTATCTCTCCTTGCCTTTGTGGAAGCAAGCCTGAAAGAAGAACAGACCCATAATTAAATGGATCTGCCATCAGTATGTCTCCTCCTCACCCAGGGGGATCGGTCCTTTGAGGACCAGACCATTGATTTTTTTTTTTCACCTGGGAGTCTGGTGCAAGAGCCGGCACCATCTTATTGGACATTCTCATGGAGTTTGCAGGCATAGAGTGGAGTCCCACCTATCCTCTTGCCACTTTAAATTAACTGGGCTTGGTATCCTTAGAGATTTTTCTGTAATGTCTGCTCCCAGAGACTCCTATCCCCGCTGACCCCATCTGGTCACCTGTCTCCTTCGTCTCCACTGATTCCACCCAGCCCTGAGTCTCCTTAGTCTCCACTGGTTCTGCTCAGCCCTGATTCTTCTTCATCCCAGTTGTTCCAGCCCAGCCTCCTACTTCCTACTCCTATGCAGACTCCTTACAGTCTTTCAGCTCCACCTCCACTGGATCTCTCCACGGATCCATTCTGGGATGTCAACCCCCTTACTCCACCTCAGGCCCCTAAGCCCAGGACTCTGCCTCTTCTGGGTCTCTGGCTGCGCCTTGTCCCTCCTTCCCTCTGGCTCCAACTTGGTCCTCACTCCAACTGGCTCTCCCTTAACCATACTGATAAAAAATGTGTAGCCTGAATGCACTGTAAGTCGCTTTGGATAAAAGCGTCTGCTAAATGCATAAATGTAATTGTAAATGTAACCTGCCAAGCCCCTGTATTCACCTTGGTCCCGTGGGCCCGCAGTTCCGCCTTGGTTTACTCCATGGCTCCTCCATCCACCATTTCTTTCCATGGCTCTTCATTCCATCGTCTCCTCTCTGGCTACTCCCTTCATTGTACCTCCCCCAACTCCTCCATGGACTGTTCTATTATTTAGGGACCTTTATATTTTTGTTGCCCTCCTACCTTGTTTACATCCTGCACTACACATTGCCAGACCACAAACTTTGTTTTGTGTGAGAGCCCAATGGAGAGGCTCCCAAAAAAGCTCCAACCTCTATCTCCATCAACAAGACCCAAATTTCGGCCTTGTTAAAATGCTTTTTCTTGCCAGTTTGAATTCTCAAGTAAAGGATTTGTATGTTAACTGGTGTTTTTTTTACTGTATATGCTAATTACATAAATTAGGCAGCATTTAGGGCAGAGCCAGAGATTTGAAACCATTTAGCTGTGCACAATTTCAAAATAATTTGCAATTTATAGATTTCACAATTTTCTGAAAGAGAGGCGTATACACATTTTTTTGTGAGTATTTTCTCTGAATTACACGTATGTAAAATTGAATAATAATCTTAGATTAAATGTAGGATGGTTTCTACACAACATTTTATAAATGAGGCTCCAGGTTTCCAGGTTTTATCTATTTGATCAGTAGTCAGTTCATGTTTTGTGTCTGTCTGTGTTGAGGTGCATACTAGCTAAATGGCAGTAGCATGTAGCATATGATGTAACTATTCTATAAATGTGAACACCTTGGTCATGTATGTAACCCTGGTTCCCTGAATAGGGGTGCGTAGACTGTCATACTCCTTCATTTCTGATTAATTCATCAAAAGCTCTGAGGAGCTTCCTTATGAAATGCTGGTGATGCAGTACATCGAGGGGCTGCGTAAGTGGCATCAGTCACTGAATTGCTGGGTTTCTATATGGGCTGCAGACAATCGTTGCAATCATTGTGTTTTTTACCTTTTTAGATGGGTTGGGTCACATTTCTTAGACCATATGTCCATCTATCTTTACGTAAATATTTGCATCAACCACTCTCATTTGAAAGCATTCTTCATCTACACTATCCATTTTTACTGGGCCTCTGCACTTGTTTTTGTCTCTCTTAATCATTTCTTAATCCATTAGACACTTCAAACTTCTAACAGCTTTTTTTAGGAAACATAAATTGACCTTTGACACTTTCAAGAACTGCATTTGTGATTGTGTTATACATTTGTAGCTGTAATTTAATGGGAGTTTCTCCTTTAGCTGCATCTGACAGACCCACCACCCATTGTATAGGATGGTGTTGAATAAGTCATATTTTAATAAAGTGCAGTCACACAAAGCCTCCACTGATGGAAAACATGTAGAAACACTTTAAAAAATTACAATCCATAAAAATGCATGTGACCATGTATATAAGGCATCACAAAGCTACAGCAATGAGGAAATAAGGAGCATAGGCCTCACCTCATCTTCAGGTTGCCCGACTGTGGTTGTCCATCATAGATGGAGACAATGTCAAAGTCCTCCTCCAGAGCGAAGGTGTGAAATGACAACTGTATCCTGTTCCGCTCTCCAGTAACTATGATCCACGTACAGTTGGCATAGTTGGGGTAGCCATGGGGAAAGCCAGGACTCTCTATAGTTCCATTGAGACCTTGTACCAAGCCACCACAAGTTTGACCTAAGGACACAAAAACAGGAAGTTAGTGATCTCCTTCTGTCATTACATTATATGTTTTAGAAACAGTTCTGCATTTGCAAACTCTTTCAAACTATTAAGCGGTAATATATATTTATATATATATAAATGCATTCTATTAATTATACATATGTATAAGCACCTAGTATCAAGGGCACAAAATGTGTATTGGAATCCACCATTGCCTTCATGTAAATGTCATAGAAATGCTATGTTTTCCAACTATTCTCAGTCTTTCTTAAACGAGACAAGCATAACTTTAGTAAGTGTGTAAGAGTAAATTAATGCTCATGAGAGGATCAGTTTGTGTAAGTAAGGCAGTTTTTGGATGTTGTGTCAAGAATGGCATGCAGTCCCAGAAACAATTACCAAAAGCTCTTGTAGCAACCATAATACAGCACAACAAATGGGTTCTGTAGGCAAAAATCACATTAATTTTCTCCATAGAAAAAAACAAAACAAACAATAACATTAACCATTTCAAGACAGAGCTTGAGCTCTCATTTATACTTCTATAAAATGCACAATCCAATGTGAAACTTGGTTTAGGTTTGTTTTTTTGTTTTTTAATGCCTAAATGTGAATATTGATCTGAGTTCATTTATGTCTGGACAAATATTTATTTATTTATTTATTTATTCATTCATTCATTCATTCAAGTTTTCATGTTCACTATTTAAACACAAAGTTTTGATGTTGTTGTCGTTGTTTAGTTTTATTTGTTTTTTTTTTTAAACAGAATACACAAATATATACTGCATTATTGTTGTCCTGAGCCTAATGTCTGCATGTTTACTCCATACTCATTTCTTATGCACTAAAATATTTACAGGCAATCATACCCATGCTGTTATATTTTTTTATTTTTTTTCTTATGACTATTGCATAATATTTATAGTTCATTATTTTCACTGCATAACTGGGACTGAGGCTGAGATGTTCCTTAATGGTACAATGATTCCATATGCTTGGTAATCATCTTTACAAAATGCTGATGGATTTATACCTGAATAATTGCAAACTTGAAAGTGGAAGTTGCATTGTGATGTACTGTAAAAAAATTAATAAATAAATAAATAAAAAATTAAAAAACAATACACTTATTGCAGTTATCTGAAGCATGCTCAGCTGAGTGCCAGCTGCTTCCCACTTGACAAAATCGCAGATGCACAGTGCATTCTCAAAATGATAAAAAGCAGTCCACTACTTCGCACAGATACAGTTTTTGCTGATAGCACACTTTGTCATCCCATTGTAACAAATACACTCTTGATCATTACATCTTATTAATACATTAAAATGATAAATAAGTCTGCTGTCTGCTGTATTTCTCATAGGGGCTTGTACAGTGCTAAATAACACAGTCCTAGCCATTTGCTAGAAATGTACTCAGCCTCAGGCCATCCAAGGTATAGATAAATTTGTTTCTTCATTGGAACAGATTCTGAGAAATTTACCATTACATCACTTGTTCACTAATGGATCCTCTTCAGTGAATAGGTGTCATCAGAATCCACAAACAATCGACACAACTCTGTGTTGCATGTTTGTAATAAATTCATTATTAAGACGTTTTTTACTTCAACTTGTTGTTCCCGGCTAAAATATGAATCCATTATCCATAATATTGCTTTTTCCAGTGAGAAAGTCATCTCGTCTGAATCAGAAGAGAAATATACACAGATCAAATACCATTTAAAAAGTGAAAACACTCCTAAACAGTTCTGTACAATTATGTTGGAAAATTTTAATGTGAGAGGACAACAGAAGATGGACGGTTTAAACTCAGGCAGTTTTTCACTACACAAGACATTACTTAAAGTTGTGTGGATTATTTGTGGGTTATTGTGATGGTTTAATTTGATGTTTGGATTCTCAATATCTGACAGCGCCCATTCACTGCAGAGGATCCATTGGTGAGCAAGTGAATAAATAATATGTGAATAATTAAATGTCTCCAAATCTATACCGATAAAGAAAAAAAACTCATCTGCTTCTTGGATGGCCTGAGGGTGAGTACATTTTTATGAAATTTTTATTTTTGGGTGAACTATATTCCTGTAAGAAGAGTACACTTTCATGGCTATGTTTCTTAATACATTTATGTATTCAAAAATGTGCACTTCATAATAATGTCAAATTAAAGGTTTTATTTTAAAGTACACTCACCAGCCACTTTATTAGGTACACCTGTCTAACCGCTCGTAAGGAAATATCTATTCAGCCAATCACATGATAGCAACTCAATGCTTTTATGCATGTAGGCATGGTCAACACAATCTTCTTGAAGTTCAAACTGAGCATTAGAATGGAGAAGAACAGTTTGCTACAGTTTGCATGAGCAAATCTGTACAATAAAACATTGGGAAAAGGTTGCATGGATCAGTCTCAAATTTAGCGTAAACAACATGAAAGCATGGATCCAATTCTGCCTTGAAATCTCTGAGGAATGTTTCTAGCACATTGTTGAATTTATGTCATGAAGAATTAAGACAGTTCAGAAGGTAAATGGAGGTCCAACCCCTTACTAGCAAGGCATACCAGATAAAGTGGCTGGTGAGTGTAGGTTTTAAATGATTATGTTTTAATGATCATTTCAGCTTCAGCTTCCACTTCCTTGATGTGTTTACTACCTTGATTATAATCTTAATTTTAATGTGCCATTTGCTATTATATTTAAAATTAATATATTATAAACATACTGTCATGAATCTGGTTCATGGACTTCCATCCGCTAGCCACCAGAGATCGCTATTCCATTACATTGACTTTCACACCACACAGACTGTTACACATCACCTTGGACTACATTTCCCAGCAGCAATTTCACTATCACAAGCTCACACCTGAGACCTATCACACAATCACACATCCTACATAAACCATGAACTTCCTTGTTCAGATCGCAGAGTATTGTTCCTCCTAGTGATAGCTGCTTTACCGAGCCATTCTGGGTTTCTGTTTAGTTCCAGTATTGTTCTGCGTTTATCACTCTCCTAGTGTTAGCTGCGATACGGAGCCTGTCTCATTTTCCCTGTCTTAGTTCCAGTATTATTCTGCGTTTATTACTCTCCTAGTTTTAGCTACAATACGGAACCCGTTTCTTGTTTTCTAGCCTGCGTTCCCTGGATTTACCCTTGTCTCGCCGTTCTGACTCTGTTTATGCCTCGCCTGGATTATTGCTCATGTTTCTGGATTACCCCTATTGTCAAGCCCTCTGGATAACATTCGCTGTCGACTGACTCATGCCTGGTTTTGGATTATTCTTGTATCTCGTCTGTGCCATACCTGTTTTCTGGTGTTTTGACCCTGCCTGTGTGTTTGACCATGTCTCTGTATAATAAAGCTTGCAAATGGATCTGCACGTCTCTCGCCTCATTCGCCCCGTTACACATACTAACCTGCAACTTCCTCATTACAAATGTGTAATTACAGATATATTTAAATACATGGCATACACATTTCAAAAGAAATTACAAAATTAATTTCTAATACATTTTCATTTAATTGTAAGTGTCTGAAAACATTAGGTCACACTTTATTTTAAGGTATCCCTGTTACAGTGTATTGTTAACCACATGTACTTACTATATGGTTAGGATTAGGGTTTGGCTTAGGGTTACGTGCATGTAATTATGCATCATTTATTGTTTATTAATGATTATAATAGTTAGGACATGTAACATGTTGTAGTTAGTACATGTAACATGTTGTAACAAGGACACCTTAAAATAAAGTGTTACCAAACATTACATTCAGTTCACATTTAATATCTTATTTAGAAGTGTGTTATTTCCATAATAAGTACTATTTTGGAAAGTATGCTAAAGTGTAATTCTTTTTCACAAGGTCAAACCTTGTACAATCTACCCAAAAATAAACAGCTTTTATTAATGCTGTCTTAACTGTTTTGATCTTTAACCTCAAACCACCTGGCTTTATTCTGGCATGTAATGCCACTTTTCATATCCTGACTAAGAAGCACGTGTTAGATATATATATATACTACATAATATGGAAGTTAAATATGTCTGTTAATCAAGTTTATGTCATCAAATATTATGTTATTAGTGTAGAATGTGTTATACATAGCTGCCACAGCTAGTGAGCACAATGCTGCCAGTCCTGCTGGTGTAGCTCAGACCAAAAAACACCAGCCCAAAATCCATTCTCTTTTTAATGAGGTAATTTATCATTTAGCAGCATGTGTGAGGGACAAAAGCCTTATCATTATACGTTACATTACTTTTTCATACAAAGATGTGTTTTGAAGTTTCAAACACAAGAATGTGCCTTTTTTCACCTTGGTAAAAACTGTTAAACTGAGCTCCAGACTCTTACCGGTAGCTCAACACTTGAATAAATTTAAAAAAATTTAAATTAAAATAAATAAATAAATAAATAAAAACAAGAAAGAAAGAAAGAAAAAAATGCTTTGTGTAAAAGTTTATTGGGCATTCAAATTCAGTGGTGCAAGTTATGTTTGGATCTGCCAGCATCCTAATGTATGCATAAGGCTTCATGTACTGAAAGTAATTTTAATAGGTACCGTTAGTTGGAATTCAATTTATACCCAAGTGAGAGGAGGCCATGCCAACATAGCATGCACGTTTTTTCAGAGTATGCCAAGCTGAACCAACAGCATCAAAAAAGAGATTGGCTTCATTAAAGATGTAGGTGTATAAAGCTCAATGAACAGAGATTATATCATTGTCCTTTCAACCTCTTCTGTTTTTCTGCTGAAAGCAAAATAAGGCAAAATCATTCCACCCTCAGCCAGGCACCATTAGCAAATGTTAAATAAGGCTTGTGAGTGTATCTGCATATAGATGTTGTCATTGATTTCAATTTACTCTTGTTTTGATTCCTCAGCAGGGCTTTGTGTCAATCTCAAGTCATGTATAGCCGATTACAGCTGGTAAAGAGCACACTTTTGTAGACCTCAGTAAAAGCCAAATTCCCACGAGCTGGGAATGAAGCAAGCTTGGCTCTTAAGGATGTGGCATATGAATGAATGCAGGCCTGTGCTGATTAGTACTCTGTTTGGCTGTGTTGTCAATAAATTTACAAATGTAACATCAGAAAATGACAACTAAAATTCTCCTTTGTAACCTTGGGTCATTCTAAAATGCTTCTTCTTAATGATAAATCCTTTCTTTTATATATGCATCATTTTATCATTACTCAAATCACTGATCTATCCATCATTAGTGCAGCTATAATATGATTCAGATAAACCTAATGAAGAAATTTCACATTATAAAGCTTTAAAGGAACAGTTCACTCAAATATAAATTCTGTCTATATCTAATCACCCTTACATCTTGCAAATATTGTATGCTGTTATTTTTTCTACAATCATAAATAAATAAATAAATACTTGCAGGTAATGTTAATTAAATAAAATGCCATAAAGCATACTTTAAAAACACACTTTTATTCTGTTTCTTGAAACACTAAAGAACACTTTTCAAGAAGTGCTCTTTGTAATAATGTCAATTAAAATGTCAATTATATTTAATCAATTAATTTATTTAAATCATGTTTTAACAATCTTTTATCATGCATTAAAGAAGTACACTTCTTTGGATGTGCT
This sequence comes from Spinibarbus caldwelli, assembly GCA_039654775.1. Taxonomy (NCBI): domain Eukaryota; kingdom Metazoa; phylum Chordata; class Actinopteri; order Cypriniformes; family Cyprinidae; genus Spinibarbus; species Spinibarbus caldwelli. The sequence continues at coordinate 28,566,359 of CM077243.1, forward strand.
GACTAACACAGCAAAGTACATATAAAATATCTGATTATAATCTGTATTATTATTATTTGAAAAAAAAAAAAAAATATATATATATATATATATATATATATATATATATATATATATATATATATATACACACATAGATAGATAGATAGATATATGTTACATATATGTAATTACATATGTTACATATATGTAATTACATATAAGTATGCCACACTGGTGGCCAAAATGGTGGCGCCAGGGGGGCGTCTCGATGAGTGTTATCTCTCTGGCCATAGCCCCCCAGCTCGAGTGAGCCTTCCATTCCTTCCTGATCTCCATACGGAGGTTGAGAGGGAGTGGAAAAAGCCATAGATATATTCCAGCATACTAGTTATGCTAATATTGAGGGGTTGCGTGAAAATGGCTATGAACGGATGCCCCCTATAGAAGAGACGCTAGCTAGCTATCTCTCTAAGGGCGAAACATCCTCTCTTAAGGCTCCTTCCTTGCCATCTAAGCCCCTTCAGGATACATCTCGCTTAAATGGCAAGATATACGCAGCAGCAGGTCAGGCTGTCGTTTCGCTGCACACTATGGCGGTGCTTCAGGCGTACCAGGCTGATCTGTTGAAAGACCTGGATAAGGGTCAGGGGTTGTCACCCGATGAGGTGGCTGAACTACGCCGCACCACAGATTTGGCTCTCCGTGCCACTAAGCAGGCCACCTCTGCTATGGGCAGGTCTATGGAGGCCATGGTGGTAACGGAGAGACATCTGTGGGTGAACCTGGCAGATATTGGGAAGAAAGAGAAGGGCTTTCTTCTCGATGCTCCAGTTTCGCCTTCCGAGCTTTTCGGTACCTCCGGTTTAGGGAGGCGAAGGCGCGTTCAGCAGCCTTCAAAACCTTCATTCCAAGAAGGTCCAGGTCTGAGCCCGAACAACGCAGGGGTCCTGGCCCATCTCGGTCTGAGGGTCAGAGATGGGTGCAGAAGGCTAGTGTCGCGACTCGTGCCCCTCCCCCGCCTGCGGGTAAGGCTAGAGGGAGGCGCGGGTCAGAGAGAGGTAGGCAAGACCTGAGGGAAGTGATCCAGACGAGGCGTTCGCAACGCTCTCGTCCAGACCAGAGTAAAAATTAAACATCTACTCCCTTCCCTCAGGGGGCCTGTACATCTGCCCTCATCTTCCCCTCTCTAAATCCCCTGCAACCACCGTTTACTCCACCTGACCGAGGTTAGGTGAGAACCTCTTGCGCTCACATTGCAGTCTCTATGCTGGACCTATGATGTTTTGGCTAAGTTCTATGTTTCATAGAAACTACCTTACTGATGGTCCAGACCCGAGGCCTCTTCGGACTTTGCCTCCGGGACTGTTTTTATTTGCAGGAACCATGGATGGGTGAGTACGATCCATTTTCTGTCGGTTCGATGGTTTTAAAGCCTACTACTAGCCATTCCTTGCAGTATGTCTGGGGCCTGTCGTTGTGTGTTTTTCACCTTTAGGACTAGGACACTCGGACGGCCACCTCTTGCTATCGACTCAGTGCAGTTAGGACTGCACTCATAGATACTAGACCCAGGCTAGGATGATAGCCCTGTTCTCGGCTTCATACCTCTGGATCATGTGGCCAAGCCATAGGTTTCTGTGGGAGCCTCCCTGGTCATCAGGTCCCCAAGTCAGCACTGAAACTTCAGGATTGTATCACACTGCCCTTATGGTGAACTAGTATATCACCCCTCTATTTGAGTGGGCTTGAGTACACTCTTCCTGAGGCATGAGTGATAAGTTCTTGTGTGGGTCCTCAGTGCTTTGGCTCTGAGGAGCAGCATTTTCTTTGCGTATCTGGGCCTCACTGTCCCTAGAAACGAGGCCCGGGGGTGCCGCTGCTCGCTACGCAGCTACATTGAGTTCTTTGACTCGTCTCTACCGGAATGTCTGATCCCCCTTCGAGCTGGATTCCATTTCTCCTGAGATGCATAGCTGTCTGAGGATATCTATGTGCTAGCTCAGGGACTGCTCCCCTTCCTGGGGGTTTTAAGTAACGGTCTCCCTGAGCCCTTGAGTACACCCCGTCTACTAGGTCCTCTATTCAGTAGCAATCTCAGCCTGTTTCTGCTACCCAGAGCTCTGTGATTCAGCAGCCTCGGGTTGTTAGACCTATCTTTGCCTCCCTGTTAGGTTACTTTCCTTGTTGGTCGAGCCAGCATTGCTCCCCTCACCACAGAGGGTTACCTATGAGCATGCCGCTCCCCCCATGAGCGTCTGAGTTCCCTCTCATTCTGAGAGTTGAGTTCTCTGCTCCCCAGAGCTCTGTCTTTTGGCAGCCTTAGTTTGCTAGGCCTATGCCTCGCTCTTAGGTTGCTCTCCTTGTTGGTTGAGTTAGCATTGCTCCCCACACTATGAGGGTCACCTATGAGCATGCCGCCCCCTTCTGACTGTCTGAGTTCCCTCTCATTCCGCTTCCCGGAGCTCTGTGATTCAGTGACCTCAGGTTGTTAGGCCTCTTTGCCTCCCTGTTAGGTTGTTCTCCTTGTTGGTCGAGCTAGCATTGCTCCCCTCACCATAGAGGGTCACCTTTGAGCATGCCGCTCCCTTCTGAGCATCTGAGTTCCCTCTCATTCTGAGAGATGAGTTCTCGGCTCTCCAGAGCTGTCATTTAACAGCCTCAGGTTGTTTGGCCTCTCTATGCCTCCCTGTTAGGTTTCTATCCTTGTTGGTAGAGCTAACATTGCTCCCCTCTCCATAGAGGGTCACCTATGAGCATGCCGCTCCCTTCTGAGCGTCTGAGTTCCCTCTCATGCTGAGAGTTAGGTTCTCCGCTCTCCAGAGCTATGTTTGTTGGTCGAGCTAGCATCGCTCCCCTCACCATAGAGGGTCACCTATGAGCATGCCGCTCCCTTCTGAGCGTCTGAGTTCCCTCTCGTGCTGAGCGTTAAGTTCTCCGCTCTCCAGTGCTCTGTGACCATATGCTCTCCTTGTTGGTCGAGCTGGCGTTGCTCCCCTCACTATTGAGGGTCACCTATGAGCATGCCGCTCCCTTCTGAGCGTCTGAGTTCCCTCTCATGCTGAGAGTTAGGTTCTCCGCTCTCCAGAGCTATGTTTATTGGTCGATCTAGCATTGCTCCCCTCACCATAGAGGGTCACCTATGAGCATGCCGCTCCCTTCTGAGCATCTGAGTTCCCTCTCATGCTGAGAGTTGGGTTCTCCACTCCCCCAGAGCTCTGTCATCAGCAGCCTCAGGTTGTTAGGCCTCTCTTGCCTGCCTGTGGGGTTGCTCTCCTTGTTGGTAGAGCTAGCATTGCTCCCCTAATCATAGAGGGTTACCTATGAGCATGCCGCTCCCTTCTGAGCGTCTGAGTTCCCTCTCATGCTGAGAGTTGGGTTCTTCGCTCCCCCAGAGCTCTGTGACCCTATGTTCTCCAGAACCCTAGAACGGTGTTTACAATCCATGTTATGGTAAGTACGCATGCTAGTCTCTGTGTACTTTCTGAAAGCCACGTTGTGGTAAGATCGCACACCAAGTGTTTTCCGGTCTTTCTAAAATCCTGTACGGTATGGGTTACGCGCTGTGGCTTCGTGCCCATTCTTTGAGTCGGTCAGGCCCCAGTTTCACCTTGGGCCCCACTCTATCTATGTATCCTTAGTGATACTGACTTGAACAAGGTGTTGCTACCAAGGATCTGTTGAGACAGTTCCTTCAGCGAGCTCATGCAGAGCAAGCAGTAGCCCCTGGGTGACAGGCCAAGACCTAGTTACTATCCTAGGCACTTGGTCGTATCCCCTTAAAGGAATCTCTGCTTCTGAGTCCAAGCCTTTGAGCTCTACCCTGGGTCCAGGAGGCCCGGCCCCTAACAGGTAAGTTCTGGGGTATGCAGCTCAGGTTTTTGTACGAAGGGGATAATGTCACTGACAGCCGTCCACCCGTCCCAGGGGCAACTCCCTTAGCCGGGTAGAGTTGGTACTTAGTGCTCGCCTTTTGTGCCTGGCTTTGCACTCCCCTCAGCATGGCGGCGTGGGTATTCCGTTCCCCATAGCGACCCCTAGAGGACGCAGTTCGAAGTTCCCTTGAAAGGGAACGTCTCAGGTTACATATGTAACCATGGTTCCCTGAGTAGGGAACGAGACACTGCGTCCTCTAGGCTTTGTGCCATGCTTCGGACGCAAGCTTCAGACGAAGAAGTGGATAACGTATTTTCCCGGCGCCCCTTTATACTGTGGTCGCGCTGGTAGTGACGTCATAGGCTGTCGCCGGCCAACATGTGGTGTTTTTGTATGTATCCTTCAGACACGGGTCACGCTGACGGCGTTCCCCATAGCGACCCCTAGAGGACGCAGTGTCTCGTTCCCTACTCAGGGAACCATGGTTACATATGTAACCTGAGACGTTTTCTCAAATGATTTCAGTTACCTTAACTCATTGGGTCATTCCATTCAATGATATCACAGCTTTAACATTTACTCAGTATTTTAAGTATAAAATATAGTACATCATAGCTTAAGTTTTTAGAGTACAATCGATATTAGACTTCATCAATGAGAACACATCAGCAAAATCACCTGATGTTGAGAAGATGACAAAATTAGCTATGATTAAGCAGTACGAATAGCAGTGGAACAGTCAAACAGGGGCTCAGAACAAGGATTTGCGAACAGCAGGGTGAAATAAAACAGGTGTTTCTATACCAGCAGATTTTTAGAGTGAAAAGGTTGACAGTACACAGATGGGATGTGGCGTCTCTGTGGCACTCACTGAGCAAAATATGGCTAGAAATGAATGCAGTCTATCTCAGCCATCTGTAAGTTATGGCATTTTCATTCAGGTCAGGAAGTATATATGAATTACAATAAAAAGAAATCTTTAGTATCTATATATGGCCTAGGGTGACCCTGAATAGTCAACGATTCGATGCGAGGAGCCTGATTCGACTACCAATCTCACAGTCGAATATTCGCAGGGTTTTATGATCATGCCATTTTGACTATATGGGGGTGCTCAAATGTCTGATTTCACATAGAACTACCGGTTTTCTCCCAATAACTTAATATACAGCCTATTGAGATAATGCTGTAAATAAGAATCTGAAAAGAAAGAAGCTTTAAATAAATATTTTAACCTGCGTGAATAAATCCAACCACCCCTATATATTTAAGTTTCACTTTCCATAATCCGTCAGCAACAGAGCAGCATCTTGGCGGCAGGGATTTAAATCTTTAACAAGACTCAAACTGACACAAGGCAGAGTGAAAGACTGGATTTTTTTCGATCAGGTAAGGTACAAGTGATTTCAAATCATTTCACCCGGTTTATATATATCGTGTATATATTATCTATCTTGTATAGGATGCATTTGGTTGAGTTACGCTGCAGTAAAGCGCTTCATTGTAGTAGCCTACTATGGTGATTATCTCTTCAGCACGCAGAGATAAATATTAATAACCAAGCTGGTCCAGGCTTGTTTATGCTAGTTAGTGCTGGTATAGTGCTGGTCCAGGCTGGTTTATGCTAGTTGGTGCTGGTATAGTGCTGGTCCAGGCTGGTCTATGCTGGTATAGTGCTGATCCAGTCTGGTTTACGCTAGTATAATGCTGGTCTAGCTGGTGGACCGGCATATTCATGCTGTTTCTCAAGCAAAATGGAGCTGGTGATGCTGGTTCACCAGCATTGTCTTGCAGGGTTGAGTGCCAGTAGGCCAGCTGTCTGTATGCAAGCAGTGTTTTCGAACAAACACAGAGAAATATGCATGCAAAATCTATTTAACACATTAATGATGTAAAGAAAAAACAATATAAGGTTAAAACATATGATTTATTGAATTATATGATAACTTTGAAATTTCTTTTGCTCCTTCTGCTGAAAGTAGAACTAAAAATTTTAACTGGTTTAGTTCTGCTTACATTATTAATCAGTGTCACTAGTAAACTGGTAAAACGTTTTAAAGCATCAAAGGAATTGTCTCTGTTTCATAAGATCTGTACACAAATCAGATAAAAACAGTTAAAAAGAGTTTGTGTACATTGCATAACAAAAACTGTAGAGATATGAAAAAAATTAGAGATATAAAAAGCAAAAAGTGCCTAATAGAAGGTAAGCAGTTTGTTCAATAACAAAGGTTATGAGAAGAGCTCTTTCAATGGGACAGTTAATAGCAAATTGATATTGAAAGTACAAAACTGAAATTTGCTGTTTTTAACGACTTTCATACTTATTTGGGAAGTAATATATGTTGAAATCCAGCTATCAATCACTGATTTCAAAAAGTGCACATAGTATGTCAGTGCAGTCAGGATCATGAAATATTGTTGAAAATTGTGACAGCGTGCACTTCAACAATTGCTGAAACAGAGTTAATTCAACCAACATCAATGGCCAAGTTCCCAACTAAAGGGAACACTAATGAAAGATTATGTGTATCTTTAGTCAGATGCATTTACATTGTAACTGTGCCCTAGATGCAATCAACAGGAACTGTCTGTTAAGGTGTGAACCAAATGGTCCATACATTTAGAATAACAAAAGAACAGTACTCCTTGGGAACTTCTTGTAGATTGCAGGATCTCCAGCGGGAGGTCCTGACAGTACCTATTGTTTCTAGCCATTTGTCTTTAGGTATAAAATTATATCTTACAGACAGAACTTTGAGAAAAGCTAGGGAGAACTTTGGGAGGAGCTAGGACTCCTACAAGGGTTAAAATATTTTGAAGACTGACAAACTAACATTGCTGTTGAAGAACTGCTACCTTCAATAAATTCTTTTCCCCACAAGAACTCTGGTCAAGTTTACTTTTTTTATGTATTAGAGAAATCTAATACATTGGCGAGCCACACAAACCAATGCTCAGCCAAATACAGCAAAATCTAACACTAATCACTATCATGGTAACAGACGTCAACAACCTTGTACATGTAGCATGTAAAAGAAATAAAGCCAAACAGATTTGTGATAGGTAAATATGGTAATTCTGTTTTTGAAGTTGTTTAATCATCCTCTGGTGAGTTATTGATTTCATATAAGGCTGTGTGGTTTTAAGTCAGTTGTAGTTGTTGTGTTTCTGCTCACCTCTTCACTTTTTTTCTGTTTTTGCTGTTCCTCTTATCCTTGGAGATTCTGCTTGTTAACCACAAGTGTCATCACCAATGCTCAGTCATCACTTGTAGAGTGAATCTACTTTATTTCACTTACTACAACATTGCTTTAGTGTTACTTTTATTCTCTATAGATCAGGACCATATTAAAGCTGGGCAGTGTTTGTTTAACACTGGGGATTTTACTGTGTGAACATGTAACCATTTACATTTACATTTATTTACATTTATGCATTTAGCAGACGCTTTTATATCAAAGCGACTTACTGTGCATTCAGGCTATACATTTTTTTTTTTTTTTTTTTTTTTATCCAGCAACACGTCTTTTTCTTTATTAAATAATATATTAAAATTAATTTGGAAAATTGTCTAGGCCTTTAACTACAAACATACACTAAGAAACATCATATGTAACACATTCACAAGTTTTGTTATGGTCTTGCTGGGATCATACCAGCACCCAAATGACAACAAATGCTGGTCCACCAGCACACATTTTTACTGTGCTGGGACCAGCAAACCAGCAACCAGCATCCCAATCTGGGGACCAGCAAACCAGCAACCAGTATCCCATGCTGGGCTCCAGCAAACCAGCAGCCAGCATGCAAAACATACCTTATGCTGGTGCGCAGCAATGCTGGATTTTTCAGCAGGGTAGCTTTGTTTTATGTAACCCACTGTTGGTGAGTCTTTTGTTACTCAGTCAAGGTCAAGTCAAGTCTTTTCATTTTTAAGTCACATCATCGCCTGGTTTGCCTCAGTGGAGTTTGTTACAATATGCACCAAATGGAGAAGGGTCGGCTCCAAACAGAAAATAAAACATGTATTTTATTTTTTTGTTTTTGTATTTTATGAGGAAAAGCCATTGAAATTAACATAACATTGATCTGTTATGTAACAGTTCTGAAACTGGTACTTACTAGTAAGTAGATAAAATGCCTTAACAGAGACTTCTAATGGGTGTTATACCACCAAACTTTGACCTTCAAGACATCAGTATGGTAAACCTGCACAAATAATCCACTTTAAACTGAAATTGTATTGCTGCAAATGTCTGCACTGCTCAATGAATCCTACATTTTCATTGTGTCTACACTCTGTCCTGATAAAAGCATTCAAGAAAATGCCAAAATCGTGTTGTAACAGACATGACAGTGATTGTCTACAATGCTCAGTGCTGCAGCTTTTTATGCAATGGGAGTAGATATAAATATAATGCTGTAATCAACATGTAATCTTAATCTTTGCAGAGGTAATAATAGTACAAGTTTTCAAAAGAGTTCCACATGTAATACTGCAAAGATGTTAGCCATTCATTGCAGTGTACATAGCATATACACTGTCTTATTTAAACAGTTTTCAAATCAGAGGTCTAAAATCATAGCTTTTTTATTTCTAAATGATGACGGTTTTGGGCTAATGCTAAGGTTAATCCACATTAATCTGGATATATTTAAAAAAAGGTATCTTCATTTCAAAATACTCTCTGTCCACACTAGCATTTTCCAAAAGTTTCATCCACACTGACACATCTGAAACTCTTAACATACCTTGCTGTGCATGTGCAAAACATAAATGTTCAATGATATGATATATATAGACCAGACATAACAAAGTTTTCATTTTATTCTTCTGGCATGAACTTTTTATTATTAAGTAATATCCCACTACTCACTGGTGTGTCCAAGTCACACTTAAAATCGGCATTCTGAAATATGGTCTAAATGCAACTGTCGTCATCTTTTGCTGCAGGACAGCAACTGCGTGAAAATATTCAGTTATCTTTGCAGAAATTTAATATGAAGATTGTACAAAGTGGCATTTATCTTTATCAACATTATTAAAATTATTAAAATGAACAGTAAGAGTAAATTAAATATTAAAATGAATTAAAATGAAATGAAGTGTGTGTGTGTGTGTGTGTGTGTGTGTGTATAGATAGATAGATAGATAGATAGATAGATAGATAGATAGATAGATATGTATGTATGGGTACAATATGTGCCACATGATTAAACGCGTGACATCAATTTTTAAATACTTCCAATTCCACAGTCCACACTACAATGTGAAAAAATAGGGGTGTCCCCGACTAAGGATTTTCATAGTCGAATCGGAATTTTCGAATCATGCCGATAGTCGACTGATAGTCGAATCATATGTTTGGGGGCGGGGCCAAAATACAATACCAAGAATCAAGTCAGACATTCAACAGTCATAAATACACAGAGAGAATGTGTATCGGACGCCTCGCAGATACAAACGGGGTAAATAATGTTTTATGTTTTGATTAAAAGATAGTTAACATTAAACGTCAGCAAACACTTAAGAATTCACAACTTTTTTTTTTCAATAGTGCTCTCATTATAAAGTTATGTTTATGATCGTAGTTATAACGTTCTGCATTTCTGTTTTGAGCTGCTCGCGCTGAAGATGACCAGTAGAATGAAGCATATGATAGCAGGTTTTTAATCAATGGGATTTAACTCATTTATCTCACATAGAATACGCTCCGTTATTTATATAACATAACGTTAATATTACGACTTACAGGCTATCTGCACAAAATGCCCCGAATGCACATGAACGCGTCTGCGCGGCTCTGAATGAACTCCTTTTGTGGACGCGTTCTTCACACAATAACATGCAGAAACACAACTAAACACTAAAAAATCACAGCGTTTTATTATAATAGTGTTCTCATTATAATGCTATGTATATGACAGTGCCAGTCGTATTAATATTCTGCATTGTTGTCCTGCTCGCACCGCGCGCTGAAGATATAATCACTGTATAGTACTACAATGAAGCGCTTTACTGTAGCGTAACTCAACCAAATACATCTTATACGAGATAAATAATATATACACGATATAAATAAACCGACTGAAACGTTTTGAAATCACTTGTTGTACCTTACCTGATCGAAAAAAAAACGAAGTCTTCCACTCTGCCTGTGTCAGTTTGAGTCTTGTTAAAGATTTAAATCCCTGCCGCCAAAATGCTCCTCTGTCGGTGACAGATTAGAAAGGTAAACTTTAATCCAGAGGTCCCCAACCACCGGGTCGCGACCCACTACCGGGCCGTGGAAGAATTCCTACCGGGTCGCGAGAACGTTCTGGGGAAAATGTGTATAGATATGACGCTCTGTTATTTATTGTGCGTAAATGATTGTTCTAATTATTCTGTATTTTCGTTGTATGCAATTGATATGGAGTAGCAATTTGACGATTTCATGTTAAATTAGTAAATAAAAGATTGCTCTGATCTGTCATATAGGCTTGGGCTTAAACGGATCGCAGTTGATCCATGATATACGGACCAGGTCCAGAACCCACCGCTCGGCATGTGATTCGCAGATTAATTTGCCAGTTTACACGTTCAAGCTATTTAAAACCACAACAAGAAGAAACGAAACAGAACTCAATTCGTTACTTGCGCGCTGTACTCGCACACACCCGAAGCGCGCACAAGCATAGAGACGTGTTTCAGACAGCGCGGCATACCGAGTTGATTCCTCTTTCATGTATCCCTGCCTTTAAGATACATATGCTTGGGGGTTTGCGGTTACGTCGCAATACTGGAAATATTTCTGTTTTAAACCATGAAGGCGAGCCAATGGATATCACACAAGCAACGTGCAAACATTGCGCAATAGTTAAGCCGGTGAAGGTCTTAACTTCAGTCATACAGAAAGTGAAAGTAAAAAAAAAAAAAAACAAGTTTAGTTTTCTAACACTGCATCAACAGCGCATATTCTCTCAGAACCCCCCCCCCCCCCCCCCCCCCCAAAGTTTTCATGTAATCTCTGAAAAGTTTCAAATAGGCCTAATTTATACAAATGAACTGCCTGTCCTCTCACTCCGAAATTGCTTGTGCGCAATCGCGATCTCTCCGTGCTTTTAAAGTAGAAATTATTTCTCTTCGCTCCTGAATTAAACTTTGTCGAAAGTTATCAACCATTCAGAATAGATCCACGCCTGACCGATGAAAATCCTACTGGAAATTTTATTGACTGTAAGTGAAATGCACCAGAAAGTCTTTCAACAATCAAAGGTGGAACTTTAATTTCTTTACAATGTAAGTTTATGCTAGAAATGTTTTGGAATGTGATATTTGTCTGATTTGTACATACCTAGTCTGCCAAACCACATCACTACATTGTACAGACATTACAGGTCAAAACCATCTGATGTTCCATTTATCTAAATAAATAGGCCTAAAATATACGGCTCTTAAATCACTGCTCATAAAAATTCAGTGTTGTCATATTTCGAATACCTCAACTGAATTGAGGTCATTTGTTTTATAATAGTATTACTGACTTGAGTACTTGCCATTTTTTTGTCAAGTTAATTCAGTTTGAAATCAAATTTGAAATCAAGCTTCCTTTTGTTGTAAGCTTTTGCAACAAAGTTACCCTATTTCAAAGACACAAATACACAGAATGAGCAAATGTTTAAGATTGAGATTTTTGTAATGGTAATTTATCAATATTTATATGTATGTACATAAAGGCCTAGATTAAAATCTGTTAATCATATAAAGCGAATGTGTCTTTTAAGAAGACTTTGATTAAACCAGTTTCAAAGCTTGAAATAATGATTGCCTTGAAAAAAAATGGATGGACAAAATTTTTAAAAAATATTAAAATATCTATATGGCAGTATACAGTATGTGGTAGTTTTGCCAATGGTATTGAAAATGATTAGTCATCATGAAATCAAAATGACCCTACTTACTTTTTTAGTGCATGTTACTAGTCTTGTGGTGAACAATTAAACCATGCAAGTCAATACACTGGGAAAAAAAAAAAAAATGTCTGCCATTGTAATCTTTAATCAAAAACTGAAAATTTTGCTTCCTCTCTGGAATGGTGTCTCGCTCTGATTGGGGAGAATCCACTTGTTAAGTAGGTCGAAGCCTCTACTTATTTCACTTGAGAATACTATCTCAACAGCCATTTATGAGCACTATTTAATCAATATTACATATTTAAGCTAAGCGTTTAAAAAAAAAAATGCTGTGCACACTACAGTCTCCGTGCTCACAGTGTCAGATATTAATATTTTAGCTGAATCACTGTCAGACCATCTGGGATTTCAGTATGGAAATAAAGGTTAGGGTTATAATTTTTCGGTATTACATCACATCGTGGGTGTATATTAGCACAGTTTGTTGTTTTTTGGGGGCGTCTGGCAGAGTGTTAGGACCCAGAAGCGGTGAAGCATGATGTCAGACATAGCAAGCAGATATTCTTAACCATTCCTATCCAACCATGAATCTGCTATGAACAAGAGGTGAAGTATTCAATATCCAATATTCTATTTCAGCCAATAAGATAAAAGTGGATTTTGTTCAAAGTAGCTATTATCCTCATAGATCTTTGAAATGAATGAATATTTTTTTCATTAAATATCACCGGCTAAAAAGTAACTAGTAACTAGTACTCTTGAGTAGTTTTTGAGAGGAGTACTTTGTACTTTTAATTAAGTACTGTTTTGGGACCAGTACTTTTACTTGTAATTGAATATTATTTCAGCAATGTAACAGTACTTGTACTTGAGTACAAATTTTCAGTACTCTTTCCACCACTGCTGTAGTGTACGTCATCATATTTTTTTGGCTGTGTTTACAATGCAAGTGCACAGATGCAGGGATGCGATCTTTTGACCATATCCGATTTTTTGGCCCGCCTGTTTACATTTACTTTAGACATGACTGTTATCCGATATCTGTGTTTACATTAATTCCCACCTGTCAGTGACCGCTTTACTATGACCATGGTAGTAGGCCCTCAGGTTTTGAATAGCCATGCCATTAAAATATTGGTCCCACTTTATATTAAGTGGCCTTAACTACTATGCCATCAAAAAATAAGTACAATGTACTTGTTATGTTCATATTGTATAGCAAAACACTTTTGCTGCTTTTGAGGTGGGATACGGGTAAGGTTAGTGATGCATGGGTAGGTATAAGGGTGGGTTAAGGTGTAAGGGATGGGTCAACAGTGAAATTATAAATGTAATCATAGAAACTAATTAAAGATGTAATTACATGCAGGTATTTTTAAAATACAAGTACAATGTAAAAACATGTATGTACACAATAAGTGCATTGTACCAAATGATTAATTTAAATGTAAGTACATAGTAGTTAAGGTCACTTAATATAAAGCAGGACCAAAATACTTATATAAAGTAATTCATGTCAAGTGAATATTATTCTTTGTCAGCATGGACAACAGCTGTCATGGATGTTTTGCAGCACAAAATCTGACTGAACGGATAAAGACCGGAAAATAATGGTAATTTTCATTTGTTATTTTATCTACAGCTCGTTATGTAGAATTCTGAAGCAAAATAAAGTAGTGCTGTAAGATTATATTTATTTGAATGAATTAATGAGAAAGAGAGAGAGAACGCACGAGTGAGTAGCCTAATAGTGAAGCTTGTTGGTTTAATTACAAAAACAGTTATCACCTCATTGCTGAGAAATATAATGTAGATTTTTGTAGCGAAGCTATCGTATTTATAAAATTAATGGGGCAGGGGTTGAAAACCAGCTCCTGAATGTTGCGCAATTTCTTACATATAAAGTTCCTGCCTCAATAAACTTCAAGCGCATATACAGCACACTGTCTTTAAAAAGTTGTCTTTATGGGCAAACGTATTACCCTCACATTGTGGTGATTCGGAGTTCTGAGGGGAATCAGATATGTGTGTTTAGACATAGGTCGGCTGTCCAGATATAGGATATGTATCCGATTAATATCCACATTTGGAAATGGTCCAGATTGGATGTGAAAAATCGGATCTCAAACGGATTTTTGTGTTTACACGTGCAACAAATTCCAATCTGTGTCAGATGTGAGCAAAAATTACTTTTTTTTTGTGCCAGTGTAAACGCAGCCTTTGTCTTCAGGAGCCATTATCTTGTGTAGCAGCATGTGAATATTTTTGAATGCTCAGAATACTCTATTATTGAATACTCAGTCAGGAAGGAAGTGTGTGCCACCATGTTCTAGATATCGGACACCTGAGGACACACACAACTTGCGTATTATGTGCTTGGGTGGGAATGCACGTTCAGTTCTTTAGGAAGCTGAATTTTTTCCATTGTTAGAAGTTCACGAAGAGAAAGCTCCATTCATGCATGTCTCTATTGTGAAGGGATGTGGGACAGGCATCTGTGCCTTGTGGCTCCAGAACCACTATGACCGAGGCACAGTGAAGACTGAGCTTATGGGGATTACAGGTTGAGTTGGCAGAGGAATTTGAGAAAGGTATCTCTCTCACATGTTCCTCTGTTACCCACTTGAGTGATGGTTCTATCTCGAGCCTTCTGATCCAGCAGATCAATTTGCTGGCACCATCCAGCCAGGAAGAGGTGGATAAGGCTAAGGAGGGTGAAGATGTTACAAGTGTGCTTTGCCAGTCTGTCAGCCCCAAATACGAAAAGCTGCTGAATGTAACTTTCTGTGCCACAGGTAGATTAGATCTAGATTGGGGGAGGTGCAAGAGGCAAGAAGTAATTTGTGGCAGACTTGACAAGCATTTTCTGTTGGTCCATAGCTGTCCCACTTCTGTGAGCCTTCCATTTCTTCCTGAGCTCCACGCTGAGATAGAGATTGTGGAAGAGACCATATTCAGCCCATATTCATTCCTTTCATCATTCGAAATATGTGACTGTGGAGGGACTGTGGGAACAGGAATATGTGATGATGCCTCCTGATGCTCGCAGGCTACTTCTCTCAGGGTGATGCATCTTCTTTGAAGGCTCCCATCCTGCCATTTAAACAATCACAAACCACTTCACATTTAAATAGTGGGGCGTATGCGGCGGTGAGTCAGGCCAGGGGTGCCTTACACATAATGGCAGTGTTATAGACATACCAAGCCGATTTCCTAAAAGATTTCGATCAGGGGCAGGGACTGCCCCGATGCAGTTGCTGAGCTGCACTGCACTACAGCTCTAGCTCTCCAGGCTACCAAACAAATAGCCACTGCCATTGGTGAGACATCACAACCTGGAACACATCGAGGACAAAGAAAAGGGCTTTCTCCTTGATGTGCATGCCTCACCTTCCAAGCTTTTTGGTACATCTGTAGAGACAATGAATGGTCGGGGGGTTCAGGGAGGCAAGGACACTGTCGGAAGGTTTTTTGTTTGTTTTTTTTTTTGTTTTGTTTTGTTTTTTTTTTAAGTACAGTAGCTCCCTAATGACTTCCATCTTTCAAGAAGATAGCAATATCAGGAGGTTGCACTTAGTGCTTAGAAAGCTCCCCTTGGTAAGCTGTTCTTCAGGATTGAGTGTAGAGCAGAACCTTGCCCCGTTAGGGTTTTGAAGTAGGGTTGTCTTCCAAGGGAACTCGAACTGTGTCCTCTAGCAGTCGCTATGGGAACACCTTCTGCGTGAACGCGAGTGAACGCCAGTCGGCATGTAAATTTTCACTTACACAATTTTGCAAAATCAGACAATATTGTATCTAATATATACCACAATATATTAGAAAATAAATATCACATTTGCAACTGGTCAGTGTGTTCAAAAAATGCTGAGATCACACTTCACTTAGCCCTACATTTGTGATTACTGATAGACTGTCTAAAAAAATAAATAATGTAGTAGTAATGACTTTCTACTTCGAAAACCTTGATAGAAATGCAATGCAGTGAAAAAGTACAATTTTTGTCTTTCAAATGTAGTGAAGTTAAAGTCATAAGTTTCCAGAAAAAAAATAATACTCAAGTAAAGTACAGATACTCAAAAAATGTACTTAAGTACAATACTCAAGTAAATGTACTTTGTTACTCTCCACCTCTGCATATGATTCATATTATGTCCTCATCAGATAGCTACATTATACTCACCCTGGGAGCCCATGCTGTGCACCTTTACTTTCATTTCAGGGTTGTATGGCTCTCTGTGAGCCTCCTCTGTCTGAGAGTTGGGGGTTGTAGGGCCCGTGCGTCAGGACCTCCCCCCACCCTGGGGACCTCTTGGGCTGTGTGGCCTCCTACTAGGCCTCCTCAATTAGGCTCCTCCTCTTCCTCAAGTGTTGCTTCGGTGGGTGAGTAAGATCCATTTCATTACCAAGGATACTGTTATCACTAGTGTTCTTGCAAACCTTAGTTATTTCTTGCAGTGCACCTGGGGCCTTCATTCTGTACCACTGACTCTCAATACTGGGTGGTAGGGCCCATCCCCATGAGCCTCCCCTGTCGAAAGTCAGGAGATGAAAGCCCTACTTTGGACCTCTCTTCCTTCACTCTGGTGACCTCTTGCATTTTTTTGGTCTTTTAGACTTCCCCAATTAGTTTCTCCATAGCCCAAGATGTAGGCCTTGCGTGGCCTACTTGGTTCTCTTGTGGCCCCGGCTTAAGCCGATGCTCCTCACCTATGAGTTGGTGTAGTTGAGCATTCCGCTTTCCAGGGGGCAGGAGCCTGACTATACCTCCCTCTTGCTTCTGAGGGCTGCTCATGTGTTTGTCTCTGGTACAGAATCCTGGTTCCCTTGATAGCGGGATGTTAGGCTTTCAGGTTGAGCATGGCAGTACTCAAAGCATATTCCGTGCCCTGCACCCTGACTGCTTTGCTGGATGCTTTGGCTTCGAGAAGTCATCCTGGCCAGGGCCCCGAGGGGCTTCTTGAGACTTAAGCTACCCCGTGGGCCTTCTGCACATGTACTGAGCCTGAGTTCTCCTCTTGTTGAGTTGTTCTGCAGTTTTGATAGGTTGTCAGGCCCACTGTGGGCCTCCCTGTCACACTGCCCTTATGGTTGAATCAGTCTCTCCCCTCTCAAGAGTAGTTTTGAGTGCACTGTTTCCATGAGGTATGAGTGTGATGTTCTCCCTTCTTTTTGAATGTCTATCATGGGATACTCGCACTGAGGAGCTCTAATCATGTGCATGAATGGCTTTGGGTCCCGTTCTGTTCCTGTGGTTGAGCTAGCATTGCTCCCCTTGAAAATAAGGGTGATGAAAGAGCTTGCCACTCCCACAAATCTCTTCAGCAGGCTCCCTCAAGCCTATCTGTATCGTACCCTCACTCTCCCTATACTGACGTATGAGTTTGAGAGTGTGACGGAGCCCTGCATGCAGTTGTATCAGGTCGACAGGCCTCCTTTCTGGTTGAGTTTGGCGGTGCTCCCCTCACTATGGAGGGTTGTATATGACCCTGCTGCTCCCAGTTTGAGCATGTGAGTTCCCCTCTCAATTTGAGAATCAAGTACTCTGCTCTTACGGCTCTGTATAATAACACTGCCCTTATGCTCCAGCTTGGTAGTGCTCTCATAACTACAGAGGGTTATCTATGAGCATGCTGCTCCCAGAGTGAGTGCTTGTCTCAGTCTGAGAGTCTAGGACTCTGGCAGTGCTCCCCTCACTGTCTATGAGCTTGCCGCTCCCAGGTGGAGCATGTGAGTTCTCCTATTGAATTGAGAGACAAGAACTCCACTCCCAGAGCTCCGTAGGCAGCATATCAGGTTGTTAGGCCATTTTTGCCTCCCTGTTAGGCTGCTCTTATGGTTGAGCTTGGCAGTGCTCCCCTCATACTGGAGGGTCGCCTGTAAGTATGCTGCTCCCAGGATGTGCATCTGAGTTCCCCTCTCATTATTGAGAGTTGAGTCCTTCGCTCCCTGGAGCTCCACAAGGCAACTCATGTGGCCTCCCTGATGACCACCTCGGTGTTTGTGCCTGGCATTGCTCCGCTCATAACAGGGTTATGGAGTTCCCATCATGTGTTCCCTTATGGTTGAGTTGGCGGTGCTCCCCTCACTTGAGGGTCTCATGAGTATGCCACTCCTGGAGCCCCCATTATGCACTCCTCTGAGTCATGAGTTCTCCTCTCACTCTGAGAGTTGAGTACTCTGCTCTCCTGAGCCTGTGAAGCAGCCATATCCGGTTGTTAACGTCCTTGCATTATTGTCGGTTCCTTGCAATTTCCCTTACACTCGTCTCTTTCAGAGACTTTGCCTTTGGCAGACAGGTCAATTGGCTAACCTGTAGCCCTTCTTGGAGAATTAGGGGTTGACGTATAAAGTCCCCCTAGGTGACAGGCCAGGGTCTGGTAATATGGTGAAACCTTTGAGCTCTGCCCTGGGACTGGACTTTCTTTGCTTAGCCCTTAATAGGTAAGATTTTGTGGGTATGAAGCTTTTGGCCAAAGGGGATATTGTCAATGACAGCTGCTGAGGCGTCCAAGGGGCAACATCTATGGTGAGCAACATCTACGCGATAGAGTTAGTACTTAGTGCTCATCTTGGTGCTTGGAACGCAGTCCCCTCAGCATGACAACGTGGGTATTTCATTCCCCATAGCGACCGCTAGAGGATGCAGTTTAAATTCCCTAGGAAAGGAACGTCTCGGGTTACGCATGACCGATTTCTAGAACCTGACTCTAAAACATTTTTTTAGAACCAACATTTATTTATTTATTTATTTATTTATATTGGTCAACTCTCTTCAATACATAGTTTGGTTTGTGATACTCATTGGAGGTATTAAAAAAAAAAAAAAAAAAACAACTTTAACAAACATATACCCTGAACTCTCAGTTGATTAACCCAAATCTCGCTTATTTGGGGTATGATGGTTCCAAAACACCATTTCAGGAGTCACCATAGAAACGGTTGCTGAGAAGCTTTACACCATACTACTTTTTTGTCTTTTGTTTAATGATGAGTTACAGTCTTGCATATACAGTGCATATCACCACTTACCTTGTTGTTGGGCAAAAATAAATACATTAATTAATCAATCAATTAGTTAATTATAAATTATATAAATTTCGTTACACCCACTGGAGCCATATCAATATACAGGTATACATGCACTGAAAACCTCTGAAGCTTACCTGTAGTGAACTAACCCTGCTCTTGAATAGGTTATGTTCAGAGAGTAAATTGCTATAGCTACTTACATACCCTGAAAGTTTACCTCAAAAACCGTTAATTGAGGTTATCCATAAATTTATATACTTATCCATAAAATTAACCAGGTATGTTGCATAGCCTGTTTTCTGGAATACTCCCTGTGCTTCTGTGTTCCAGAGTGTTTCTTTTTTATTATTATTATTATTATTTACAAGAGCATTGCCACAACTTCCACACTATTATTGTATGATATAAACTAGGGCTGTCAACGTTAACACATGCGATTGATCTAAAAATTTTAACGCGTTAATATTTTTTTAATGCAAATTAATCATTTGATAAGGTTTGACCCCAACTTCTTGCCGTCATCGCAGTGCGGAAGGTTATCTATCATTGTGTGATAAGGGTACAGCGAACCAGTGTTGCGGTTTTCCCGCACAATTGGGCTATTTTGAAAATGCAGTCGTGGGAAAGATTACAGAGCCGTGGGTTGCGGTTTTTTGGGCTACTTTTAAAATGTACCGTGGCCGCCCAAATTGTAAATAGACAAATAAAAATGAAAATAGATCCTTTTACTAATGTGTTATACTTGGAATCTATACGTGGCAACTTAAGAACGGAGAGGCAGTTGTAACCTCACAAACAACGTGAGTTTCAGCCAGAGCATACATGTTAAGGCTTTTACACAGCAGAAATAAACATGACAACAGCCACTACAGATTATATAAGATAATAAACACACGATTACGATAGTATATGGTTTGTATGTGATTTTCTTGAGATTTGGATATTTTCATAACAATAATGAATGTATACATCTGAAATGCTAATTTGTAAAGCGATAAAAACGGCTATAAATAGCATATTTTGACAACAGTAAACAACCAAATTCCACATGTGATCGCAAAAGGAAGTTATTACAAACACTCCATGGTGGTTTAAAGTGAGTTTTGAGTAAAAGTCTACTAATAATCTCATAAATTGTCTCATGTAGCTTGATGCTAATGTTAGCTCTAGTGCAACTGCAGAACAGGTGCAGTTCTTCTTCATAATACATTTTGTCATAATACTTCACCTAAGGTCGCAAGAAAATGTTTTGTTGGATTTATTTAGAAATACTTTTGATAATAGTTGGGTAAATGTATACTGGGAGTGAAGCGATGTGGCTTGGTAAATGTTTTATTGCCAGTATAAAGGCTGATAATGGCTGAATAAAAACAAAAGAATAATGATAAAAGAATAATAAGGATTATGTCTCATACCTGGCGTAGGTGTGAAAGGTTCTGTTTCCTTAAACTAGTTTGTCATGCATTTCTTTATTTCAACACATTTACAGGTAAATCCTAGTATTTTAAATTTGCAATTAATCGTGATTAATCACACTCCATGACTGTGATTAACGCGATTCAATTTTTTAATCGATTGACAGCTCTAATATATACTTTAAATCATTAAATACGTAACGGACATAACACAGCACAGAAGCATTGTGATTTCCTAAATATAGCCCTTATGAATCCAAAACAACGCTTTGACAAAGTTAGTGTATTTATTTTTCAGACTCCATCTATGTACAAAATGTTCATTGTTAAAGTTAAAAAGAGGGTTCTCTTAATCCCTCTTTTGAAGCCATTAAATATGGTTGGTTGAAAATGTAATTTGATTATTGGTCCACACTTCATATGTGATGGATAAGCAATACAGTACATTAAAACCGTAAAATACACACCTAAATGAACAACTCTCTAAAGTTTTTTTGTTAAATAGCTGCAAGGAAGGTGTTGCTGCTACAAAACAAAAGATGTTACATTGGGTGAAAGTTGTTACAGCATTTCTCTTGTTAATGAGGTGCAGGGGCTAACTTTGCCTCTTGGAATTTGAGCTCCCTCTACGGTCCCACTTTATATTAAGTGGTCTTAACTACTATGTACTTATTAATCAAAATTAATCATTTGGTACATGTTTTACATTGCTCTTATATTTAAAAACACCTGCATGTAGTTACATCTGTAATAATTTCTGTAATTACATTTATAATTACACTGTTGACCCATTCCTTACACCTTAACCCACATTTAGAACTACCCATACCGCCAAACCTGTCCCTAACCTTACCCGTATCCCACCTCAATAGCAGCAAAAATGTTTTCCAATACAGTATGAACACAATAAATACATTGTACTTATTTTTTATGTACCTAGTAGTTAAGGCCAGTTAATATAAAGTTGGACCATTTTGCTTTTACTGTCTATTCAAAATAAATCCAAAATATTGCTGACCATGGGTTGATCACAGAAGAATGATGTAGTGATTTTAAATCACTACACTGCATTATTGTTTTCTTGGCTTCAAAGCATTACAGAGATTAATATAAAAGCCTGCATTGACAAAGCAAATCTGCTCTGCCCTTGCAGTGGACTACCTTGTAATGCAGAACTAGAAAAGCAGCCTTAATTGTCTTACCAGTTGTACTCTGTATTGATTTGTAGGTCTTATCGCCATAGTGGACAACTTGAGGTCAGCAGTCAATAAATTCCCACGTTTCTTCTGTATCCACTATGCAGGGGTCACATATTGAAATGCTTGTGACTGAATACATAATCACACAATTTCAGGTTCACTAAAAGAGTCACAATGACAATTGATATATTAGACAGTGTTCAGTTACTTTCTTGTACAATTATGGATTGCATTGTGCAGACCTTCAATGCATCCACAGTTCAAAGCAATCATAGCACGGAACCTAATATTTACCAACTTTAGTGCCACATCAATTTAGTATTTCCATATATGTGAAAGCTTAATTTTATTAATAATATGTCTGGATACTAATTAAAAATAAATAAATAAATAAATAAAAAAATACACAATTTATTTACAGATCTAGGGGCATGATTATTACTTATTTTACATTGAGTTACTTTTTATGTAAGTCATTTTCTAATGTGTTAAATTGACATGTTAATTAATTAACAACAATTCACATTAAAAATAACAAAATGTAAGTGTCATTTGGGTTTGGGTAATTTAAATGTATGATTTGATACATATTACTATAATATTAACTATGTAATCAGCATTACATGTAAGGAGTCTAGACTGATTATAAAGCTCTACATCAGTAAATAATAAAGTTTTCCAAATATGGTTATATGGACTAATTACTATAATTACCGGATTTGTGATGCAGCACAAATTCCAGCGATAAGCACAACATGACTTCATTCAGGCTAAAATTATATTCACTGGTGCAATTTGCATTGCTACTCCCAACACAAGGTAATGCAGTTCTAATCATATTTGAATACAATCAGTTTAAACATTGAATTTCTTGATTATTATCTAAACAGGACTAAATCGCACATGCTGTTTATTTCTTGTGTGGCCATTCAGTGAACCAAACCACAAATATTTTATGGAAATATGGTTTATTTGTACTATAATTGCATGAACTATTACACATGGAGATTTGGTGACTGTTTAGTGGAATGACTTAATCAACATATCCGCAGAATCAAAAATTCCCTGTTTCAATTACAGATAACTCTCATTGACAGTCTCAAAAACCTTTTAAGCTAATGTCTGTCTGTAAGGGGGCTCATGGCCTGCGGAGAGATGTTATTCTCACGCTTACAGATGATTAAAAAGTTTTATGTCATTCTTCAGTGACACTCAGTTAATGCCAATGTGGTCTTTATTTCATTATCATCATAGCTCTAATTTAAAGCTACATGAAAAAAAGACTTAACAGATGTTTTAATTTAAACTGCCAACATTTTTAAAATGTTAAACAGAGAAAGAGAGAGAGAAAGAGAGAGAAAGAGAGAGAGAGAGAGAGAGAGAGAGAGAGAGAGAGAGACCTTTCAACATCTCTTTAATTACAATCCATTAACACAAAATATATACATCATTAAACACAATACATTACTTCATGAATACATATTCATATAAAAAAAATAAAAATAATAAAAAAAAATATTTAAAATGAAAAAAAAAACAGCTTCTTTTACAACAATATATCACAACCTCCCTCTTCATTGGGTTGACATAAAATATTTCCAACTCCCCACAAAAAAAAAAAAGAAAGATTCAGTATCATTCACCAATTCATAATACTTGTACTCCATAACCAGCCTACTTTTTACCAGCACTCTGAACATATTCAAAGGATCAGTATCACTGTTAAACAGCATTTTGCTCTTTCTTGTCAACCAAATTGCCATTTTTGCCTTACCAAATAAAAAAATTATCAAAAAATTTTACTGTTGTTTGAGGCGCTATATTTTGGTCCAAAAAAAAAAAAAAACTATTTGTAAAAATAAAACCAAGATTATTGCTCAAGTCTCTTAACACACCAAGAATTCCTAATAACCTTGAACATCCGATGAATATATGAAATACTGTTTCTGAAAGACCACAAAACAAACACTCTTCTCCTTGCAAAGGATTTAGATAAACTTTATAACGGTTTGTTGCCAAAATCCAATGTGAAATCCACCATTGCAAATCCCCACTTCTTTTTTCAATTGGTTTCTTATACAATGACCTCCAACATCCTTTTGGAGAGGTACCTAATTCAACAAAATTAGTCCATTTGGTCTCTGGAAGGTCTTTCAATGCTCTTAAATTTAAATATTTGACACAAACAAGATAAAGTGACTTCTTAGATATAGTGACAAAGAGGCCAAGTTCAGGTGTTTTAAAAGAAAGTAATCTTCCATCAACCTCATGCCAATCTCCTATATTTACATTCACACTGATGTTAGGGAATACATTCTTAACTATCTCTTCTTGCAATGGTATTACAGTAAATGACTCCTGAATCTCAGATAATAATTTTTCAACAATCCGAACAGAATGAATAGCAATCTTCATGGCCAGATTTTCTGCAGAAATCCATTGGTCCATTGACCTAAGATGACAGATTTTGCATATTCCTGCTCTAACCAGGCTTGCGCAGACACCCTTAGATTTTAAAATCACACTGGATAAAAGAGGATTAAAAATTAAAGGTTCTTCAAGAACCCACTCATAGGTTATCTCAGACTGCTCTCTTTTAACAATAAATATTTGCCATGCATTTAATACTGATGTGTAAAAAGAAGGAAGTCCATTAAAATCCACTTCCTTCAAATTCATTAAAAAAAGGTGTCTATACAAATTCATCCACCCCACTCTTTTTAATAAAGCACAATCTATTTCTGCCCAGTTCTGAGACTGGTGATAGAGGAGTCTTTGTGCAGTCTGCAGTCTAAAAGCAGCTACTTTGGACTTAATGTCCATAAGGCCTTGGCCTCCTTCACTTAACTGCAGATACAATACTGACTCTCTTAGCCAATATTGTCCATTCCAAAAAAAAATCAACAAACACTTTTTGAATTTCCCTAAGGAATTCATCTGGTGGGTTCAACACAATTAGTTTATGCCATAGGACAGAGGCGGCAAGATTATTTATAACCAACACTCTTCCTCTATAAGATAGTTGAGGTAAAATCCAGTTCCATTTTGATAATCTATTACAAATTTTATCTTTTACACCTTGCCAGTTTTTCCTTTGATACACTTCTGAACCTAAAAAGATGCCTAAAAACATTTCCAGGAATAACAGGTAAAGGCATTGCTCTTTTATCATTGCACCAAAATGCTTCTGTTTTACTCCAGTTCAGTTTTGCAGATGATGCTTTCTCATATAAAGAGATACTGTAATTAACAATATCAATATCTCTTTGATCTTTCACAATTACAGTAAGATCATCTGCATATGCTGTTAACTTAAACGCATTGCAGTTACCATCAACCTTTAAACCAGTCATATTTTTTCTTAATAGAGACAGGAGTGGCTCCACTGCTAAAGCATATAACTGACCAGACAGTGGGCATCCTTGTCTTATACCTTTAAGTAATCTTATTGGTTTACTTAACCCATCACCTATTTTTAGAATACAGGAGGCATTCATGTATAAGAGTTTGATCCAAGAAATAAAAACATCTCCAAACCTAAAAGCACTCGTTTCAAACGGAAAACCATGGTCAACTCTATCAAAAGCTTTTTCCTGATCCAAGAACAGAAAGCCAACATTCACTTCATATAATTTAGAATAATCTAAAATATCTCTGATCATAAAAATGATATCGTATATTGTTCTTTCTGGGATGCAGTAAGATTGATCTTGATATATTAAATCACCTAGTACAGTTTTCAGCCTATTTGCCAAAACTTTGGCTATTAGCTAATAATCAGTTGATAAAAGTGACACAGGCCTTTAATTTTTAAGAACACTCAAATCACCCTTTTTTAGTAATAGTGTTAAAACTGCCTTTTGGCAACTTGTGGGAAGGCGTTTTTCTTTAAAACACTCTTGGATCACCTCATAAAAGTCTTTTCCAATGTACTTCCATACAGCTTTATAAAAGTCCACTGACAGTCCATCAATTCCAGGTGCTCTACCCAGCTTCATCTGTTTAACGGCATCAGTCAACTCCTCAAACAAAACAGAACTGTCCAAATTCTCACTCTGCATTTTAGTAAGAGTAGGCAGTTGTTGCAATAACTGTGAAACACATTTAGTATCAGTTTCTTATTTTCTGTACAAGTCTGAATGAAAGTCCACTGCAATCTTTCTCATTTGTTTTGAATCAGATGTCTTTAGTCCATCAGGTGTTGTCAAACAGTACATTTCATTTTGTTGTTTTGACACTTTTTCTAAATTAAAAAAAAATAAATAAGCTGTGGGAGCATTCATCTCATGTACAGACATAAAACGGGATCTTATCAGGGCACCTTTAGCCCGCACTTGCAACAAAGATTCTAGATCTTGTTTCTTTTCACATAAAATGCCAGCTGAAGATGAATTAGAGTGTTGAATCATACCAGATGTAATATGAAAGATCTCATGTTCTGTTTCAGATTTTTTTTTTTTGTTTTATTTTTATTTTAATTTTTTTGTTGTTGAAAAACATGTATACTGCTGACAAAAAAATTATCAAATTATCAAATTCATTTTTCTTAGAACCCCATTCGTTCCAAAACAATTAAAATTTCTCATGAAAATCTTTCTCTTTCAACAATGCAACATTAAATTTCCAATAAGGACTTTTGAATTTAGACTGTCAAAACAATACTGACTGTAATTAAATGGTGATTTGATAGACAACACAGAAAAATATTACACCCCATTATTCTATTATTTTCAGCACGCTTGACATAAAACCTGTCAAGTCTTGCTACACTTATCATTCCCTGTGAAACTTTTGTCCATGTATATTGTTTCATCTCTTTATTCCTATCTCTCCATACATCTACCAAATCATTCTGAATTACAACCCCAAATCAGAAAAAGTTGGGACAGTATGGAAAACGCAAATAAAAAAAGAAAGAAATTATTGAAATGTTTAAAAACAATGTTCCTCAAAGAAAGATAGGAAGAGATTTGGATATTTCACCTTCAACAGTGCATAACATAATTAAAAGATTCAAGGAATCTGGAGGAATTTCAGTGCGTAAAGGACAAGGGCGCAAGGCTAAGCTGAACAACCGTGATCTCCGATCCCTCAGGCAGCACTGCATCAAGAATCGTCATTCATCTATAAGCGATATCACCACATGGGTTCAGGACTACTTTGGCAAACCTTTGTCAAGTACCACAATACGTAGTTACATCCACAAATGCCAGTTAAAACTGTACTGTGCCAAAAGGAAGCCCTATGTTAACAGTGTCCAGAAGTGCCGTTGACTTCTCTGGGCTCGGAGGCATCTGGGATGGACCATCACCATCACACAGTGGAAACGTGTACTGTGGTCAGATGAATCAGTATTTCAGGTATTTTTTGGGAGGAATGGATGCCGTGTGCTCCGGACCAAAGAAGAAAAGGATCATCCAGACTGTTACCAGCAACAAGTCCAAAAGCCAGGGTCTGTCATGGTAAGGGGTTGTGTCAGTGCCCTTGGCAAAGGTAACTTGCACTTCTGTGATGGCACCATTAATGCTGAAAAGTACATAGAGATTTTGGAGCACAATATGTTGCCTTCAAGAAAACATCTTTTCCAGGGACATCCATGCGTATTTCAACAAGACAATGCAAAACCACATTCTGCACACATTACAAAGTCCTGGCTGCAGAGGAAGAGGGTACGGGTACTTGACTGGCCTGCCTGCAGTCCCGACCTGTCTCCAATAGAGAATGTGTGGCGCATTTTGAAGCGCAAAATGCGACAACGAAGACCCCGTACTGTTGCCCACCTTAAGACTTGTTTGCAGGAAGAATGGGACATTCACACACTTAAAAATATGAATAAATAAATAAATAAGTAAATAAATGCATGCCTTAAAAAGATAAATCTTGTAATTCTGCATAAGATAACTATATGGTCACAGACTGTCACGTTTAAGTGGTTTGAAGTCAAACAACGTGGCACATTAATATGTGTGATCTCTGATCTGAGGTGTGCATTATTTTATGACAGCTTTGAATTTGATTCAATCATAATTCAGAGACAGAACCATACACAAATTACAAGATTAAAGTTGTTTGGACTTTCATGTAACAAGCTAAGAGATGTTCTATGTCAGCAATGCATCCTTTGCAGAAGGCAATCTGAGAATGCACTGTAGCAAGTTCACTGAAGCAAAAAAAAAAAAAAATCCTTCTAAGATTGCAAAAGTGTTTACTTATAATTCATTCAATACCAAGACATACTGATAGTTGAAATTGAAATTTGGGTATTTTACATAATATTTGTATGCTGTGTGATATATTTGTTATGCTTATTACAGTATTTTGATGTTAGCTTAGCATCATACTGTAGGTTACTAATGTCAAACTGCACTGAAATCAACAACTGTGAGTCATGTCTCTTGCGTGTTATGTATAAGAAGTGCTATTTGTGTACATGAGTTGATACATGTGTATTTCAAATCAGTCACTTAAAAGGTTCCATCTCAGTTAGGATGCTGCCTTAGAAGCCATCTGCATACAAGACAGCAAAGCAGCTTACTAGATTTTGGAATAGAGGTGTTTATTACAAAAACCCACACATGCATATATTTCTATACTGTCATTTAATAGTGTGTATGTAAGGGGCCATTTATTTAGTTTGTACATTGTCTACAAAGACTCATTTTCACTTCTATTTCTGGCTCTCTCATGTTTTAACCCAAAAGCACTGCATATGCTGATTTTAAAAAGCATATGCTTTTTTCCCATTCCATATTTCCATTCACACTGCTCAGATTATCCTACATCACTCTTATATAATATATCTATACGACAGTACTGTGTGGTTTCATGACAAATTAATTCATATTTCAGTTCCATGTTATGTAATGTTATAAATGAAACCAATACTATGACATTTTTATATTTGACTATATTGAAATTTTTATTATTATTACTATTATTATTATTTTCAAACTTAGCTATGATAATACAAGACAAGTCAATAAAGTAACTTTATTTGTATAGCACCTTTCTACAATACAGATTCAATACAGCGACAAAGCTGCTTCGCAGTGATAAACAGGAAAATATTGCAAAATCAGTTATGGAAACTCAACTATGGAGAAAGTTCAGGTTCTTGCTGTAAAACAGCTCTAAAACATATGCCATTGTTGAGATCAAGTCCGTTTAGAGTTGGTTCTGTTTAACTCAATAATGTGAATTTCATACAATTTTGAAGCAAGTTCAGTTCAGCTGTAAGCATTTCTATAAAAAGGTATTGCACTTATTCAGCTTTAGTCAGTTCAGTGTTGATTCAGTTCAGCTCAATAACAATGTTGATGTTGCAAGATATTTGTTACTATTAACTGCTTGTTCAACTATTATTATTAATCCTCAACAAATCTTCAGTTAACACTGCTGGTGTAATAATTGTGGCAGGCACAGAGGTGCACCTTTAGTTTCACAGCTCACTCACAGATCACAGAAGTGTCAAGTCATTTCAATTTCCTTTCAGTTCAGACATTAGTGAAAATGGTGATGGATGAGTTTAATTAGTTTAATTTCTCATTACTATCAGTATTTATGCAGTTTTGTACATTGCAGACATGATAGGTGAGCACTATCACCTTGAAAATGTAATCATCCAGTGAAAGCACTGGGGGGTTTTACAATGCTAGATTTATTTATTTTTTTATTTTATTTTTTTATTTTTTTATTTATTTTTGTGCTGACACAACATGACATTGTTAGTTATTTGTCCCAGTAATCCAAATTAGATTCCTCTCTTTTTTTTTCTCTCAGATAAATCAGGCTCAAGTGTGCCAATGTTTTATGAAGGCATTTAGCAGACAGTGACTGGCTGACACTGACAGAGTAGATCTTTATTGTCACCTCAAGATATTGGTAAGCAGGTCAAAAAATAATTTATGTTTGGGGCAAAAATGACACCAACATAAATAAAGATGCAATATATGAGTCAATGATTCAATGACGCATTTATAAAGACAGCAACTTCCTTAATTCCTAAATGAATCAGTTGTTTCCTAAGTGGCCTTTACTGCTAAACTGATCCCCCTTACAACTTTTGACTCTTCGGCTCCACCTCAGCACTTCGAGCCCTTGATTCCACATTGGCCCTACAATACTTTAGCTCTGCTAATGCTTTCCAATTCCTTGGATCCACCAGGGTCCTTGTGGCCTTGCCATGGTATTTGG
This sequence comes from Spinibarbus caldwelli, assembly GCA_039654775.1. NCBI lineage: Eukaryota > Metazoa > Chordata > Actinopteri > Cypriniformes > Cyprinidae > Spinibarbus > Spinibarbus caldwelli. The sequence continues at coordinate 28,595,949 of CM077243.1, forward strand.
CACCACCATGGATTTCCAGACCTTCAGCTGTCCCTTGACCCTTCAACTCTTTGGCTCTGCCAGGGTCCACCATCCCTTTGGCTCCACAATTGTCCTCGCCCCTCCTCGCTCTACCTCAGTCTTACAATCCTGTGGCATCACCCTACTGTCTTCTGTTCCTCCAGCAGTGCCTTGATCTCGACATTCTCCAGCTCAGCCTCGGTGGTCTTCTACACTGGTGGTCCTGCCAGACCACTGTTTTTGCTGAACTTATTAGTCCGTTCTTAGCATCCTAAATTAAGCTGTTACATATTTCCCATTCTGGATTATCATCTTTATTTTGGTTTGCTCTTGTATGATCTTCTCTTGTAATTAAAAGATTTAAATCTATGCCTCCACCGCTCTTCTAACAACACTGACATTCATTCATAGGGCATCATTTACAGCCCTATTGTGTCTTCTTATTCTAACTGTATTTTTTGATGAAATGTAAGAATATGACAAAAGATGATGCATCTGATAAGAACAGAAAAAAATCCCATTTAAACTAAAAATGGCACTTGAATTCAATTTAAGTGATCAAATATAGTTCACTATTTACCCCGTCTTACTCTAATGATTTTTTTATACTTCTGCATTTCCTGAATTACTGAATATTTTCTCATCCAAATTGACCTCCTCTGAGAAACACACCTGCTATATAAATATATATATACAGTGGGTACGGAAAGTATTCAGACCCCCTTAAATTTTTCACTCTTTGTTATATTGCAGCCATTTGCTAAAATCATTTAAGTTCATTTTTTTTTTCCTCATTAATGTACACACAGCACCCCATATTGACAGAAAAACACAGAATTGTTGACATTTTTGCAGATTTATTAAATAAGAAAAACTGAAATATCACATGGTCCTAAGTATTCAGACCCTTTGCTGTGACACTCATACAGTATATTTAACTCAGGTGCTGTCCATTTCTTCTGATCATCCTTGAGATGGTTCTACACCTTCATTTGAGTCCAGTTGTGTTTGATTATACTGATTGGACTTGATTAGGAAAGCCACACACCTGTCTATATAAGACCTTACAGCTCACAGTGCATGTCAGAGCAAATGAGAATCATGAGGTCAAAGGAACTGCCTGAAGAGCTCAGAGACAGAATTGTGGCAAGGCACAGATCTGGCCAAGGTTACAAAAAAAATTTCTGCTGTACTTAAGGTTCCTAAGAGCACAGTGGCCTCCATAATCCTTAAATGGAAGACGTTTGGGACGACCAGAACCCTTCCTAGAGCTGGCCGTCCGGCCAAACTGAGCTATCGGGGGAGAAGAGCCTTGTTGAGAGAGGTAAAGAAGAACCCAAAGATCACTGTGGCTGAGCTCCAGAGATGCAGTTGGGAGATGGGAGAAAGTTGTAGAAAGTCAACCATCACTGCAGCCCTCCACCAGTCGGGGCTTTATGGCAGAGTGGCCCGACAGAAGCCTCTCCTCAGTGCAAGACACATGAAAGCCCGCATGGAGTTTGCTAAAAAATACCTGAAGGACTCCAAGATGGTGAGAAATAAGATTCTCTGGTCTGATGAGACCAAGATAGAACTTTTTGGCCTTAATTCTAAGTGGTATGTGTGGAGAAAACCAGGCACTGCTCATCACCTGTCCAATACAGTCCCAACAGTGAAGCATGGTGGTGGCAGCATCATGCTGTGGGGGTGTTTTTCAGCTGCAGGGACAGGACGACTGGTTGCAATCAAGGGAAAGATGAATGCGGCCAAGTACAGGGATATCCTGGACGAAAACCTTCTCCAGAGTGTTCAGGACCTCAGACTGGGCCAAAGGTTTACCTTCCAACAAGCACACAGCTAAAATAACGAAGGAGTGGCTTCACAACAACTCCGTGACTGTTCTTGAATGGCCCAGCCAGAGCCCTGACTTAAACCCAATTGAGCATCTCTGGAGAGACCTAAAAATGGCTGTCCACCAACGTTTACCATCCAACCTGACAGAACTGGACAGGATCTGCAAGGAGGAATGGCAGAGGATCCCCAAATCCAGGTGTGAAAAACTTGTTGCATCTTTCCCAAAAAGACTCATGGCTGTATTAGATCAAAAGGGTGCTTCTACTAAATACTGAGCAAAGGGTCTGAATACTTAGCACCATGTGATATTTCAGTTTTTCTTTTTTAATAAATCTGCAAAAATGTCAACAATTCTGTGTTTTTCTGTCAATATGGGGTGCTGTGTGTACATTAATGAGGGAAAAAAAATGAACTTAAATGATTTTAGCAAATGGCTGCAATATAACAGAGTGAAAAATTTAAGGGGGTCTGAATACTTTCCGTACCCACTGTGTATATATATATATATATGAATGCTGCCCACTCACATAATCATGTGTTTCCAAGCATTTGTCTTATTGTAGTATTCACTTGCTTGTTCCTGCTGCTTTGAAACCAATAATTCCATTGTGTGATAAATGGGTGGAATGGAGAACGTAGCCAGCCAGGTCTTATGTGCCTTTAATTCCCAAGCAGTGCATTTACAGAATTGCATCAACCACTATTCAGTGGGATGTGGTGGACAAGCGCAGTGCCAGTTAGACAGCATGATGCATTAGCCATTATAATGCGATTGCACTTGACGTGTAAGAATAGTGAAATAATCAGAACATAGCAACAAAACAATTACTTGGCAATTTGTCATAGTTTTAAAGGCCTGCACTCAATAATTCCTTCTACAAAATATGAATAATTATTTTGCCAGATTTCCCAGACAGATGGTCAGTTCTTCCCTCTCTATAAATTGAATTAGTTGCATTGAAAATTATGAACACTAAGCAGAAATGTACCCATAAATTACAAGAGTACTAAATAATAATGATTCACCTTTACACTCACATTTACCCTGCAAATACAGATTCCAAATCCAGATACTCAAATAGCTGCTGAGCAAATAAATATCCTAACTAAATCTTACTTGGTACCATGCTACATAGTAATGTACAGTGTTAATTACTGTGTGTTTTTTTTTTTTTTTTCCAAGCTGCTATACAATCTGCTCTTGATTTAATGAAGTTTAAAGAGTTCACGCAAAAATTACATTCCAATAGAGTATGTTTGATTATTAAGGCTATGTGTACGATATAATGAGATATAAAAACAGCAAAGTGCACTACTTGTTGGTAAAAAAAAAAAAAAAAAAAAAAAAGCTTAATATTAGAAAAGCCACACAATTTTGAAAAAAGCTATGGGAAAAAAAAAAAAAAAAAAAAAAAAAAAACATTAGTAGTTTGGTTTTGCTGCTTTCAGTTTCTGTAGATATTCCCCAAAACTGCAGATAGGGTAAGATGGGGGAAGATGTTCCCTTAAGAAAATGTGAATTTACTTTTAAATTGTAACATATTTAGAAATAAGTTTAACGTGCATGATGATGATGCAACAGCCAATGTGTTATCATAGGAAATAAATAAAAACATTTGCTTGTGTTATTGTATATCTGTGATTATCTAATTCATGGAAATGTTAAACAATAAATACATTAAAGCTTCTTGTGACTTGCAGAAAACAAATAAATCACTTCCACCATAAATGCTATGCAAGAAATATCTGGTGGATGCTTTTAGTCAGACTATTGTGGGGTTCTCTAACAGATATCCTCCATTAACATGCAAAATACTTTGGCCATGTTCTTGCTACAGACATCCTTGTTTCTTGTAATAATTTCTAGCAATGATCTAGCACTCCAGAGAGTACAGTTAAAAACCAAGATTCATTTAATAACTGTCACAATCTATGTTTTTGATTTACACGTATGTAGCAGATTACAGTTGTTCTCAGTGTCACCATGAGTCAGCATTGTTGTTATTTTGTTTGTTAGTTTGTTTATTTATTTATTTATTTATTTATTTTGAAAACCGCAAAATATATTTTCAAGTCTAATTGAAGATCTTTAGATTAATGAACAAGAGCAGCAACCTCAGAGTCTATACATCAACCCAGACACTATTGGGTGCACCAGCTCTCTGTTTTAAATCCCTATGCTAAATGACTTACACTACTGAAATATTTTAGCAGTGCTGAATGACAGAGGAGTTTTAAGAGAGGATTTGACAGTGACAGATTGGGGAGCTGCATTAAAACTTAGCTACAGCTACACATGAAGAAAGTTGTGGCGAAAACTGCTTTAATCCTCCGTTACCATGGTTACATCAGCCGAAGCAGTTCGGTATAATTCTGCCCTAAAATTATGCAGCACTTGATGTTTCCAGCCAAAATACGAGGAACACTAACGTCACTCTACACAAATCTAAAATTACAGATGCCACGTCAACGATCACGTCTCTTTTTTACTGAGTATCATATTTAGACACAAAGCTGCTGCTACAACAGTGTATTGATCCATGTCAGCATTGTGTACACAACATTGTAACCCAGTTTACATCCAAACAGAGGACTTGTGTGAGTCATTGCCCAATAAACAGCACCCTAACGCACGGCAAATTAATTAATGATCAAATCTGCAGTGAAGGTGTGCGTGTCGGCTTGCCGTGTTTTTAAGAAGCAGGCACGTTTTCCTTCTCTGTGGAATGAGGCAGCTCTAGTTCTCATGACAGCACACTGCTTATGTTTAAGGCATTGCTAAATAATGCATGACTGACGTAAACAAAAGAGCTGAGGGCTCCTACGGCCAAGAGATGGATGGCATTATTTCTCTGTAATTTCCTCTCAAGACTCCAATCTCATCTCAGAGAAAATGACAATATGCCTTTGTGTTTTTAGGATTTATGGATGACAGCCAGTAACACAGACATAGCAATGGCGAATTTCAGTGCACTTGAATAATTCACTTTTCCCACCTGCTATTAGCATGTAAACATAAGCTTTGTAGCGTCTTAACAAGAAACATAACTGAATCTACTGTCCTGCAGGGACTAAGAAGGCTTTAAATTTGGAATATCATTCTTCCTTAAAGTAAAAGGTAATTGTGAGATGAAGTTTAAAATAACAGGTAGTTGCATTATGAGATATAAAGTCACAATTACAAGAAATAAAGTCGCAGTTGTGAGATTTAAGTCACATTGCGAGATATAAAGTTACAGTTCTGGTGATATAAAATCATATTTAACAGAAGGCAGAATCAGACTTCCATACTTTTGTTAAATACTGGATTTATAACAAAAATAAATAAATAAATAAATACATACATACACCGTGCCTTGCGAAAGTATTCAAACCCTTAACTCAGTACTTAGCTGAAGGACCTTTACAGCCTCAAGTATTTTTGAGTATGACGCGAAAAGCTTTGCACATCAGCACTTGACAATTATCTGCCATTCTTCACCTCACCTGTTCACCTCTCAAGCTCTGTCAGGTTGGATGGGAGCAGACACACATTTTCAGGTTTCTCCAGAAATATTTGATTGGGTTCAAGCCCAGGCTCTGACTGGGCCACTCAAGGACATTCACAGAGTTGTTTATAAGCCACTCTTACTGTGTGCTTAGGGTCATTGTCCTGTTGGAAGGTAAACCTTCTGTCCAGTCTGAGGTTTTGAATGCTCTGGAGTAGGTTTTCATTTAGGCTATCTCAATATTTTGGTGCACTGAGCTTTTCTTCTACTCTGATGTGTCCCTCAGTCTCTGTCACTGAAAAACAGCCCCACAGCATGAGGCTGCTACCAGCACACTTTACTTTTGGGATGGTACTCTGCAGGTGATGAGCAGTGCCTGGTTTCCTTCAAACATGATGTTTGAAATTGAGGTTCATCAGACCAGAGAATCTTGTTTCTCACAGTCTGAGGGTCCTTTAGGTGCTTTTTTGCAAATTCCAAGTGTGTTTTCATGTGTCTTCACTGAGCACAGATTGGTGGAGTGTTGCAGCGATTTTTGTCCTTCTGTAGGTTTCTCCTAACTCCACATATAATCATGGAACTCAACTAGAGTGACCATCAGGTTCTTGATCACCACTCTAACCAAAGCCTTTCTCCATCAAGTGCTCAGTTTGGCCAGGAGGCCAGCTCTAGTTAGAGTCCTGGTTGTTCCAAACATCTTCCATTATGGATAATGGAGGCTACATGTTTCTGTGAACCTTCAATGAAGCATAATTTTTTTTTTTTTTTTTTCTGAACTCCTCCGCAGATGTGTGGTTTGATCCAATCCTGTCGCTGAGCTCTACAGGCAGGGTTATTTTATTATTATTATTATTTATTTTTTAATTTATTATAATTTTTTTTACCTCAGGGCTTGGTCTTTGCTCTAATATGCATTTTCAGCTGTTAGACCTTTTATTAAGATGTTTGCCTTTCCAAATCACACCCATTCAATTGAATTTGCCACAGGTTAGCTTCACTCAAAGTGTGGTAACATTTACAAGCAAAATGAATGCTCCTGGGCTAAATTTCATGGTATGAATACTTATGCAATGGAATCATTTAAGGTATGAATACTTATGCAATGGAATCATTTAAGTTTTTTATCTTTAATAAATTTGCCAAGAAGTTAAAAACCTGTTATTTGCTTTGTCATTATGGTGTATGGAGTGTAGATTGATGTGGGAAAAAAAGTAATTTAAAGCAGTTTAACATAAGGCTGCAACATAACAAAACGTGAAAAAAATGAAGGGATTTGGATACTTTCGCAAGCCACTGTGTATGTATGTGTGTATATATATATATATATATATATATATATTATATCTCAAATCAAACATTACTGCAGCCTGCAAGCAAGTTTTACTCCATGCAAGCAATATCTACCCAATAAAATATTTCAGAGCGTAACTTCAAAAATATATGATCATAAATGGAAGTTCCATAACCTTTTTATGACAAGCAAAATGATTGGCGGGCAGGTAGTGGTTTTGATTCTTTACGTCCCATGATATTTCCAGGCTTTTTTTTTTTTTTTTTAATTCCCTGATATTTCCAGTTTTTCCATGACCATGAACCTGGAAAGCAGAAATCAAGAAACAAAATTGCTGACAGCAATTCCTAACAGCAGGAAACTGTTTGTTACTTTCAGTCAATTTGAAAAAGGAATTTCATCATGTTTGTCCAAGGTCACAATCCAGCCATGTAAAAAGGATGACTGGCAGGCTGTGTATTGATCAATGAAGGGAACAACAGCAGCAGGTGTACTGAAGTCCGTTACTTGTGCAATGGCAGGTGTTATGAGCCAAACACATGGCGAGATAAGAGAGAGTTGCACTGTTGGTCAGAACCACAGCCAGGACACAAGGCCAAAGAGACCTGATTGGATTTTGTGTCTGAAATAAATGCCAGATGAAAGAGAAGAGAGATATGAAACTAGCTCACAGAGGCTGGATGGAATAAAACAGTGAGGAACAGAGCAGCAGAAGCAGACAACAAGACCTTTTCTCACCCAATAGGGTGCAAGATTTAGTGGATTCACTCAAAGGGAAGAATGTGGAAGAATGCCGTAAATTTGTGTATGCATTCATGGTAGCAACATATGAGCATGGCTAAAAGTATTTTCTTATAATGGACAGCTCATAACAAGTGACAAAAGAAGTTTAAACCATTGCACTTTAAAACAATTCACTTTCATTTTTTTTAAAATCACATTTAATTCACGTTATGAACTGCATTAAAAATAGAACATCCACTTTGCATGATCAACCAAATTTGCATTTCCTAAAGGAAATAGCAGTGTTTGCATGGCAGCAGGAGAATAGCAATGAAGTTTTAGGTAAGATTGCTTCTGTTTAAATGAAATGTTATTGGTAACTATTAGCCATTGACTGATATGCATTTTTTTATATCAGTCGACCACTACTGACCAATACTGAGAACAAAAGTGTGGGGTGGTCTATATGAGATAACAAGATAGTACAGTTTACTTATAGCATATACTGTATATGTGCTATACAGTTTATGCTGAAAAATATATGCAGTTGCTACAGTACTAACTAGAACCAAGAAGTATGATCATAGCCTGGTTCTGTCAACACTGCATTGGCTACCTATTAAGTATTGTATACATTCTTTTTTTTTTTCCTGATTACTTAATAAGCCCTGAATAGTTTAGCTTAAGGTACTTAAGGGACTGTTATGTTGTATTAATTTGATCAACCAGAACTGAGAACACTTCCCATAACACTCATACTCGTCCTCAACTCAGACTCAACAAGGTGGACTCTGACCCAACATAGCAAAAAGCTATGGAACATTTCCACAGTTATTGCCCAGGAAAAACAGATAATAGTCACTGAACTGTATCTTGAGCTTTTGGGAGAAAATAAATACAACACTGTATACAACATTAATCATGTTTTACATTATTTTCCTTACAGGAGACATACAGTATTTAATATATTGCACTACATCTTAAATCTTGCCATAAATCTCATTTCCACATTAGCAGGGAAAGCTAACAGGCTGCTAATAATGCTAACAATGCTGAGCAAAGCTGACTGCCATTTTGACGGGAGCCAGGGTGAAGAGCTCTCAAGAGCTCAGTCATATTTTATGTTATAACTAGTGGTAATCAATCAAAGGTGGTATATTACACACAGTCAAATGAAGTGCAGATCACTACAGATCGGTGAGTGATTGCTCTGTGCTGGTGATTAATAGCGCAGGACTAACAGTGACATGCCCGAGCCGCAGTCGGACGCAGATGGTTGCTTTGGGCTTAGTCTCCAGAGAATAATTCCACAAAACACCTGCTTTTTATCTGTACTTTACTCTTCTCAAGATAAATCTCCAGTGTGCAACTGGCATCTATCTCTGTGGGAGTGAGTCAACACTTGGTGTGATATAAATAAGCACATTTCCAAGAACAATTAACACAGATTTCAAGGGGTAATTAACCCTTCAACAAAAAAACCTAATGACTGGAAGAAATCAACTAATCCGCCTAAATGAATAAATAATGTATCGGACAATTGTATTTAAAATAAGGCTGATGGGTGTGATTTAAAGTCCAGGAAAAAGTAGGCTCCTTAATAATTCCATTAACAACCCTTCCAGACATACACACATAGGAAATACATAGTTAGTCTTTGTCATGTGAACATCAGTAACTAGTAAACCACTGATTTATCACTAAAAATTAAAATGACACTATACAGCTCTGGAAAACATTTAGAGACTGCAATAGGACCAACTGGATGGCAAAAACAGTGCTAGTAGTACCACAAAAGTAATTGGAATCAAATAACTATTGACCATGGCAAAGGAGCTGAAAAGAAAAGTTTTGAGTGAGGAAAAGAAGGTTCCATTCTGGCTTTACTGGCAGAGGGATACAGTGAGCGTCAGGTTGTTTCCATCCTTAAAATTTCAAAGACAGCGGTTCATAAGAACAAGGTCAAGCTGCAGACATTGGGGACAACAAAACTACACACTGGCAGAGTGGCAAAAATGACTCTCCACTTACCAGGATGACCGCCAACTCATTCAAATGTCAAACAACAACCATAGGATGACATCAAGTGATCTACAAAAAGAATGGACAATGGCGATAGGGTGAAGTGAACGGCAAGGAAATTTTGAAACGGGCTCCTAGGGACAAGGCTGAGGTTGTGCAAAACTAGATAAAAGCCTTCCCTCAATGAGAAGCAAATAAGGACCAGGCTGATGACCGTAGAGGACTGGAGTAAGGTCATTTTCTCTGATGAGTCCAATTTTCACCTTTGCCCAATATCTAGTCATCTAACGGTTAGGAGGAAGCCTACAAGCCAACCACTGTGAAATTTGGTGGAGGATCGGTGATAATCTGGATATGCTTCAGCAAGACTAGAATCGGGCACATTCATCTTTGTGAAGGCTGCATGAATCAAACCACGTAACAAGATTGTTCTGGAAGAAAACTTGCTTCCTTCTGCTCTGACAATCAGAGGAATTTTTTATTTTATTTATTTTTTTTTTTCAGCAGGACGGTGCTCTATGCCACACAGCCAGGTTAATCAAGGTGTGGATGGAGGACCACCAGATCAAGACCATGTCATGAAAAGTCCAATCTCCAAACCTGAACCCCACTGAAAACCTGTCTAATGTGATCAAGAGGCAGAAGGATGGTCACAATCCATCAAACAAAGCAGAGCTGCTTGAATTGTTGCGCCAGGAGAGACAAAAAAGACACCCAACAGCTATGTGAAAGACTGGTGGAGAGCATGCTAAGATACATGAAAGCTGTGATTGAAAATCAGGGTTATTACACCAAATATTGATTCCTGAACTCTTCCTAAGGTAACACAATATTATTGTATTGTTTAAAAATATGAATTTGTTTTCTTTGCATTGAGGTTTGAAAACACAGTTTTGTTGTTGTTGTTGTTGTTGTTGTTGTTGTTGTTGTTGTGTTTTTGTTTTGTTTTGTTTTTTTGTTTTTGACCTGTTGTCATTGTCTGCAAATAAGTGTTCTAAATAACAATATGTTTATTTGGAATTTGGGAGAAATGTTGTCAGTGGCTTATAAAATAAAACAAAAATGCTCATTTTACTCAAACACATACCTATAAATAGTAAAACCAGATAATCTGATAATTTTGCAGTGATCTCATAATTTTTTCAGAGTGGTAGTTTTCTCACCCTCATTTTGTTACAAAGCCCTATGACATATTTGCTTCCAAAGAACACAACTAAATGACTTTCTGAAGATTCTGGCTGCTCTTTCCACATAATACATGTGACAGGTGGTGTCACATAGTTAACTTCTCTGAGTCATTTAGAAACACCACAGGAGAGGTGAACTAAAGCAGGAGGGTGAGGGTTTAAATAAGGCAAAACACAGGTGAACAATTCTCCTGATAGCTTATTTGCAGTCACATGATTCTGATGACGTAAAAAAATGCAGATGGAGGGCAGGAAGTGAAAAGCAGAATGGACTTGATAGAGGAAAGTCCTTACTGTACTGGTTTAAACCAGTGGCGAGCTGTGACTTTTTTAACCGGGTAGGCTGAGTGCTAAGACTAAGATTAGATTTTTTTTTTTTTATTATTATTATTTTATTTTATTTTTTTACTACTTACTAAGTAGTAAAAAAAAAGCTTAAATATATATATATATATATATATATATATATACACATAGAATAGAATAGAATAGGTAAGTGTTAGTATTAGTTGGTCAGGTGCTGGCGAAAAAGATACTATGTCTTTAGACCTTTTTTTGAAAATGGCTAAAGATTCCACTGTTCGAATTGAGATAGGGAGGTCATTCAACCAGCTGGGCACAGTCCAGGAAAAGGTCCGTGAGAGTGATTTTGTGCTTCTTTGGGATGGCACCACAAGGCGTCATTCACTTTCAGAATGCAAGCTTCTGGAGGGCGCATAAGCGTGTTTAGGTAAAAGCTCCTTGATAAAAGCTCTTTGTGGTTCCTTGGTTTGATCGATTTGAGCAACCATAAAACGACGCAAAACATAGGCATTTGATAGTGCTTTCTATGTAGAACAGGGGTGTCAAACTCAATTGCTGGAGTGCCGGAGCCCTGCAGATTTTTGTTCCAACCCTGCTCCAAAACACATACCATGCAGTTTTCAAATAAGCCTGAAGGACTTGATTAGTTGGATCAGGTGTGTTTAATTAGGGTTGAATCTAACCTCTGCAGGATTCCGGCCCTCCAGGAATTGAGTTTGACACCCCTGATGTAGAAAATCACTTCCTGCCCTCCATCTGCCTTTCGAACCTGTGCGGGATTCACTAAATTCCAGGGGTTTCATTACCACAATGTAAAGTGGGCGTTTCTGGAGGCGTTGGGAAAACGCCCCTTTCCAAAAAAAAAAAAAAAATTGCGCGGGCATTTCTGATCAGCTCCGATGGATAATGAATGAGAAAAGCGTCTGTGATGGATAATGAAGGACAAAACAGTCATACAGGTTATTTTTATGTTTTATAATCTTATATTTCAATGATTTTCAAGAACAAATAAGAATAAATGTCAGTTTTGAATGTAATTTGACACGAAACCCCTGCGATCAGGACAGGTATCTGAAGTTACTGTATATAATATAAAAAGTATTTGACATGAAACACCTGTGATCAGTCAGGTATCTGAAGTTACTGTATATAATATAAAAGGTATTTGACACGAAACCTCTGCGATCAGGACAGCCATCTGAAGTTATAACAGTATGAATGTAATCTGACACGAAACCCCTGTGATCAGTACAGGTATCTGAAGTTATAACAGTATGAATGTAATCTGACACGAAACCCCTGCGATCAGGACAGGTATCTGCAGTTATAACAGTATGAATGTAATATGACATGAAACACCTGTGATCAGGACAGATATCTCAAGGTACTGTATATGAACAGTGTTGGGCACATTACTTTAAAAAAGTAATTAATTATAGTTACTAGTTACTTCTCACAAATAGTAACTGAGTTGGTAACTGAGTTACATCATTATAAAAGTAACTAATTACCAGGGAAAGTAACTATTGCGTTACTTTTTTTTTTAAAATGTTCAAATGTCAAATAATTTGGATGCCCTCAATATTAAATGTTAAATTAATGAAATGGACTCTAAATAGAATAAATTATTATAATAAAGTATTGTACATTAATTTACACTATTTATCCACTGACACTTAGCATCAGTCAGTCAAGTATTATAATATGATTTTATGATAATTTAGAATTATATGATGATAGAACTTTAGTAATTAGAATAACCAAGTATAAATGCATATTTGTCATGTTGACTGAATTTGGGACTGGTGGTAGTGTTCGCTCGAATTGATTTGCTGAAATCAAAACAGGGACGATAATAGGTGAGCGCCAGCCAATGAGATTGTCGTTTGCGCATTAGTTCCGCCCACTACCGGAGAACCCGGCAGTTCTTAAAAGCTGAAGAATTCCAAAGGAACTCCGTTATTTTGACAGGAAAATACAACAAAGAATACCGTTTACATGTAGCGCGTCAATTCTGCATGTTATGAAAGACTTTCTCTCTGTATCTTTCTTTGCGCGTGAGACAAAGTGACGGCGAGGCGTGCGCCTTCACAATAGAGTTTACGGTACGTCAAATACAGCTACACTACGCATCCATTCAGATGAACTGAAAAATAAAATTATAATAAGTTATAGTAACGCCGTATTTTATTGTCAGTAACGGTAATGGCGTTGTAACGGGGGAAACAGTAATTTGTTTGATTACTCGTTACTGAAAAAAATAACGCCGTTAGTAATGCCGTTTATTTATAACGCCGTTATTCCCATCACTGTATATGAATATAAAAAGTACTTGACATGAAACACCGGTGATCAGGACAGGTATCTCAAGGTACTGTATATGAATATAAAAAGTATTTGACACGAAACACCTGCGATCAGGACAGGTATCTGAAGTTACTGTATATAATATAAAAAGTATTTGACACGAAACACCTGCAATCAGTCAGGTATCTGAAGTTACTGTATATGAATATAAAAGGTATTTGACACGAAACACCTGCGATCAGGACAGGTATCTCAAGATACTGTATATGAATATAAAAAGTATTTGACACGAAACCCCCGTGATCAGGACAGGTATCAGAAGTTATAAAAGTATGAATGTAATATGACATGAAACCCCTGTGATCAGGACAGGTATCTGAAATTATAACAGTATAAATGTAATTTTGACAACAACAGATGGCATGGTATCCAATACTCTTGGAACACATCATGTCCTGTAAAAATTTAATTTTTTGCTAGTAAAGTATAAGAATCCTGCCTGGTCCCCAAATCCTTTTTAAAATTGTTATGGATAAAATCAACTACTAAGTGCTTAATGTAAACATGAAGGAACTGACTAATTTTACATTTTTAATGCACACTGGGCCTATTTACACTTGGCCAATTCATGTGTTTTCTTTGATTGTATATGTAAATGCACAAAGCACTTGAGAAGGTGGTTTGAGACACATTCCAGTGGCTGACGACTCCAAGGGGCCGACCAATGGCGGCGGAGCAAGTGGTGGAGGGGCCCGAGGCGGAGACGGAGAGCCGATGAGCCAGGGCGACGGGAAGGATCCGGAGGGCCAAGGCAGAGCAGATGGCTCAAGTGACCGAGGCGGAGGCGGGAATCCGGAAGGCCACGGTAAAGCTAGAGCGACAGAAGTCCGAGGAGGAGCCGAAGGGAAGGAGAAGCCTGACAGAGCCGGAGGGACAGAAGGACGGGGCGCAGCTGGAGGAGTGGAGTCCCGAGGCGATGGATGGTCGATGACAGACCAAGGTGGAGCCGGAGGGATGAGGGAGCCCGGCAGAGCCAGTGGACTGACGGGCCACGGCAGAGAAGAGGGAGCTAGGAGCCATGGTGGAGCCACTGGGTGGGCATTTTTGAGCCTCCGGGCTCTCAGGGTTGCAAACAGGAGCAGGAGCCCTCCCTGGGCCGAACTTGGGAATGGAAGCCCTCTCTGTGTTGACACGAGCCCTCTCTGGGCCATATTCAGGAACAGGAGCCCTCTCTGGGCCGATCTTGGGAACAGAAGCCCACTCTGGGCCAATCTTGGGAACGGAAGCCCTCTCTGGGCCATACTCAGGAACAGGAGCCCACTCTGGGCTAAACTTGGGAACAGGAGCCCTCTCTGGGCTGGATGTGGAAACAGGAGCCCTCTCTGGGCTAAACTCAGAAACAGGATCCCTCTCTCGACTCTGGTCCAGGGCTAGAGCCATCTCTCGACTCTGGTCAGGGGCTGGAACCATCTCTCGACTCTGGTCAGGGGCTGGAGCCATCTCTTGACTCTGGTCAGGGGCTGTAGCCAACAGTCTTTTCCTCCTCATTCTCCTCTTTTGGGCTGAGGTGAAGGAGATAGCTGCTGTCATCCTAGGGCTTGAGAGTGAGTCGGCTGGCGGGCTTGACAGTAGAGTGGCCAGCAGGCTTGACAGTGTAGTGGCCGGCGGGCTTGACTCGGGAACAGAGTCTCTTACTGGGCTGGACGGGGAAATAGGAGCCCTCTCTGGGTTTGACATGGGATATGTGGCCCTCCTTGGGCCAGACGTGGGAATAGCAGCCCTCTCTGGGCTTGACATGAAGACAGGACTGACAGAGGTCTCCGACAAAGGAGGGAGGAGAGGAGGCAGGTCAACATATAAGTCCAAGTCGGGATCCCTTTCTGCGTTCCACAGTCCCAATACCTCAACAAGCTCATCCTCAGCCTCAGGCTTGGGCTCTCCGTCATTGGTGGGCTCAGGCTTTGACTCCACGCAGCGAGGTGATGGTGGGCTGGGCTCTGGATCCGGAGTGAAAATGGCGAGATAATCCTCAGAACAGATGGTTAACGGAGATCCGTTTCTCGCCAGTATCCACTCCACGAAGGTGGCGAAATCTGCTCGAGGGCCATCTTTGGACGACGGTGCATCGTCTGGGTAGGTGGTGAGATGGGCGATTTCCAGAAACAGTCTGGTATGGACCTTGAGCGATCTTGAGGATGTATCCAGGACGGGATAAGGGGTCGAAGGAATCCATGGGGGAGAAACGGGAGGAGAAAAAAAACGAACCACGGAAACAAAATGGATGGGAAACACGCAGTATTACTTTTTTGGTCGGTCGGGTGTTCTGTCACGCACTATGTCGGAGAGAACAATGGAAACGTAGATTAGAATAAACAGTCTTTAATATATCCACACAAGGGGATTATATCAATACATAAAGTAAAGGTTACTTGTCATCAGGTCCAGTTGGAATCTACAGACTTATCACATTTTATGTACTGATTTTGGCCTATTCTGTGCTAAATTACAGAATGAATTTAAATATGGTTAAAAAAGTGTTTAACTGAAGGAGAGAGTACAACACTTTTACTGGTGTCTGAAATATATCCATTACTGAATAAATATTGTGTAAAATAAATGTTCATTTAATTTCAGCTACTTTGCATCCATTTCATGTGCTATAATATACCGGTAGCTGTATTGAATCACATGCACAACTAGTTAAAAGTTTAGGTACATCTCTTAATTGTCAATATTTTCCACATTTTAGAACATAAGTCTAATAATAAATCACAATTATTATCTGACTGACTGACTGACTGACTGACTGACTGACTGACTGACTGACTCACTCACTCACTCACTCACTCACTCACTCACTCACTCACTCCTCACTCACTCACTCACTCACTCACTCACTCACTCACTCAACTCACTCACTCACTCACTGTTTGATTGGAGTGAGTGCCTGAGGCAGCCTGACTCTGGACAATAGCAGCCGGGTCTCGGATCACCAATACTACAGACTCCTACAAATCTTTTTTTGCAAAAATTCAAACCAAAATTTCCACAATTCACTCCCTAGGCTCATCTTCCTGCTCTTTTAGTCCTTTGGCTAATATTCGCTAATCAAGTACATGGTAAAAGCACAAAGCCATTATTTTGTTCCATCTTCTCAGTGAGCCTGTGCTGATTGAAGTGCTTTCCTTACAAAGTAAAATCCAAGCACCAGAGTCATTTTTCCTGCACTGTTTGATGTGAGTCCCAGATTGTGTCATTATCCCAGCTATGATTGAGTGAGCCAGGAGTCAGGACTGATATTTATGTATAAAGCCAAGTGTAAAACATCATTTGAGGACCTTCAGACTTTATTTCAGTTTAATGTCATGTTTATAACCATTTTATTTTATCCTCCGACTTCATAGAGAAACATAATGATACATGGCGTCCTTGAACGTTGCCACAGAAAGCATCAGATGAGGTGTTTGGTCCCAGATTTACACTTCTTTTTTCTGTTGTGTTCTTGGGGTACAATGACTCAAGGCATCTGGTCCTGCTTTTAATGCCATACCACTGTCTGCCATCCATACAAATACACTACAGCTCATGTCCCAAGAAAAGAAAAAAGAAAAAAAGTTGCCTTGACACTGGCAGAGAAGGAAAAGTTTGAAAAGATTAAAAATGAAAATGGTACATACCCTAGTTAACCCTCCAGTGCAACTCAAGGGCACCAAGATTAGTAACCAGGTAAGGCTGAAATGCATTTTGTTTCAGTGAACAATTCCTGTGACCAAGAATATGGAAACATTACAGATTCTGTGGTTGGTAGCTCTGACTAGTTCTGTCAATGTGTTTAGTTTGTGTAAGTTTGGTGGTGCCATGACTTGTTGAAGAGAAAAAAATAAAATAGAATGTGTGTCCAAAAAGACCACTGAAGCTGCAAGGTGTCACGCTTATGTCAAGAGCATAAACACAAAGAAAATACAATATAGACTTTTAACAAGATCTCCAGAAGATGAAGGTTAATCCAAGACAGAAGGGAACATAAGCATTCACAACAATAATAACCAGCAACTGAAACAACCAAGGAGAGATCTTAAATAAGGCAGTAAATGAGGGCCATACAGATGCTGAGGGTTAACTGATAATTGACTAATGAACTAATGCACTAATGACAACAGGAACTGAACCAAATATGGGCAAACAGGAACCTAAATCAGAACAGAAGACAGAAACTAAATGAAACACACAACAACAGAGTTCATATCTGTGACACAAGGCATATTTTGAGTCATTTACATAAGGTAAACTCTGACTCGCTTAATAGTCGACTACTTTTCAAGATGACTACAAAATCTAGTTGTGCAAAACTAACTGTGCAAGTTTCTATTTGCTGGTAAAAAAAAAAAAATAATAATAATAATAATTTAATTAAAATAAATAAATAAATAAATAAACGTTGGGATGTGTGATATCTCCTACCTCCTCTTCCACCCTGCCCTTTGTTTCCTATTGTTTAGTTAAAAAAAAAAAAAATTAAAAAAAAAAAAAAAAAAAACCATGCAGTCCTACCGCAGTCTCAAATCATTGGCTGATTGATGCAGTGTTTTTATTGCATTAATTAATTAATTAATTTGATGATGCAATGAAGGGCAAATGTTCGGTATGGTACCTTATGAACCAGCTGTAAAGAAGCAAATGAAGAGGGAAAAAAAATTGTTATAACTTTCTACTAATTAATTTTTAATGAATATGTGGGAGTTTCTCCATTCTTACTGCTATCACTCACAGATACATAAAAAGAATACACATGCTTTTATATTCAAATTAGATAAAAAACAACTTTGATGCAAATGATTGCCAGGCTCATTTATTGTTATTAATTTCGAAAATCTGTAAGTCTGTAAACAAATATATACTTATAAACATCATTCGTTTATGATAATGCCAGATACTGTTTGTTCAAGATAAATGAAGAGTGTAGTAGGAGATCGAGCAGAAATTTCAATACCAAAACCATGTCAGTCCTCTCAAAGTAAGACATGTCAGAAATAATTTTCAGTGCTCTGAATTAATGCACTTAGATTGCAGTTCTGTGTCAATTATCTAGCATTAAGGAGCACGATTAAGGAGCACGTTTAGATGAACTATACTAATCTGCAAGTGGTAAGTGGGCACTCTTGGGACCTACTGGGTGCACGCCACACCTTCTGCCCTCTTATCACCTACATTTATATAATAGACATAATAGACTGGTCAAGAGATTGCCATATCCTTTATGAGATCTCTTTAATATCCTGTTTTTCATAAATGGAGAGTAAATAAGGACTTCTGCTGACATTGCATGTACATTCACTTTATAGTTTTATACCTTTCTGTATGCCAACTATTTTTTTATTTCCTTTAAGAAATTTTAGTACAAGCATCTAAGACAAAGTTAATACCAAAACAAAATTGAGAACTTCATTATGTGGAAGAAATATTTGAGTTAATAATGACATGTCTGATTTTGATTTCAGGCTTTGTTATCATTGCAAATCTGAGCAGAGCAGAGATTCAGACATTGTTGAGGTCTCTTCTAAAACTATTTATTATTACTTAAGTCTAAAATAATTGGTAAAGCAGAAAGTGTCCATTTGTCTTCATTAAATCATTGGAAAAAACATTCTAAAACAATAATGTCTAGGAAAAAACATTTGAGAAATTAAAGATCCCCATTTAGATTTTTTTTTTCAATGTCATGCTTTAATGCATCTAAACAATACAAGAGGTTACTCACAAACCTCCTGAAAAAAATATCTAGCTAATCTTCTCCAACAAGGACAGCAACACCAACGCGGCAGCTATTTTAGCATTCAGTTGTGTAATGTAGCTTGGCCTATATATCAAAACAATGCATGTAGTACACAGCTTAACTATGATAGAATCCGGCCAGCAAGAAAACTCAATTTCAAAATCAGACAAAGCATAAACACTCATTTCCAAATATAGAGCTAATATAAAGACTAGCACATGGGAAGGGATACTAATGAGAGAGACGTTTAATAAGACCAATTACAGGGAAAAGGAGAAATAGTGAAGGAGATGGTTTGCACTATTAGCAGCCAACTGCATGAGTTTGATATTTTCAGTTTAAAAAGTCAAATAATGTGGAATGATATACATGGCAACAGCAATCCGCGAGTTGGTGACAAAAATTAGGGACGCCTAGATTATCAAACCTTTACTTAAAAAAAAAAAAAAAACGGAGTGTCTATTTACACTAAGTGCAAATAGCCCGCCTTGTTGGCAAAGGCTATTTGCATTAACTCCGCCCACCAACGTTTGATTGGGATAGTCAACACTGCAAAAATACGTTTATTTACCTTTAGTTTCAGTGGCATAGACGGTAAACACGTGCTTTTTGATGCGATCGACCAGAGTTCGATCCGCCTTTTGCCGAACTTTTTTCTCCCTTTTCAAATCTCATATCGCATCGGAAAGGGATTTATTTTCAATAAAAATTAAGGAAATAATGAAAAAGTTGAAAATAAATTGTCGGGTAGGGTTTGGTGTAGGGAGGGCTTTATTGTTCCAATAAGGTGGCATCCATTTAATAGCCTAATTTGAATTAAAACTGTAATTTACACTCAATAGATTATTATTGCGTACTGTTTTATAATGTACTACAATACTGAGGTGCAGATAATTGCCACTATTTGCAAAAAGTAGTATAAATAGCAGAAAATCTTGCTATTTTAACATACTGTAAATAGAATCTATAGCTATTTGTACTTAGTGTAAATAGCATATCGTTAAAAATACTGCTATTTTCACTTACTGTAAATAGAATCCATTGCTATTTGCACTTAGTGTAAATAGTATCTATCGTTAAGAAAATACACTATTTGCACAGTGTAAATATAATCTAATTGCTATTTACACTTAGTGTAAATAGCATCTATCGCTATTTACACTTAGTGCAAATAGCCGCTGCCAAAAAATAAAAATAAAGAAAAAGAAAAAACCTCATCTGATTTTAAAGTCAAAATGAAATGCCATTCACAACTCATTTTACTGTGGTATTTGCCTGTGCCAGGTTATTCAGCTGCTATTTGACTTAGTTTTCTCCATTGGGAAGGGACCGGAAGTGTTTTAAGTGTTAAAAAATATTCTTTCCAACTGCTGGTGTATAGTAGTACTTACATTGAACACTAAATAGCACTGAACAAAATGAATATGCTTGTGTTGTAATTTAAGGGCGCATTTCTATAAAACAGTATCAGACTATGCTCTCGTGAATCTCAGACACTTACATTTTATTAATTTTATCTTGATTATTTATAACATGATTTATTTTCATTACACAATGACAAGAAAATGAACGGGACAGAAATAGAGCTAAAGCTTGTCATTGCCAATGTGGCATTAACAGATGACTGTTAGTTTTGAAAGTTAGTTTTGATCTTTGAAATTCTGAGAGCATCATAAAGATTTCTATTATTTTAAGATATTTGAAGATTTTAAGAATGAGAACCAGCTACTGCCACAAAACAACACAGGATTTATCAAATTGATTGCTAATAAATGTTGATGTTTGTGATGTTGTTTCCACCAAAAATGATGTCACTTCCTGCAGGATGATGCCATTAAGCAACAAGCTTTTGTTAGAGTAAAAATAAGGCAATAGGGATTAAAAAAACACCTTGAATTTATATTAAACAACATTGCCAAGAAACATGTTTGTTTGAAACATTTCAATTAAACAAAGGGGGGAAAATAAAGCAACAGCCAGAAGAAGAAAAAAAAAAAAAAAAAGCATCTGCTCAAATTAAGGACTGAATGTATTTAAATTCACCTGCTGCTCACTTAATTGTGATATTATGATAATAGTGATAAAGCCATAACAGAAATGACCATAGTGTGAAATTATTTTCTTATTTTAATTTCTTATTTCTATAATAATGTTAATTTCTTATAGCAAATATTGAAAATAAAGTAATAGTTTCACCCCTTTTATGTAGACACCCCTTATATATAGCCATATCAATGTGATGCATTGTCTATACTTCCAATGTAGACAACAATGTTAATTATGATGTGGCAAAATATATCAATCTATTATTCATGCCGTTGATTTTTGTGTGTGCAAGTTTAATCATAATGTGTGCACACAAACACACAAAGAGGCATCACAGGGAAAGCATCCTTTGCAATACACTGGAAAAAAAATGACTCATTGAATTTACTAAATTTTTTTAAGGTAAGTGGTTGCAATCAATTTATTTTAGATACATTTAAATAAACAAATTTGTTTATTTAAATGTAGCTAAAATAAATTGATTGCAACCACTTACCTTAAAAAAATTTAGTAAATTCAATGAGTCATTTTTTTCAGTGTATCATATGCAATCAATTCTAATCTGATGTGGATTTGACTTCAGAATTTCCCTATTAGTCACATTATTAGTTGTTGTGATCCATATGTCTCCTTGACTTGGATCCAAATCCAACATGACAAAGCGTTAAATAAGCCTTCTGGCCCTGTACCTGAACCCTTTGGAAAGTAAATCAATCTGGGTGGGATTCAATCCGCAAACAATATTCTGATTCTATGACCTTAGATATTACACAGCTCACCTTGCCAGAAATGTCACTATAAGGTAATTGATTCGTCCAGTAAATTTTACATGCAAACCTATCCTTCAGTGATATTATCCACTACTTTTACATCAAAAAAAAAAAAAAAAAAATGTAATGAATAACAGAGGAGGTTATTTTATTTTTGATTCTGTGCTTACTGACAGTTTTGGAGTATGGGCATAACAGGCACAGCATGACATGATAGTAGATAGAAAATTGAGTATGCTGTACTGCCAAAGAAGAAGGGGAAATTGTATACTGCTCTCTGATGTATGATTGTATAAGACATCTAGAACAGGGGCAGACAACCTTGCTCCTGGGGGCTAATTTCCTGCAGACTTCAGTTCCAACTCTACATGACATTGTTGTCAAAACGATCCCTGTTTACACGGATGAATTATGCATGCCAGGCCAGTAGTTGGCAATGTTACTTTGTAAAGAAACACTAAAACACAAACACCATTTTCACAAACTCATATTTTTAGTTTACATAAAGACAATAACTGTATCATTTTCAAAAATTTCTACCCTGCTGGAAACAAAACAACAACAACAAAACATCAAATAAATTGTAATGGTTTCCACTACAAATACCATTACAGGAAACATTTTTTTTTTAATGGTTTTAATGGTTACTAATTGTTTGTAATGTTTGTAATGTATTATGGGACATATCCCATTAGGATTTAGTGGTTTTAACAAGCCACCAATAGTCTGTCATCAATTGTCTGTCATCATTATCTTGGGGACGTATGTCACGGGGGAAGATAAAAGGTCAATGTCAACCGGAAGCAGAGGAGGGGGAGAACGGAGAATGGAGCGGAGTCTTGTGTCTGGTCACGCTAGCTTTGGCGTGCCTGATTTGATTTATGACTCCTTAGTTTCTCTTTGGTCTTTTGTTTGTTAATATTGCTCCTGCTCCGAATTATTTAGTTTATCTTTTGAGCTGTTCGTTTGTTTGTTTTTTTATGTTGAAACTTTGAGTATTTATTTGGCTAACAGCCCAGATTGTCATGTTCTGTGATTGCCAGCCGGAGAAGCAGTGACTAGGGAAGTATGTCACGTGACTTCCATTTTACACTCACCTAGGAAACACCTGCTGTTAGTACATTAGGTAAGGAGCGGATGCTGTTTTGTATGTTTTGGTTCGATTAGTTAGGATAGTTTATGTAGGGCGTGCAGAGCGCTGAAGAAATAATTTATTTGTTTGCTTTTGTTTTGTAGACAGTTTCCCGGGAACGGGGATTTATTTAGAGTGGGGTTCCATTTTCTTTTTTTTTTCTTTTTTTTCTTTTTTTTTGCAATCTCCCCAAATTGCTTGATTCTGATTTTATACAGCCTCTCATTTGTAAATAAATGCAAATCTCTTTATTGGAACATTTCTTGTCTTTTTGAGCCAGCATACCGACACTGTTTACCAGGGTTAAAAGACATGGGGGTTTATTTATTGTGTTAAGCGTCTCTTATACCCCTGATTGCCTTGGAGACGTAACAAAGGCGACAAATTACCAGTAGAGACCCACAGGGCCATTACAGTTTCCATTAAAATCAATACAATTCCCATTATAACCACTAAAACCATTAGAAATTCTGTGATGGTTTCTATTGTTTATTTTGTTTTTTGTTTTTTTTCAGCAGGGCGTTTTCAGGCCCCAAAACACTGCTGTCGTGTAAATGAGTGGCCAAAATGCATGAAAAAAAAAAAGTGCATTTTTAGTTGAAATTGGTGTTGTGTAAACACCCCATCAGTGTCCTAAATGTTGTCCTCATAACTAGAAAATACATTTACCGAACATTTATGTAGTGTTATGATTTGCTCTATGAAAGTGCTTTCACAAGATGCTTTCACCAAATGCTAAAATACAAAACACCACATTCTCTACACTCTAGATGCATGTTTGTAAAGTACCATGCCTTTTTGCTTTATTACACCGACACTTCTCACAGACAAGGAGAGAGAAGAAGAAAAAAAAGATCAAATGGCAATTTTAAGGTAGAAAAATGGGTATAAAGCCTTTGACATTCCAAAGAGACCTTTGATGGTGAAACAATATTGTTTGTTGAGCTTTGGACAGATTGCACTCAGACACTCTTCTCTTCTGGAGTCAGATTAGGTACTATATCATTGATTTTGGCTATGGCAAGCTGGTATAGAAAACACCAGGTTTTGTTTTTGTTTTTTTTTTTTGGTGAAAATTTGTGTGAAATACTGTTTCACACTGAGGAAACCCAGAGCGTGCACATGAAACAACAAATCAAGGAGGTTGCTCAGCAGGTGAACATTAACATTGTACAGGTCTCAGATATTGACACCAGATGAGGCTGGTGGGTAAACAAAGGCAGAGGAAGGAGTTTTCTCATCCTGAGTAGAAACACTGTGCATTCACTACAGATGACAACTGGAAAATGCCATCCAAAAAAAAAAAAAAAAAACCTTCCCTCAATTAGAATTATCAACCAGTGAGTGACGAGTCAAATACTGCAAAACTACTATAGGTACGTTCTGCAACCTAGCAAGCTACATTGCTGTCTGCTGCCTATATAGGTAGCAACATTCTAACTAAGATGGAACCTAATAATTTATTCGAAGGCTCTACATACATCATGTACACACACATACAAATGGTAAAACTATTCACAAATACTGAGAAAGTCCATTTTATTATAATCAACATTTCTTGAATTGGATTTCTGTGCAATGCATTATGGTACTGCCTTAGAATTTACGCAAAAAGAAGGTCTTAACAATGTTGTCCACCTAACAATGCTCTTATATTCATTTAAAATTATAACTATTTGTAGGCAGATCACTATAGGTTTTGGGATGAAGCTAATGTCTCATTATTTTACTGTGATCTCTCAAAACCTGGCTTTGACAGAGTAACATAGTGAGCATACGGGGGTATTTATCACAGCTTTGATGAAGACGGAGAAAGTTCATCAGTACCTTTGCATTTCTCATTCTAAGCTTTTGGCGATTTTTCCACACATTATTAATTTGGCTTCAATCCACACGTATAGCAGTGGCTTTATTTCAAGAAGAATTCCTCTCCTTTTGTCAGGTATAATGACGGCATGAAATATACTTACATATTCCACGTTGTACAGTAAAGAGCCATTAACTCCAAGATAAAGCACCCACTCTTGGTGAAACTGTATGTTATGCTAAGTCATGGTAGACTGTGTGGGTAGAAAAAATAAAATTAAATAAACCAGAAAGACACACTAGAACTTCATGAACACCCACTCTCAGTTCTGATTTGCATTGAGCGATTGTTTGCTTGTCTCTTTGTGGGCTGAAACGGGTATTCTAAATAACATGTATCAAGTCTACCCCACAGCTTCCATGGCAGGATCCTGCTGACAGATCCAAAATCAGGCACACTTTGAATTACTACTGTACACAATACCAGGATTTTTTGAACAATTCTCTACTGAATTAATAATCTTGAACAACAAAGCACTGTAGGCAATGGGTGTGTTTAAAAGCATATTTTATATGTAAAAACATATTTTAAGGGTATAAATGTAAATATACCAACCAATAGCACATGTTGACATTTTGCATTTTTATTACACAGTTCAACATGTATATATTAAATAAACTGACAGAACTTCAATAAAGGCATTTAAATGTACAGCAAAATCTTCGATAAAGCAAATAATCAATCAGGTTTTTTTTTGTTTTTTTTTGTTTTTTTTTTTGACCGTTTATGACCTTTCCCGAAAAAGGAAAATGAATAAAGGTACATTACATAACCTTCCACGTTGGAAAGCAACTAACTATGTTGTATTTTAAGAACAGCTGTTTTCCAGTTAGTATTAATTTTTCCAGTATTAATTTTTGTAACAAATAGCAATGTAACATGTTAGTTGGTCCGTGTACCTTTGTATACTTCGTTTTTTAATTTAATACTGAAATCTGAAAAAAATGGCACATTTTTCGTTTTTCATTTGTTCAAACAAAACGAAAAATCAAGAATTCGGCTTCATTTTTTGTTTTTATGTTCAGGGACAGAAAACCAATAAATTACTTGAATATTTGATCTCTACATGTGGGCGGGAGTGAAACGCCCCTCTCCGCTGATTGGTCAACCAAATATTACAACATAATTATAGTCCTAAAAAATATAATAAGGGTCCTCCGCTTTTATGGACTCTTAGGGCCTTATTTTAAAGGGGTCATATGACGTTGCTAAAAAGAACATTATTTTGTGTATTTGGTGTAATGCAATGTGTTTATGCAGTTTAAGGTTCAAAAACACATTATTTTCCACATACTGTACATTATTGTTGCTCCTCTATGCCCCGCCTTTCTAAACGCGCCGATTTTTACAAAGCTCATCGTTCTGAGAAGTGAGGCGTGCTCTGATTGGCCAGCTATACACTGCCTTGTGATTGGCCAAATACCTCAAGCGTGAGATGGAAATGTTATGCCCCTACCATATTGTCCCGGTGCGACCACACAAAAACAATAAAAACCATTACAAGCAAGGCATTTTGCATCCAGTGGGGACATAATTACTGATTATAATGACTTATACTGTCTTTTTACAAAATCGGAGAAACGACAAACAACAAGCGCTACTCTACACAGCTCAAAACTGGCGTTTGAATAGTCAGTGGCAAATTCTTTAAATATGAAAACATACTTACAGACTGTTAGTCAGAAGTGCCAGACTGTCCTTACAAAGTTGGAATTGCCCCAATGTATAGAAACAGCCTTTGTGCAAGCCAGCATTGTAGGCTACTCTTCCAGGTTCAGGAAATAGTCCTCCGTAAAATGTGCTGCACACACTCGAATATTTGGGTTGAACTGTTCTGGAACAGTGTTGTAAATACAACTTAACCACTGATTTCTAGTTGTGTCCTCTTTTGGAAGCCCAAACAAAGTAGTTTCGCTTTCACAACGAAACACACAGCATCTTCAGAACATGGCGCCGGCGGCAGCAACAATACTACAGCAAGAAGAAGTCCCGCCCTCTTTCTTTGCATATACCTTTGGGCGGTGTTTTGCAAATCTCCCCACACCGTGACATTGACATGTGGGGGCGTGTTTGAATGAGCCGTTTTAGGGGGGCGTGGTCGAGTCTTAACTTTTGTAAAGAATGTCTGTTTGGTTTTGAGACTTTAGTCTTTGCAACTTCAGGGATCTTATCTATGCACAAACAGCTTGTAACACTCCAAAGAGAAAGGAAAACTTCATATTGCATCATATGACCCCTTTAACATGGTCTAAAGTGCAGGGCGCAGGTGCACTTAGAGCGTTTCCGAATCCACTTTTGCTAGTATAACTACGGGAAAAACGGTTGGCGCTCCAGGCTCGTGGTCTAAAAGGGTTGTCCCTATTCTCTTAATGAGTAATGGGTGTGTTTTTGGGCATAATGTCCAATAAACCAATCAGAGTCTCATCTCCCATTCCCTTTAAGAGCTAGTTGCGCTCGCGCCATCGCGGATTCGCTATTTAAACGGCGGAATTTTAAGGCGCACAGACTGAACGCGTCTTCAGAGAGCAAACGGATCTGCTCATGCACGAGCAAATAGGTAGGCTAATTCTGATACACGCAATGACTATCCATTATGACATGTATGACATTTTTATATTTATGTAGCCTGCACAATAATATTCTTTTACACTGTAATCCTTTAATTTTTAATATTTGGGATGTTTGTGTCAGGGGCGGAGGCACGGGTAGGCCTAGCAGATCGATGGAAATGCATATTTTTTTAGAATACAATTTTAACGTTTATATTTTTTAATTAATTACTTTAAATGTGATTTCTGTTTGTTGTGTTTCATTAAAACTAGCCTATATAATAATAATAATAATAATAATAATAATAATAATAATAATAATAATAATAATAATAATAGTATTGCTAATTAGTTAATCTTCTGTTAAGTTGTGCTAGTACTATGTTACGTTCTTCGCGACGATAGAGCTGTCCGGATTCTAGCAGCTTCATTGAATGTTTATAATAAAACAGCCATCTATACTAACAGAACATTTGGATTACGACGAATTTATTACCATATTCAATTCAAAACCCAGACGACTTAATTTATTTAGAACTGACATCAGTCCTTAAAGGTAAGGTTAGGCCTATATGGTTAGTTTTTAGTCTGGTCCGCCGTGGTATGGTTATGCAGTATTTGCATTTAAATATTTGTGAGAAAGGGATTTTCTGGAATGTACAAACTGCAAAATAATAGCATGGCAAATGCACGCTCACGAATCTTCTCATTATAACAAACAAAGAATAGACACGGTGTAAAATAAGAGCAAATGTGCAGTGTAGAGAGATTCATATAGATTATAATAGAACTTTGTGAGATCTCAGCGAACTGAAGTGAGTGGCAGCTTGTTATAAAGGGGTCCCTCTTTGTGGGCTTTCAAGACTTAAGGCCATTGCACACTGAGTCCGAATTTTTCGTTCGAAATTTTCGCACGTTGAAAAATAAATACGACCTCACATTGTATCAATCACGTTTACACATTGCCCCAGAAACTTTCGTCCGTCATAAAAAAAAATAAAAAAATATCGGACCAGGTTCGATTTTCTGCGTTTTCGCATCCGTAGCAAGCATTTTGATAGGAAAGGATGACGAATACGAAAAAAAAAGGAAAAACGCACATGAAAATTTCGTACTCAGTGTGCAAGGACCTTTAGGCTAAAATTCATTCATAGTTTTAATAAAGGGTTTATTAGTGTAATGAGCGCCCTCACGAATGAAGCAGTGAAGGCATGCACTTGTGCGTTTATACTGATCAGGGGTGCGTTTCCCAAAAGCATTGTTAGCCAACTATGGTCGCAAGTTCCATTACCAGGGGTGCGTTTCCCAAAAGAATTGTTAGCTAACTATGGTTGTAAGTTCTATTGAACTCTATTGGTAACGACGGAACTTGCGACCAGGGTTGCTTTTGGGAAACCCACCCCAGCATAGTTCAATGATTCGCTGTTTCCCGAAACCATAGTTCAAACGAACGTTCGCAAACAGAGTCGCAAACAGCGTCACAAACGTGGTTGGAACTACAGTTCTCGACCTGTCCTTAGAAGCATAGTTTCTTGTTTGTAAGATATATGGCCTAAAATAAATATGCTCTTGGGCACAACAAGCAAGCTAACATGCAGTACTATCTGTATCGTCCATTCTACCTAAATATAAATTGCATTTCAATTATGTATTTTTGCGCTTCATTGTAAGCTCCGTTTTTGAAGAGTGCGCATGTGCATAAATATCTAAAGGAACCCCGGAGTATGACGTAAGAGGGAACCCGCGATGAATCAAACATCAAATAAAGCAAAATGACAGGGAACAAAAAATAGTAAATTAGTCAGTAGGTGGCATGTTCAATACAGCAGCATCTTAGAGATCTCTAATCAGTTAAATAGCATAAGTTATTCCTACACCACATGTGTGTGACGTCATTAACAATGGCCCTATGTTGCTGAACCAATGTGGTTCAAACGACGGAGATGCGACCGTGTTCGGGAAACAGTTGTGACTAGCTAGTTCGTTTCCAAAACAATGCATCGTACTATGGTGGTTAATCAGCGAGTTAAGTCGTTGTTGGGGAAACGCACCCCAGATTGACAAATGGCTTGACACAAACCGTACCGAGGCAGAGCCTAGACAGAGCTTTCTTTTGTGTAGGCATAAATTCTGCAACCTACCCGTGAAATATTAGTTTATCTCATAAATATTAATTTACTTCGCATCTGCACTCACAACTACCTACTAGCCTACGTATATCTTTGGCACACTGCCTGATTTATTATAGCTAACCACCATAGGCGTAAATCCCGGGGAGGACGGGGAGACAGGACCATCCCCCCCCCCCCCCCCATCTGAAGGTTGTCCCCCCTAAAAAATATATCATTACAAGCAACTCTGTGTCTTGAAAATAATATAATGGACATATACTTAAAATAATTGTGTAAGTAGTAAAACAAAATAAACGCAAAAAAGCGTTTTAAGTTCAGAAATGTTTTGATTCCCCCCTCGCTTGCCTCACAGTGGTTTGGTCCACTGCCTAGATACACTCAGGACAGAGCCTGGTGGGAGCAGTGTTGCCAAGTCCGTGGTTTTCCCGCGGAATTGGGCTACTTCTAACGCTCTTTCCGCGGGATGTTTTTCATGTTCGCGGGTTGGAGCGACCCCAATAACCTAATATTTAGCTCCTGGAAAGTGACATTTATCAGGGGAACCCCACCAAAAAACGTGTATTTTACCCCACCGGAACGAGATTTTTACCGGAAATCCCCCCTGAAAAGCGATTGGGCTAGTTTTGGGCTAGTTTTGAGTTGCAATTGGGCGGGTTTTGCTGTGAAAACCTGGCAACCCTGGGTGGGAGAGAGCAAAGTTCCTTAGTAGTTATGTGTAAGTAATTAGGCTGTGAAGGCTATTTTATTCTCTTTAAACATTGGGTGAAATTTTTCTTTCTCTTTAATACAGATGATGTTGGATCATTAATAAATTAGTCATGACAAAAAATAATGATATCCGATGTATTTTCTATGAGCAATTTATAAGGTTACCAAGCTTAACACCGTAGCTTGTCACCCACTACAACTAACACAGCGAACTGATATTAGGCTAATATTGTAGACCTACCGATGTGTTGGGTTTTGCTCAGTATGATGTTAAGTGGCAGGCTTAATGCGGTTGAATATCTAAAGAGACGTACTCGGTCCCAGACGAAACCTAAAATACTATGGAGGAGGCAAAATAATCATTATAATATGACCGCGTGGTGAACCGTATGAACCGAACTCATATTTAAACATGGTCTCCATGCTGTTTACACATGCTGTGTACACATATCTATCCTTACAAGTACAATATTGGCTGTATTATTTGTGTCCCCTTCAAAAATTGCTCTTGAGAAATTTTATGTTTCTTGCCCCCCCCCTACTGTTTGATGAAATTTACGCCCCTGCTAACCACCTATCTGTCATCAATTGTAAGTCGCTTTGGATAAAAGCGTCTTCTAAATGACTAAATATAAATGTAAATGTAAAATCTGTGTGGCAAAGCTGCGCAAGGCACTGCAGCGCGGGAGATTGTGTTGTAGTGAAGCGCACACCACTAATTTATGTGAACATATGTAGTTTTAGACAATAAGCTTATTTTATTAATATTGAGTATTGGCCAACTAACTGATGGCATACAAAATTATTTTCTCTGCCAGCTAAACCAAAGTCACAGAACCGTTGTAAGACTGACTCACTAGGCGCATAGAGTGGTATATCATTCCTAAATGAATCAGAGTCTTTGAAAGACCCATTATTATAGACAACAATTCAATGACCAGTTGACAGCCACTTGATTTTATTCCAAAATGAATGAAGCATTTTGAACGAATAGACTGAATAAAAGGCTCCTTTATTAACAAAATGAAACATCGCCACCTAGTGGCGATATTACTTTCATAATTCAAGTATAATTCATTTTGTTCATATTTCTGTATTAAAAATGTTATATAAAACAATCTCATTTCATTATACATTTGTAATTGCTATGTAAATGGACGTACAGCCGTCTGATCAGCATTAAACTTTAAATACATCTAAAAGCATCTTCAGAGGCAGGTTCTATATAACTGAATACTAATTTAATTCGTAACAGCCTAATGTCATATTATTGTAATGTATTTGATGTAAGAATTTAACATTAAATATGACATACAAAAGGTAAAAGGTAAAAAAAAAAAAAAAAAAAAATGGGAAATTATGGGAAAGTAAATTTCTGACACTGCTGACCCTGGCTAATTGTTCGAAGTGTTATTTTAGGGTTTGGATTAGAGACTGACATTTTTTTCGGGAATCCCGCGGGTCACAGGAAATGGATTGGGCGGGACTGGGAATAGTAACACTATGATACCCAACTTTATATACAAATATACCTTTTATATAAATAAACTATAAACTGTATAATTTAATTTTGAACTCAATTCTACTTGCCCTGTCTCTTTGCGGTCTCATCCTGTTTGCTTTGGTGTGGCAAAATGAAAAAAAAAAAAAAAGTGAATCAAAATGTCATTCAATCAAAAAGTGAATGACGTACGTATTCCGTAACGGACAGATATTAACGGCTGGTCTATGTGATTATACAGTATATCCAAACGCCCACCTATCATTAATCGACCTCAAATATGGCTTTTCATCTGAAAGATGTATGTAGTAGCAGCTTTACATAGCCGCTCAATCTAATGTTATAGAGAAATGTGCGCTATTGAAGTCTCTGTGTGAAGTGTGGAGCTGAACAGTAGCGCTCGCTGCATGACAGATGGAGGCGCCGGTGCGGTCACTTGCTCTCAAAATACTCCGTAATTTTTTGTCATAGAGATAAAAGTAATACATCTTTTGAATCTGTAAAGTATGGAAGCCCATTTCCGCCAGGTAAGAAAAAAAATAATGACTTAGTAAGTCGAAATTATGACTTTACAACTTAATGACTTTATAAACATTTGTCACAGGATAGTGGTCTAATGATAAACGGGACATTCTAAAACGAATTAACTTGGCTTAAAACAGTTTGGAAGACCAAGTTCAATACACAACTTATTAATAAAGCATATACCATTTACAGACCAGCAGAATATACCCCAGAATATGAATGCAATGGGGTCAATATAGAGTGCCTTTCAACCCTCACAATTCTCAAATATTTTGGTTTTAATTTCCCAATCGCTTTGTCATATCATAAATAGTAGACACTCAAGTACTATAGAAACATATTAGCTGAGCTCCCACACATTTTTTTGAGATAATTATGTGCCATTATTCAAAGCATAAGCCATAAGATATATCCACCCTGTCATGGACATATATATTACTGTTAAATACGTTTTCATTGCAAAATTAAGATGCAAATGCTATTTTCTGAAAGGTGTGATGTCCCTTTCCTAAACAGGGTTATTTGTTTGCTTTCAAATCAAAATGCATGAAAGACTGTATGTAAATCATGTGTTTTTAAAGAAACTCATACAATTCACACATGTATTTTTTTCTTATTTGGAGAAAACTGTGATATTGGGATGCAGTTTTTTTGTTTGCATATTATTGCGCCCACACCTAGATATTGAACACACTGGATTATATAGATATGATTGGTTTATCACTTAAAATATTATTGTAAAATATCAAGATGACAGGGTGGACCAGCACATGACGGTGTGGACACATAATGCAGAACACACAAATCATGAAAAAATATGAAAATGAAACATTTATTCAACTTCTAAAAAAATAATATAATAATAATAAATAATATAATTACATCCTCAATCACACTGATATACTGCCCCCTGCCCATTCATTTTCATCCAGTCCACCCTGTCATGCGTCTGTCCACTCTATTGAGTCTAAATTGCCGAGGGTGGACATTTTGGAACAACAACAGGGTGGACATTGAGCTTCAATTAGCATATTAGCTTACAACAAACTGTGACTAGCTAAATAGTTAGTCTGGTTGTTGAAGAGAATTTGGTATATTTAAACTTACATGTTTTCAAAATACTGTATTCTAATCACTTCTGGCATATTTTATGCTTAAATGGGTGGATTTCCCAACACGACAGGGTGGACAACCATTCAAGGGACATGGAAAAACCCTTCTTTTTTATTAAATGAAAATATTGTTTGTATTACCAAATGACCAATACATTCAAATTGAGTTTAATAAAAAATTAACAAAATATTAATAGAGAACAAAAATTTTAAATTTTATGATTTGACTGTATTCTACTCTCATTCAAATTTAATGAGCAGTGCATGGAACAAAGCAAAATAACATGCATCCTCTTACACAAAAAAAATAAATAAATAAAATAAAAAATAAAAAATCTAGAAAATGTATCTAAAGAGCCAAGTAATGCTTTTGTTATGAATATAAAAACTTAGCCTAATATAACACACCCTTTCATAGTCATTTTTATGTTAAGTTATCATGGCAAATGAGTGATTTATGTACAGGACACCAAAAGGCACCCTACAGTGATATTGACCCAATGTGCAAAGTCTAGCGTTTATGATTTATAGCCTAAAAGTTTTCTATGGGATGAAAGCGCTTAAATTCAGCGCGTTACGTTCATATTCTGGGTTCATCCGCTTGCCTGTACATATAATTTGTATTTTTAATAATCTGAATAATACATGTGTTTATATATATATATATATATATATATATATATATATATATATATATATATATATATATATATATATATATATATATATATATATATATATATATATACAGTGGGTACGGAAAGTATTCAGACCCCCTTAAATTTTTCACTCTTTGTTATATTGCAGCCATTTGCTAAAATCATTTAAGTTCATTTTTTTTCCTCATTAATGTACACACAGCACCCCATATTGACAGAAAAACACAGAATTGTTGACATTTTTGCAGATTTATTAAAAAAGAAAAACTGAAATATCACATGGTCCTAAGTATTCAGACCCTTTGCTGTGACACTCATATATTTAACTCAGGTGCTGTCCATTTCTTCTGATCATCCTTGAGATGGTTCTACACCTTCATTTGAGTCCAGCTGTGTTTGATTATACTGATTGGATTTGATTAGGAAAGCCACACACCTGTCTATATAAGACCTTACAGCTCACAGTGCATGTCAGAGCAAATAAGAATCATGAGGTCAAAGGAACTGCCTGAAGAGCTCAGAGACAGAATTGTGGCAAGGCACAGCTCTGGCCAAGGTTACAAAAAAATTTCTGCTGCACTTAAGGTTCCTAAGAGCACAGTGGCCTCCATAATCCTTAAATGGAAGACGTTTGGGACGACCAGAACCCTTCCTAGAGCTGGCCGTCCGGCCAAACTGAGCTATCGGGGGAGAAGAGCCTTGGTGAGAGAGGTAAAGAAGAATCCAAAGATCACTGTGGCTGAGCTCCAGAGATGCAGTTAGGAGATGGGAGAAAGTTGTAGAAAGTCAACAATCACTGCAGCCCTCCACCAGTCGGGGCTTTATGGCAGAGTGGCCCGACGGAAGCCTCTCCTCAGTGCAAGACACATGAAAGCCCGCATGAAGGACTCCAAGATGGTGAGAAATAAGATTCTCTGGTCTGATGAGACCAAGATAGAACTTTTTGGCCTTAATTCTAAGCGGTATGTGTGGAGAAAACCAGGCACTGCTCATCACCTGTCCAATACAGTCCCAACAGTGAAGCATGGTGGTGGCAGCATCATGCTGTGGGGGTGTTTTTCAGCTGCAGGGACAGGACGACTGGTTGCAATCGAGGGAAAGATGAATGCGGCCAAGTACAGGGATATCCTGGACGAAAACCTTCTCCAGAGTGCTCAGGACCTCAGAGTGGGCTGAAGGTTTACCTTCCAACAAGACAATGACCCTAAGCACACAGCTAAAATAATGGAGTGGCTTCACAACAACTCCGTGACTGTTCTTGAATGGCCCAGCCAGAGCCCTGACTTAAACCCAATTGAGCATCTCTGGAGAGACCTAAAAATGGCTGTCCACCAACGTTTACCATCCAACCTGACAGAACTGGAGAGGATCTGCAAGGAGGAATGGCAATGGATCCCCAAATCCAGGTGGGAAAAACTTGTTGCATCTTTCCCAAAAAGACTCATGGCTGTATTAGATCAAAAGGGTGCTTCTACTAAATACTGAGCAAAGGGTCTGAATACTTGTGACCATGTGATATTTCAGTTTTTCTTTTTTAATAAATCTGCAAAAATGTCAACAATTCTGTTTTTCTGTCAATATGGGGTGCTGTGTGTACATTGAGGAAAAAAAATTAACTTAAATGATTTTAGCAAATGGCTGCAATATAACAAAGATTGAAAAATTTAAGGGGGTCTGAATACTTTCCGTACCCACTGTGTGTGTGTGTATATACATAATAAATAAATATATATATATATATATATATATCTCTCTCTCACTGTCCTTCCACTAAATGGTATAAAATGTCCACTTGGGGTAGAAAATGTTAAGCATTTTCTACCCCAAGAAAACGCTTAACGTGCAACTTCAGCACGTTGCGTTCATATTCTGGGGTATATTGCTTGTCTGCACTGTAAACGATTTCTGTAATTTGAACAGTATTTTACTGTAATGTGTGTACAGTATTTTACTGCAAACAGCAAAGGATTATGGAAAAATATACGGTCAGTACTGTATTTCTAAATCCATTTACAGTAAACTACTGTAAATTTACAGTAGTGAACTTGCCCCTGAAAAACTGACCAATGACAAGGAAGAACCACCATTTTCTTTTTAAAATGTCAGTTAGCCGAAGTTAACTAACTTAGTTGAACACAAAGAAGCATAATAACTTTTCTACACTGCCTCTTTATTGCAAGTAAGGTTATTCTCTTCAAATGCTATTTAAGTTAGAAACGTGTACACCAATGTCATATGTAATTTTAGAGACGGTCCCTAAATTCAGTGACAGACGTAACAAACCAGCGAGCTAACATGAAATACTGAGGAAAACTGAGTTAAGAACACCACTGTTAAGAACATCTTTTGTATTTTATTTACAAGTTTCTGGTCTTGTGGTCATCTCGTCTGCATCGGAGGTGTTTTGGAGTCTTTTCTTATGATTGCCGTCGTAGCGGTGCTAACAACAGGTAAGCTTCCATCAACTTAACTAAAGTTACTAAAATAACCAAATTAGCTCCACTAACTCACAGAACGTGTTGACTTTTTAAAGATAGGAACGGGCAAGCAATATCTTAATATAGCAAGTTTTGCTAATAAATATGCGTTTATTAAACGTAAATTCTATTATTCTGTTGATTAGAGTGATCAGGTTTTAAATTTTTAATGTTTTGTTTGTATGACTGTATGTAATGATGCTGGAAAGCACTTTGGTCAATGGCAGCTGTTTTAAATGTGCTATAGAAATAAAATTTGTATTGTATTATTGTACAGTAGTTTTTTCTGATCATAATCTATAAAAACATAAAAAGGCTGTTGTGACTGTCTGTTACAGGAGATTTCTCCAATCAAAAAGAGGATGCTGACTATGAAGGGCAGAATCATCATACAACCAGCTGTCCATTTTCCAGAAATGCAGAATTAGGTAACCTAAAATACATTTTGTTTTACATTGCATTTACATTCATGCATTTGCCAGATGTTTTTATCCAAAGCAAGTTACATTAAAGTACACCTTTTGAGTTATCCATTCCCTGGGAATCAAACAGGGGCAGCGCTGGGTGGCGCTAGGGGTGGTTAAGGGGGCTGGAGCCCCAAATGTTTTTATTACCTTGTCTTGTGCGCATCAGGTTTGAGTTTTCATGCACATTAAAATTATTTCTATTAAACCAGCACTTAAAGGGATAGTTCACTCAAAAATGGAAATTCTGTCATTAATAACTCACCCTCATGTTCTTCCAAACCTGTAAGAACTTCGTTCATCTTCAGAAGACAAATTAAGGTATCTTTGATGAAATCCGAGAGCTTTCTGACCCTGCATGGACAGCAACACAACTGAAATGTTCCTAAGCCCAAATGTAGCAAGGACATCGACAAAATAGTCCATGTGATACAGTGGTTCAATTGTACTGATATGAAGCTACAAGAATACTTTTTGTGTGCAAAGAAAACAAAAATAACTTTATTCAACAATTCTTCTCCTCCTCATAACATCTGCAGCGGCACACTGCTATTGTGGAGAGAGTATCACGACGCATGCGCTTGCTTCCGCTTGATGTAAACAACGCATGTGCATGGTGCTGCTTACGTTAAACACATATGCGTCAGCATGCGCATCCGCTGCAGACAGTATGAGGAGGAAAAGAATTGTTGAATAAAGTTGTTATTTTTGTTTTCTTTGCGCATAAAAAGTATTCTTCTAGCTTCATAACATTACGGTTGAATAACTGATATCACATGGACAATTTTACCGATGTCCTTGCTACGTTTCTGGGCCTGGGAACATTTCAGTTGTGTTGCTGTCTATGCAGAGCCAGAAAGTTCTTGGATTTCATCAAAAATATCTTAATTTGTGTTCCAAAGATGAATGAAGGTCTTAGGGGTTTGGAACAACATGAGGGTGAATAATTAATTTACATAATTTCATTTTCGGGTGAACGAAACCTTTAAATAGCAAAATGCAGCTGCTTCAGGTATCTAACTTACTGTAGCCTATAAATTCATAATACCGATCTCACCATCTGTCAAAATGAGATTATTGTTTCTGTATAGCAACAAATATAGATTTTTTTTTTTTTTTTTTTTTTTTTATCATGGTACGCCTATTATTTGAGCAGACTTTCTAGGACACATGCATTTAGAATGATTGATTATATGAACAGATTGGTTAGCATAGTCTATGGCAGAGTTTACTTGGTGTCAGGGCAACAAAATTTAATAAACAAGAAATTAATATTAAGTGATTTAATTCGTAGAGAAAATATTGTCTTTTTGCTCTATTTCGTGAAAATGGTTCTAAACATGTTGTGCATCTTTGCACTCAGCAGTGTTTCATTACTGAATGAATTTACCTTTTTTGAACGCCTTGAATCAGTGATTCACTGACCCATTCATAAAAACAGTTTCTTCCTTCCTGAATGAATCAGCAGTTTTGAATGAATTGATTGAATAAATGACTGACTCAGTCATTAAGGTAGTGATTTGCTGCCACCTACTGGTAATTTTAGTATCTTTTTAGAAGTGTGTGGTTTTTTTTTTTTTTTTTTTTTTTTTTTTTTTTTGTCATTTCATATTTCTGTGTTCTGAATTTTATATTTAAAATAGGGCTGTCAATCAATTAAAATATTTAATCACGATTAATCGCATGATTGTCATGAGTTAACTCACAATTAATCGCAACTTAATCACACATTTTTATTTGTTCTAAATGTACCTTAAATTAATACTTTTCACGTTTTTAATACTCTAATCAACATGGACATGGACAAATATGGATGTTTTATGCAAATGTATGTTTATTATTATTGAAACCATAGTCAACATAGAGCATGAAGACTAGACATGTTTCAAAGGTCATCGTTGTTTTTCAAAGAACTTGTTCATGTCTATTAGACACATGAAAAAAGAAATACCAGGTTCCCATTACTTCTCTTTCTTTGCACTGAGCAATTTACTTAAACAAACCTGTTTACATTTTTGCAGGACATTTTTGCAGAACATTTTTGCTGAACATGCAAATTGTACATATATTATTATTATTACATTTGTTTCCCTCTCTGTGCCCACATACTGTATTTTGATGCAGCTAAATTCTCAATGAAACTGTTTTCATTTTTATATATATATATATATATATATATATATATATATATATATATATATATATATATATATATATATATATATATATATATATATATATATATATATATATATATATATATATATATTTTTTTTTTTTTTTTTTTTTCTGTTTCTGTTGTCAGACAATGGAATGAATATGAAATAGTGACTGAAACGCCACCCATTAAGTCTACATAACCAGCTCTCCCTTCCTAGACGTTAATCTGCACAAAAATCCTGATAATGGAGCCGTCGTCTGATGAAATCAAATACACATAAGATAAAGACAATAGCTGTACTGTGATTTTTGGCAATACTTGCATGTAAAATTAGAGAAGCAACATAATATCTGTGTTTAACTGAACCGCTGCTCCTCTCCGCCGCTCGCTGAACAGAGAGAGAGAGAGAGAGAGAGGTGTGCGCACTGGGAAAGCAAGACCTTGCGCTCGCGCTGCGGTACCGGCGATTCTCAGAAAATAAATAAGGTTTAGGCTCTTTTTTTGAAGGGGAAAAAGTCGCTAAAGGGGTCTGCAATGTCACTAAGTTGGCAACACTGTGCATTTCCATTTCTCCAACTACGGGTTAGGCCACGGGTTAAACAGAAAATACGCCCTGCGTTAATCGCGCGTTAATAAAATTAGTGCCGTTAAAATGAATTTGCGTTAACGAGTTATTAACGCGTTAACTTTGACAGCCCTAATTTAAAACATTAATTTCATAATATTTATGCAATTTTAAGTGCAAATTATAATTAATTATACTTGTCTCTTAAAGAAAAATAAATAAATAAATAAGCCACTTAGCCAATGTAACTTTTCAGCATAGCCTATTTTATTTGAAGTGTATGCTGTGTATCTCTGTGCTAAACCGTGGATATCCACTCACTCTGCCCCTGGAATAAAACGCATTAGTTTGGTATTCTAGCACTTTGCACTACTGATTGAGAATGCATTGTAAAAATGGAGCTTTAATAATCTGAATGTGATGGATTATCAACTAATTATGTACCTTCCTTGTAGGTGCGTTCAGATGTAGTATATAACATTTTTATTAACGTCAATGTGCATACAGCACCAAGTTTGACAGTTGAGGCAAATTCTGTAAACACTGCTTTGAGAACTGCTTTTTTTATTTTTCTTGTGCTTGCAGGTTCATTCACACCATCAACCTTTGTGGCACCGATCAGATGGAATTCTGGAAAGAATGTGCAAAGAAAAAGCATCAGCCTGAATCCTCTCTTGGTGTTTCTCATCGGAGTGCTTGTCAACTCTGACTGGCAAAATTACTGAAATTTAACACAACACCACAAACTAATTTTTACTTTATTATTTTGTTTTATTTTTTGTAAGGCTTGTTTTTCTTTTCAGTATGTGTACAGTATGTCTTGCCCAGGGGATTGTAGTGATGCCATTTTCTCAGCTAGTGCATCCTAGAGGTCAAGATTTGTAATTTGTACTTTTAAAAAGAAAATGTTCAACAATTAAAGAATATTATCAGAACTAATTCTCATGAGTTATTGTGATTTTTATGGGGTTGGGGTGGTAAAAATCATGGATTACAGTGCTGTAAGGCAATTGGCCTGTTTTTTTACATTTAAAAAATATTTAAAATAAATGAAAATAAACTCTACAGTGCTGATCCTGTAAATGACAATACGGTAAAAATACTGTAAATGAAAATACAGTAAATGAATACTGTAAATGAAAATACAGTAACCAATTTTACAGTAACACTGGCATCCAGCTGCCAGTAAGTTACTGTAAAATTTACAGCAATCTCTTTACAGTGTGGCTTTATTAATAAGGTGTTTACTGAACCTGGTCCTCCAAACTGTTTTAAGCAAAATTACTTGTACTTTAGGAGTAATGAAATCACAGCCGGAGCCCACCAGAAAGTCAAAGACTCTTACAGGCCTGACAATGTAATATAGTATAAGTAGATCTTATATGAACTGACTACCAAAACATGTGCCTTTTTAGACCTTGAGATTACTTTGTTGGAAATAAGTTATCTAGTTTTAAAGTATAAGTACAAATTAATGTTTGTAATTATCTATATAGGCTACATATTAATCCAAAGTCCCAAACTAAAAAAAAAAAAAAAAAAAAAAAAAAAAACTACAGAAAGAAGAATGTCTGAGACTGTGTTCAGATTAATTAATTTCAATTTCAAGCATGTAATAAAAATTATTTAAAAAATATTGAGGAAATTAAGATAGTTTAATCCTGTCACGTCTGCAGTGTCCATTTGACTGCCTAAAATGATTCAGTGATTCAATAACTCAAAAAAAAAAAAAAAACCATAAAAGACATTTGTCACCACCTACTGGCATAAAGATGTAATCATAAGAAATGGTCACTTATGAGTGAATCAATCAGTATCGTTTTAATGAACGAGTTCAAAAGAAGTCAGTGGGAAAACGCTTAACGCGGCTTTGTGGAAGGAGACGTGATATAAAAAACACATCTAGTAGCCTATTCAGATTATTAAAAATAAAAACTATGTGTACAGGTGAGCGGATGAACCCGGAATATGAACGCAACGCGGCTGAATTTAAGCGCTTTCCTGCCATAGAAAACAGTTATAAAGAATAAACGCTTATATATATAGGCCTATAACGTGAGACTTTGCATGTGTTGCATTCATATTCTGGTCACATCTGCTTGCCTGTACCTGTACATTGTCAGGACTATGGACCTGTCTGTGTGTGTTTCTCCCTCGTGTTAATTGTTAATTTGTTTCCAGGTGTGTCACGTCTTCCTCCCCTGATTGTCCTGTCCTTAAAAGCCCCAGTCCATTCAGTTCATGTTTGTCGGTCCTTAAACGTCATTTGTACGTCTTTCCAGGTGTTCCTGTGTCTATTACGTGTTTGGATTATTAAAGACTGTTTTTGAAGTACTCCTCGCTCCTTGCTCCCCCCCGAGAAGTGTGACACATAGTGTAGGCTATATATATATACGTGTATTATTTATGTCACTTTAGAATAAATCACAGATTGTATCATGACAAAAAGTGACTTTACAATTTGGAAAATATGGTAGGTTATGGCAAATTATTTTGCAGACCCCCATCACTTTGAGAACAGCTGGTCTACACAGAAGAAAGCCCTGTCCAGACTCTGCCACAGAACGGGTTGTGTTGAGCCATTCATTTGTCTGGTTGTTTGATGAAAAAAAAAAAAGAAAGAAAAGAAAAAAGGATTAAATGTAGTTGCAATAAAACTGTTTAAGAATCTCTACAACTGCAGCAGCAGAGGACTAGTATTCTGCCGCGCGGAACTGCAGAAGAACTGATGACGGCACGGTTTGATCTTCGGCTGACCAATCAGCAGAAAGGGTCGTTTAATTCCCGCCCACGTGTAAAAATCGAATATTCAAGCTGTTTATTCATTTTTCTACCCCTGAACGAAAAACGAAAAATTAAGCCGAATTCTTGTTTTTCGTTTTTTGCAAAAAAAAAAAAAAAAATTTAAAAAACGAAAAAGGAGCCGTTTCTCATTTTTCTACTTTTAATATTAAATAAATCATCAAATGACCAAAAGATACACTCTACACGGACTTTAGTCCAATGCTCTTATTCACTGTTTTTGTTCTATAAATCAGAGTTTATACTTTTTTAGTTATGTTTAGTCTATCCTAATTAAGCTGTGATCCTTTTTTTTTTTCATTCATGTTCATTTATTCCTAACTATTCACTGTTTTTGTGCCAAAATAATATAAGTAGCTTCAACATAGTTAACTACTTTTTTGATACATTTAGTAACTAAACAGGGATTTTTAAACAAGTTTAAATTATCAGTAGCTTTGTAAACTAAAAATACCTTTCATTTATTGATGATTTCAGGTGTAGTTCGAACAGGGTGAGGATTAATAATATGAATGTTTTCAGACCTTGGCTTTCTTTTCCATCTTTCAAAGCCTTTTCTTTCTGTTTTGTTTATTTGTTCAATTTATCAAAATAGTCTGATTGATGCAAAGTTTTGATGTGCTAACATACAGTGCCAAAAAGTCTTCAAGTTATAAAAAGAAGTACATTCGTATCCAATTCATGTTAAGGTGTAACAAAAAACAGAGGCTATCTGCTGGCATGCCAACTCCTTCCATTGCCGGTCAGCCAATCACCTGAGCTGTAAATGCCATATCATTAATCTGTCTAGAGCTGCAGGGATATAATGTCACTGCAGTGGCTGATGGCATGCCCAGTCCCAAGACCTTCACTACTTACATCCCATGCCATTACCAGGACAAGACATTACCAAGTCTATTCAGTCTCTTTGTTATGAATTTTTTTATGAATTTGCTATGTAGTCTGATCAGTGGCAGAGTCTCTTTTAAATAGTGTGGCGAGAAACTTTTTTATATTCTTTTTTGTTTGGACACAATTTCTCTTTTTTAGAAATGAAAGACTGAGAATTTTGGAACAAGTATTTTTGACGATTACTTCTGACATTTTAGCAGTATGATTCATATCTCATTTTCATCTCCTTATAGAGACAGAAGTTTACCTTTGGTAGCCACCCAAAAGCATACATTTATTACTCTATCATTCAGACATTAAGAGCTTCCTTATTGGCAAAAGGATGCATTTAAAACTTCATCTTATGTGGTGACCACCTGGTTATTTCTCAGTTGCAGGAAAGCTGATGTGATTTTGCGGGACAAGATTCCTTGCCACTGCTGCCCCTGGCTTGTTTTGTTGGGGATACTTCATATTCAGCAATATTTTTGAATTGATTGATTGTACAGACACTATTAAATGAGACCTGAATTGAGCTGGATGATGACATCTACAGGGCTGCTTTACAGCTGAATTGAACTACTAAAAAAAGTGTTATTGTCGACATTGTGGATATATCAGCCGGTACAGACACTGATAGATAAGCACAATGACAGAATTTTGACAAAAACTATTATTTTGAAGTATGTGGGATTTTTTTTATTTCTTTTTATTTTATTTTATTTTATTATTTATTTATTTATTTATTTTTATTTTTTTTTTTTGTGGTGGTTGAAAGCTGAGACTTTATTCAAGACTGGACAACCTGCTGTGATAATGAATGGACTCATAGAGTCCATCCATTCATTACAGAATTCCCATAAACCCCAAGAGCAGCAACAGTCGTGCATTTGCTATCCATCTATCTATCTATCTATCTATCTATCTATCTATCTATCTATCTGTCACGAATCTGGTCCATGGACTTCCGCTTACTCTCCATCAGGGGTCACTCTTCAGTTACACTGACTTTCACACTACACAGGCTGTTACACTCACACTGGACTTCAGTTCCCACAATACATTTCACCTTAATCACATGCTCACCTGTAACCAATCACACTGGC
This sequence comes from Spinibarbus caldwelli, assembly GCA_039654775.1. Lineage (NCBI taxonomy): Eukaryota > Metazoa > Chordata > Actinopteri > Cypriniformes > Cyprinidae > Spinibarbus > Spinibarbus caldwelli. The sequence continues at coordinate 28,640,322 of CM077243.1, forward strand.
TATTTAATACCACTCAGTTCCTGTTCAACCGGCCGAGTATTGTATAGCGTATATCCTAGCGATAGCTACTCTACGGAGCCTACTTAGTTTTCTTAGTCTTGCCTTGCCTTGCCTGTTTTCTCGTGTTTTGATTTCTGCCCGTGTTTCCTGGATTAACCCTTGCCTTGCCGTTCGGACTCTGTTTGCACCTCGTTTGGATTATTGCTGTGTACCTGGATTTACTCTCTCTGCCTTGCCCTGTTGGATACTGTTCGCCGATCATCGACCCACGCTTGTTCTAGGATTACTCTGTGTCTTGCCTGTGTTTTACCTGTTTGCTATTGCCTGAACCTTGCTTGTCTTCTGACCATGCCTTTAAATAAAAGCCTGCAGATGGATCCGCACGTCTCACGTCTCATCAGCCCCGTTACACTATCTATCTATCTTTTAATTTGGGATGATTTTTTAGGGGGGCACCAAACAGTTTTGTGAGATTGACAGACAAATTAAAAAATAAATATTCACACTAATATCACAATCAACTCCTCTCTGGCATATAATGCTTTTCCAGCATTATTCCAAATACCTGCAGAATTACCCTGAGGCAGCTCATCAATTGATAATATAAGCTCTGACAGATACAGCAAATGGAACATTATGACTTATGTCATATAGGTCTAGAGCTCACAACTCAAGCCATATCTGTAAGACTGCCACAAGAACCCAACATTAAAAAAAAAAAATAAAAAAAATACAGGCTTTCAAACTGAACCCTGCTCTCAGAGAACTATTATAGCACAAATCTATAAATCTATCATATTTTAAATGGGACTTCACAATACAGCACAACAGTGACCATTCACTTTTTCAGCAGCCTTGGTTCCGGAACGCTTTTCCTATTAGGCATTTTTTCCATAAGAAAAAAAAAAAAAAAACAGTAGATTACATGTATTTTAAAAACAAAAATAAATATAAAATACAGCTAAATTAGTAGTAGTAGTAGTACTAATGTCATTCACAATCCTTTATGGAAATGATTGGTCACTGTTTGGCTCTTTTTTTCAAGGTTTTTATTTCCAAAATAACTGCAACTTCTCTGATTAGTGAGTCGGTGGGTTATCGGTAGTGCTGAAATCATGCTATACCATTTATCGTTGATCAACAAGCTTAGGCCCAAGGTAGGTCCATCTTAAAAGGTTTATACGTTATTATTGTTTATACGTTAAAATAAGTTTCCCTATGGAAAAATGAAATGTGATTTTTATTCCCAGAAAGCCACTGTTGCATTTTTTAGGTCTCTACAATCTGTAACATCTTGAGTGTTTTACATTCAGTGTAGCTCAGCAAAGGAAATCTATTCAAATATACAGCAATATAGAGTGAAAGAATATATGCACTGTTGTTTTACTTTTTCGAATGTATCAGTAAATAAAAAGTGAGAGCTCTTCTGCATTTTCGTATCACCAGTAAATTCTCTCTCTAGATTGGATGACTTATGACAAACTTTAGAATGCATTGTTTTGAAATGACACAATCATGGAAACGTGTTTTCGAGGTGTTTGGAGATGCAGACAGTTTCCCCCACATCTCCTTCAGATCCAAATCGATCAAGCCTTAACATCTGCAGATTTAGCATTCTGGAACTGAGGATGTACGCACCATTAACAGAGGTTGACACCACTGAAGGAGCCTCATTATGTACACAATGAACCGTGGTGCCAATTCCATCCTTGAACTCTGCAGCAAAGTCAGGAGGCACTTGGTTCGACTCCAGTTCATTGCATTCAGAAAGCCGTGGGTGCACAATCATATCAGCACTCATCCACACAATAGAGAAATAACAGAGTTTATCACACATCTGTCTTTCTTTTATGCATTTTCTGTTTTCTAAGCTTCAAAGCTATAGGGGCAACAAAAGATGAGAAATCACATTGTTTTTCTTTGTCTTAGAAACTTTAACTGCCAATCTGGCCCTGCCTTAATAGTAGTAGTAATAATAATAATAATAATAACAATACTAATACTACTACTACTACTAATAATAATAATAATAATAGTTATTATTATTATTATTATTATTATCAGCTTATTTTAAAGCCAGCGTGAACCGGAATTTGCTACCTACTTTTCTTCAGTATTATGACATTATTCCAACTGAAATGGAATATTAAATAGGGTTTTTTTGTTTTTGTTTTTTAAGCGCTCATAGCAAACTAACAGGGGGGAGTATTTTTTTTTTTTTCCCAGTGGATTAATTGTTCACCACAAGACTAGAAATGTGCATTAGTGCATTAAGCAGACAGTGCTAAATTTGATTTCATGTGGACTTAAAACAGGAATATAATACATTTTTTATGGCTTTCAATTTAACAGGTTAATTTAATTAGTTAGTTATGGAAAAAAATAATCGTAATAATTATTAGTGTTTCTGTTACTAACATAACATCGGTTCCAACAACAACAGATTGCGTCAAATAAAAGTATGGGGAATGGGGGAATACAATGACAAATGGCATTTTAGCGTGTCCAAATAGGTTTACTAATTTGCCTTTATAAGCTGCAGCTGAGTGCCATTTCATGAGAATCATTCCTGTCTATCTCAGGGAACCGAGGTTACATTAGTAACTGAAACATTCCCTTTTGATAATGGTTCACTCAACATCGTGTCAGATTAGCTAACGCAATGGGGAATGCAATCCAACAATGGCGTGTTATTAGCGCATTCCTGACCCAGTCACCTTATTTTTCAATGTGGAAGTAAAACGCTTTCTGTGAATGTGTGAGACTTCCGGTTCATTAGCCACTGTAGGGAAATAATGAGAAGATAACAACAAAATAGAAAGTAGATAGGTTGAGACCACAGATGCAATCAAATCTTGATACTGATGAGACACCATGGAGCCCTGCTATTTGGCCTTCTTTTGACCCTGTTACTCTTTCTACCTGTAAAAATATAATTGAACAATTAAGACACACAGGGTGCTTCCATGATGTTATGCCTGCTCATTTTTTAAAGCAAATTATACATGTTGTTGGTGTTGATATTTGTTCCTTCATAAATCTGAGTCTGAGCACTGGTATGGTCCCAGATAGCTTAAAACACGCAACTATTACTTCAGTTCTAAAGACACCAAATTCAGATACATCTATTTTATCTAATTTTAGACCTATTTCGAATCTTTCTTTTATGTCAAAAAATTTTGGAGAAAGTGGTGTTAATTCAGTTACAAACTTTCTTGTGTTCCATTTACATCTATGAAACTTTTCAATGTGGTTTCAGGAAGTTGCATAGTACAGAATCTGCCCTCATAAAACTTTTAAATGACATTTTATTAGCCACAGATTCTGTAAATGCTGTTGCTTTGATTTTATTAGATCTCAGCTCAGCTTTTGACTTGGTTAATCATAACATACTTATCTCTCATCTAAAAAAGTTTATTGGCCTGCGAGGCACTATGTTAGAATGGTTCCGGTCCTTTTTAATGAACCAAAAGATTTCTGTATGTATTAGACAAAACACTTCTTCCACTGCCCCTCTGTCTTGTGGTGTTCCTCAGGGCTCCATTTTTGGCTCTGACTCTTTTTATGTTATATGTATTACCTTTGGGGTTGATTTTCAAGAAAAATGGCATCTCTTTCCATGTATATGCTGATGATATACAGTTGTATCTTTCTTTTAAACCAAATGGAGTAAATGCACTAGGAGATCTGTATGCATGTATCCAGGAACTAAAAATATGGCTTACAGAAAATTTTCTGATGTTAAATGAAGGTAAAACTGAAGTAATTTTGTTTGGACCCAGTGATGCTTTTAATCCTAGCAATTATAACCTTGGTCATTTGCATCGGTGGGTTACTCCTTGTACAAAAAATTTGTTTTTGGTTTGACTCGGGCCTAAAGTTTGACAAACAGATAAATGGTGTAGTTAAGTCGTGTTTTTTCCATCTTCGTCGCCTGGCTAAAGTGAAATCGTTCTTATCAACAAAGAATTTTGAAAAAGTAATTCATGCATTTGTTATTACTCGCTTGGACTATTGTAATTCTCTTTATTGTGGGATTAATTGTTCATCTATGGAGTGGTTACAATTAGTCCAAAATTCAGCAGCCAGGCTCCTGACTGGAACTCGTAAATATCAGCATATTTCTCCTTTTTTGATCTCATGCAGTGGTTGCCGATAAAATTGAGAGTTGAATTTAAAATACTAATTCTGGTTTTTAAATCACTAAATAGTCTTGCACCAGTTTATTTCACTGAGTTGTTGCTTTCACACAAACCATTGAGATCACTATGGTCAGAAGCATTTAAAAATGCTATCTGTTCCTAGGTCCAGACTGAAACATCGTGGTGATCGAGCTTTTGCTGTTGCCGGGCCAACTCTTTGGAACAATCTCCCTGTAGCTATCCGAACAGCACCTTCTCTATACACTTTTAAATCTATGCTTAAATCTTATTTATTTGAAAAATTTATGATGGGTTAAAAATTATTTTTTATTGTGCTGTTTTTTTGGGGGGTTTTTTGTATATTGTCTATATTTTGATTGCTGTTTTGTTTCAATTTCCTGTACAGCACTTTGGTCAACCTTTTGGTTGTTTTAAAATGTGCTTTATAAAGAAAGAAAGAAAGAAAGAAAGAAAGAAAGAAAGAAAGAAAGAAAGAAAGAAAGAAAGAAAGATAACAACGTGCAGTAAACGGTAAAACTGTTTGCACTACAAGCCAGTGTCTTCGTAATTAAGATAATACATTAAAATAATATGGTAATAATATGGTAAGAAACACCAATTTGCAATATCAAGCAGCAAAACGAGCTGTTTTGCCACTGGAAACCAGACACATTAAATTTACAAATGGCCATGGACACTCTTACGGGAAACATAAGGTGGATAAGGCAGAGAAGAAGCCCTGCAAGCCTGGTCCAGGGATTGAAGTCCCGAACCAAGAACGTCAACCAGATGGCACGCTGAACAGTGGTATTACTGGCGTAGCGCCTAGCGCAAGAATCAAGTATTTAAATCAAATCTACAAAAATAAATCTAATTTTCCTTGATATTTAGACATAAAAGAGGTCTTTGTACCATTAAATATCTTGCTAGTTTCATAGCTTAAAACATCCTCCTCATTATTAAAAATAAATAAATAACCAAGATTTAACCAAGCTCCAAAAACAGTTTGTTTGGATATTGTGAGATCTGTGATGTCACATGGGCAAATACATTTGCAAATGATTGCTTCTAGAGCAAGACTTTAACAAATAGTTTTACATATTCACACCATAGGCCCCACCCACTGGCATTCAGTCACTTAACGGGCTGACACCTGTCTACGCCAGATGCACGTCACGTCAAAAGTAAATAGTAGATTTGAAAAAGATTCAAATTGGAGACGCCTATTCAGAATCCAACCTAAAGTCGAATTTGAAAAGAGCAAATGTGAAACCAGGATCTCCATCAGGCGTTTTATGTTAATTTCTTTGAATAAAAGGTAATAGGTTTCCATTTTTCTAGAGATAGATTGGCTATATTTGCACTTTTGCAATGTTCTGTGAGCAGAGACAATGTCCATGAGATTCTCTCCAGGGCAACTAATAAGGTCACATACATCAGTAGATTACTTCAAAGAACATTCCTGACATATCTAGCCATAATTTGAAATGCCATAAGTTGCATGTGTATGTTCCATAAATTGCATGTGTATGTTCTCTTTTCTCAGTTATCTTATCTGATGAATACCCTCCTTTTGCTATATTTATACTCAAAATGTGGGTTGAACAATATCAGAATTCTTCCAGCATCACTTTTCCAGGAAAAAATGGAAAGTTGTTGATTCTTTTCCTTTGTACTGAGACTGTGAACAAAAGCACTAAATGGCTTTTATGGGAAATCTCAGTGTGCCATATTTTCCTTTATTCTAGCTTTATTTTAGATGTTGATTGTCACTTCCATGAGCAACATGCACAACAACTTTCAGGGATGAAGTGACACTTCATTAATGAAAGTCTGGTACATTGATCTGCATTTTGAAGTCATTGGCACGTGGCTGAGAGCCAGCTCCAAATGATGACAGAATATGTTCCAGTGAAAGGGGTGACACCTGAATTAATTTCTCTATTATTCAAATTCTGGTAATTACATCTATTACTGTAACAGCCAGTACATTGAAATTAGGGATGTACCGCTGAATCACCCAATAATCGTCATCGGGCAATAAAAGCAATTATCTGCACTATCGGGCATTGCCCAGTTGTTTAAAATCAACTGATGATCAGGGCCAATTATATCCTGTCGGTCAAAAGGTGGGCAGAAAAACATGTCAGACTCCAACATATGTGTGAAGAAAATGTGTCTTGTGTAGAATTTAGGGCTGTCAAAATTAAGGCAATAATAACATAAGCTCACTTTAAAAACTTTAATAATAATAATAATAAAAATAAATAATTTTATATATATATATATATATATATATATATATATATATATATATATATATATATATATATATATATATATATATATATAAAATTATTATTATTATTATTATTATTATTATTATTATTATTATTATTATTTATTTATTTTTTTTTTTTTAATTTATTTATTTATTTATTTATTTATTGATTGATTGATTGATTGATTGATTGATTGATTGATTGATTGCACTCCTGGTTTCTCTTGAACCAGTGCCTGAAACAATATCAATTAATTTCTTTCAAATGTGTCCACAGTTCTCATTAAATTTCATTTAAAAGGCATTGATGCTATTAGTGTGTCCAGATGTGTAGGGAAGATGGGGGAAGATGATTCAGTTCAGCATAAAAGGTACCTGTGGCTATGGTCAATCGTCCTCATAGACAAACAGTCTACGCCCTAAAGAAAAGCATTTTAATTATAAATTCTAACCATCATTTAAGTTGGACAAACGTATATACAGCAAACAATCACTTTACAAACAATTAATCATGTTATTTAACAATTTACAGATTTCAGGATATAAGCTTGAGTTTAACATTGTTAATTGGTATGTCTTAGAGTCTGACAAAGTCATGACATTTAGAATTTTGTGAATAAACAGGTTGCTTTACAGGTTACTTTTGTGCATTGAAGATGTGGTAATGAGACATTCAACATATGTCCAAAACGAAGAAGAAAAAAAAATCTACTTTTATCTATTAATACATTTGTAAAATTAAATGTGGTTAGTAAATGGAGATGTTATACTCTAGGTACCAATATATTTTTAGGATTTACAGAGAGCCAAGTCTCCTGGGCATTATATTAAATATTCACATTATATTTGTGATGATTTTGCTACTATGAATACATATATATTTAGAATACAAATATGTCACGCCTGTTTTGGGTTTTGGTTTATGTTCATGTTTTCATGTCTTTTATTTTGTCATAAGCCATGTTCCTGTCTAGTCATGTGGTTCCCTTATCCTCATGTTATCCTGCCAAGAGTATGTGTCATGTTCTGATTGGTTGTCTTGTTCATGTGTCTTGTTCTCAATAGGTGCGTTCGACTTGAAGCGGAGCTGTGCAGAATGATCAGTGTATGACATCAAAGTACCGCGAGAGCGATTCGAAAGCATAAGGATCCGTCGGAATCCGTGTATCATTCGTTCATTCGTTTTCTGATTTAATATTAAAAGTAGAAAAATTAAAAAAATTAAAAAAAAAAAAAAAAAAAACGGCTCCTTTTTCGTTTTTTCTTTTTTTTTTTTTTCCCCCAAAAACTGAAAAACGAGAATTCAGCTTAAATTTTCGTTTTTCGTTCAGGGATAGAAAAAATGAATAAACAGCTTGAATATTCGATTTCTACACGTGGGCGGGAATTAAACGCCCCTTTCTGCTGTTTGGTCAGCCAAAGATCAAACCGCGCCGTCATCAGTTCTTCCGTCGTATCAGGCAGCAGAATATAGTCCTCAGCTGCTGCAGTTTAACGGATTCCTAACGCATTTATTGCAACTACATTTCATCTTTTTTCATCAAACAGACTAATGAATAGCTTGACACAACTCGTGCCGGGGCAGAGTCTAGACAGGACTTTATTCTGTGTAGACCAGCGGTTCTTAAAGTGATAGGGGGTCCGCGAAATAATTTGCTATAGAATTTCCAGGATGTAAAGTCGCTTTTTTATCATGATACATAGACTGTGATTATTCCAAATGCATTTAATGTCAAGTAGGCCTAATCTAAATGAAGCCTTTTTTTTAAAAAAAAAACAGGTATTCGCTGTTGTCATGGGCGGCGCTAGGGAGGGGCTAGCAGGTGCTTCAGCATCCCCAAGAAAGACCAAAGCACCCCCACCCCCACGCATAAAGAAGATGAAATAAATAAAATATATATATATATATATTAAAAAAACATTTGACTTATTACGCATGCATAACTCATGCAAAGCAATCCAACATGACGTGATTTGCAGTAGCACTTTTCGTAATGTCATAGCATTTTATTTTAAAAAATGGATCAGTTCCTTCTATGGGATTTTTCATCCAATTAACTATCCACAATGCAAAAACCACAAGTCTGATCACTTAGGCCTGCCCCCGACTAAAGATTATTCTAGTCAACTAGTCGCAAGTTTATGTTAAATTGATTAATATAATAACCTACTAAACCATCCTTTAATATAGGCCATATAGGCACTTGCGTATAGCCTATTCCGCACTGAAGTGCGCGCATAAAGCTTGCCGCAAAGCACCTGCAAAAGTAATGATTATGAATGCGTCTGGGGGAAAAAAAAAAGACATTTTAATTATTTAGTACTAAACTAGTGCTTTCTCAGTGTTGGCTGCAAACATGAAGTTGCCGAATGCTGACACTGACTCCCCATCTTCACAGTAATGGACGTGCAATTAATAGAGGAATGCATATTTTCTTACAGACTACATAATTAAAGAATATTTGTTTTTATTTGAATTGGTTCGTATAATAGTATAGCCTACATTTCAAGCTTTATATAGGCCTAGATTTATTTCTTATGTCTGTGAGCCGGTTCATTGTTGTGACGCGCTGAATTTCACGGAGACTGCATGAGACGGCAGAAAGCGCATCCAAAAATGGCGAAGTATTTTAAGTTCTTTCAGCAGGAAAAAATAAAAAATAAAAAATAAAAAATAAAATAAAATAAATAAATAAATAAATAAAAATGCAAGGGATTGCGCCAAGGGACGCCTCCATGTCATGCAGTATTGCAATACTCCCACACTCATAAACAGTTGACATGCGCCTATATAGCGCATATTCATCTAAATTAATGTCAAAAAATGTGATGAGTCATGTGATGAGAATTTTATTATTCACATGAAAAATAATAACCTGTTTTGGTCATATTTATACTATTAATTGCCCAGCTCCCCCTGTCAATGAACTAGCACCCCCTCAGCACCTGCGTTCAAAATTCTCTGGCGCCGCCCCTGGCTGTTGTTCATGTTTGTGGCATGAGACAGAAAGATGCTCAAGGAGACCGAGACGCGCTAAAGCAGCGCATTCTGTTGTTCTCTTTATTTTTCAAAGGCATGACATTTAGTTGTTTTGAACGTAACGTTACACAAATAAAAATATACATTTTACCATACGACTATAAATAACAGAGTATTAAGTTATTTCCCCTCGATGGGGAAAAATCCAAGTGAACATCAATCAGTAATCGATATTAATTTAAACTGCATATTTAAACTGCTTTAAATATGACTGCTACTTATTTCCTGTGGACTTCAATACTGGTCTTCGCTTGACTGTTGTCGCGTCTGTCTGCTTATTGAATTTATTTAACCCATCGCAATTTAGGCCTATGTGTGAACTAGAGTGACTCACCTTAATGTTGTTCTAAAGGCTTATTACTTCATTAACACAAAAAATGTCCTGCTCGCTCTTACCAATTTAATGGCAGAGAATGGTGACTTTAGTTTTTATTATTATTATTATTATTTTTATTTTATTTTATTTTATTTTATTTTATTTTATTTTATTTTATTTTATTTATTTATTTATTTATTGATTGATTGATTGATTGATTGATTGATTGATTGATTGATTGATTGAAGCGGATGCATATCTGTCGTAAAATAATCCTATGCATCTCGCGGCGTATATTCCAAGCATTCTGAAGGTATACTGTGGGTTTGGTGAGAAACAAACCGAAATGGCAAGTTATAATATTTTATGAAAATCTTGCGTTGCAGTCCTGTGTGCGAGTGCGCAGCAGCTCAAGTGCACATCCTTTTGAGATATCAATTATAATCAATTTTAATAACACAAGACTACATTATAAAACTCTAACAGTAGGCTATTTAATATATGTTGTTCTCCGGTTGTCAGTCAGAATGACAGTTCTTGCGTGAACATTTTATTGTTTACAAAAAAAAAAAAAACAATTTATTGTTCTTTCCTTTTTGTCTTAGTGTTTAAAATATTTATTTTGAAACAAATTAATTAATTACTTAATTAAACAAACAGACTTACTGGGTGAGCAGGGTAGGCTATGACAGCAATCAGATCATACCCTGCCATGCCCAGCTGATGCAAAGAATAGAATTTATATCTACACAGAAGAAAGCCCTGTCTAGACTCTGCCCCGGTATGAGTTGTGTCGAGCTATTTATTAGTCTGTTTGATGAAAAAAGATTAAATGCAGTTGCAATAAATGCGTTAGGAATCCTTCAAACTGCAGCAGCTGAGGACTATATTCTGCTGCTTGATACTGCGGATGACGGCGCGGTTTGATCTTTGGCTGACCAATCAGCAAAAAAGGGCGTTTAATTCCCGCCCACGTGTAGAAATCGAATATTCAAGCTGTTTATTCATTTTTCTATCCCTGAACGAAAAACGAAAATTTAAGCTGAATTCTCTTTTTTCGTTTTTTGGAGAAAAACGAAAAAACGAAAAAGGAACAGTTTTCTCATTTTTCTACTTTCAATATTAAATCAAAAAACCAATGAACGAATGATACACGCATTCGTCGGCTCTCTCATAACGATCTCTTAATCTTCAGCAGATAAGTGAATGGTTTTTGTTGTTGTTGTTGTTGTTGTTGTTGTTGTTGTTGTTTTTGTTGTTGTTGTTTGGTTTTGTCAAATCTAAACCTACTTCCTACCTTCTAAACCTACACTACCAGTCAAATGTTTTTTGAACAGTTAGATTTTTAATGTTTTTAAAGAAGTCTCTTCTGCTCACCAAGCCTGCATTTATTTGATCTAAAGTACAGCAAAAACAGTAAAATTTTGAAATATTTTTACGATTTAAAATAACTGTTTTCTATTTAAATATATTTTAAAATGTCATTTATTCCTGTGATCAAAGCTAAAGTGTCAGTATCTGTCTTCCGTGTCACATGATCCTTCAGAAATCCTTCTAATATGCTGATTTGCTGTTCAAGAAACATTTTTGATTATTTTTATTAATATTTAAAACAGTTGAGTAATTTTTTTTTCAGGATTATTTGAATAGAAAGATCCAAAGATCAACATTTATCTAAAATAAAAACCTTTTGTCACATTATACACTATACTATTCAAAAGAGTCAGGTTCTGTTTTTTTTTGTTTTTTTTGTTTTTTTTGCTTTTTTTTTTTTGTGTGTGTTTTTTATTTAGTAAGGATGCTTTAAATTGATCAAAAGTGATGATAAAGACATTTATAATGTTACAAAAGATTTATATTTCAGATAAATGCTGTTCTTCTGAACTTTCTATTCATCAAATAAACCTGAAAAAAAAATCTACTCGGCTGTTTTCAACATAATAATAATAATAAATGTTTTTTGAGCAGCAAATCAGAATATTAGAATGATTTCTGAAGGATCATGTGACTGGAGTAATGAGGCTAAAAATTCAGCTTTTCAAATTACATTTGAAAATATATTCAAATAGAAAACAGTTATTTTAAATAGTAAAAATATTTCAAAATTGTACTGTTTTTGGATCAAATAAAAGCAGGCTTGGTGAGCAGAAGAGATTTCTTTAAAAAAATTAATTAATAAATAAATCTTACTGTTCAAAAACTTTTGACTGGTAGTTTACCTTCTTCCCTAGTCAAACAGTAATGCTGATCACATGCTGTCCACAAATCATCAAGGGCTGACATTGACTTATTTATTATCTACACTGAACAAGCAATCATCAAATTAAGACATGTTGCTGTGGTATTACTTAATAACAGCACACTGTTAATGCTGGGAAAGCAAATTAATTGGCCTTAATATTTTTGCTGGAATGTACAGTATAAGACGTCATGCATCACTAGCACACAGAATGAATGGCATCTCAACAAATTGTCTTCCATTTTACAGAATTTTTTTTTTTTTTTTTTTTAGACAGAACAGTTCTAGAAGTAAATTAATCTGAAACCTACAAATTGGTATGCCAAGACATACAGGAAGAGAAAAACAAAACTGCTTCAACCTTTGCTATGATGTCAAAAATTGTCTGTATCCCATGATGCTTTAGAAAATACATTAAGCAATACATTATAGTCCTGTGACATGTAAGGATTTAATAAACAGCCAAGGTGATTGCCATATATGGCACAAATGACATGCATGCACAGAGATGTATATCCAGATTCTGACCCAGGTGGCCCTACCACAGGTGATTCTGAGGCTGTGTTAATTATAATCCTGGAGTTAATCCAAGGAATTGCACATTGTGCAGTCACATACTCTGCACACGCTCTCTCAAAAGGAAACGATCAACAGTGCAGAGTTTCTGAGGCTTTGCCGGGAGACGTCGGACTGCAACAGTTCCCAGCCATCCCATAAAAGCAGGGCTCTTGGTCCTCATTATAAAACTCAGCCAGAGCCTGCGAGCAAACATTGCTGTGTTGATGGAAGCTAAAGCATGACTGTGACAAATAAGAAGTGGTATCAGCAGAGAAGAGGTGTCAACAACAGACCGAGCCCTAAATGCTTGTCGGTCAATCTCTGCACACCTCACTGTTCATGACCTGCTGTAAACTGAGCGTCTTATTAGATCAGATCATCAGTGGCAGTTTAATCCAGTACGATAACCAGGAACAAAAACTGTTTATTGTAACAGAGTATTAAAACCAGTGTAGTTCAGGTTGTTTTATGAGAGGAAATGACCTTTTCATTTTGTGAAAAATTAATGAAAGCAAATGCTAATGCTAATGTGTCAATGATAGCAAAAAATGCATGAACTAAATCCTCTGGATAAGACAATCTGTGTGATATAAACAGAACAAACAGAGGGATGTGATGTGGCTTTGATAGTATCATTGGCCTACTAGGTAACCAAACTGAGAATGAGCTTATGAAGTATAATGTTTAAAGATTAAAATTATATATATATATATATATATATATATATATATGATTGATTGGTTTAATGATATAGCTGATGAGCCAAATTGATGCTGATGAGACTCATTTTTACAATAGAAGTAAAAAGTTAAAATATGCAGTTGTTAATTTCTAATTTCAGCAATCTGCTCATCTCAACAATGGCTCAAACAATGGCATGGGTTTAGGGTGAGACTATCTTTTAGTCTGACCAATATCAGAGGGAGAACAAGCCATCAAATTCAAAAAGTTGAAAAGAAAAAAAAAAGAAAAGAAAAAAAAAATGATGAAAACAGCTCTTTGCAGTTAAAAAAAAATCAGGTTTACAGAGAAGTCTTTGGCAAGTCCGCTGAGTGATATATCAAATATGCACAATATATTTATGATGATTTTGCTGGTAATATGAAATTAAGCATCATCATAAGTAACATCTTGATTCTAATGTCCTTTTAATGTGCTTTTTATTCATTATGTATATTATTAAAATATATGCAACTAAACACTGCTATTTTAAACTATGTATTAACCTATCATTCTGGTGCAAATAAATGAACATTATTAAATACTGTATGTACTGTATGGCGTACTTTGTCAGTGTCTGCGCTTGCGTGGCCATTTATTGTGATTAACAGGAAAGTGTGTCGAGCTGAATTCAAATAGTTATTTGTTAGACGGGTATAAAAAAGGTTATTATACCACGGCAGCGGTCGCAGCAGCCCTCGTCGTATGAAGACCGAAGTGTGTAAAGACCATCGACTCTACCGAGCGACTCCACCGGACAGGGACACCTGCAAGGGATAAGTATCGCTTTTCATTTATTCTCTTTCCTATTACTTCTTTCACTTCTCTTTCAGTTTTTATAACCATTTCTTAATTGTATGTTTGGCACAGTTATTTTTTTAGGATTACTGTTAAACTAATGTAGTTTGATTTGTATATGTTATCTATTTTAATTTTAGTTACAGTTGTAGTAATGTTTGTCATTTTATTAGTTTTTTTTCTATTATGTCTGTATAAGTTATTTATTTAGTTTTAGTTTTATTTAATTTGAGTTATTTTAGTACTTCAACAAACTACATGGAAATGAAATAATATTGAATTTATGGATATGCGCGTGTGTGTGTGTGTGTGTGTGTGTGTGTGTGTGCATATATGTCTGTGTGTGTGTGTACATACACGTAGTTGTTTTTGGTGTTTGGCTTAGTTTTATGTTAGAATCATTATTACACTCTTATACCTTTTTTTCTCTTAATATTTTGAATTGTTTGTAGCTTTATTTTGTTTTCATTTAAATTGTCATATGCATTTCTCATTTTTATTTAATTAATTTTTTTAATGTGTGTGTATATATACTATTTATAAAGTTTTAGCTTTTAGTTTTGGATCAGTTTTAGTTGTTTTAATACTACAATTGATTGTTTCTGTTGTCCTCATTTGTAAGTCACTTTGGATAAAAGTGTCTGCTAAATGACTAAAAGTAAAGTAAAAGTAAATATCCTTCTGCCTTGTTTTTATTTAGTAAAAATTGTGTGGAAAACTTTTTTGATTTTTCAGGATTTTAACAGCATAAAAATATTGAGATATATATTTTATGAGCTACCTAAGTCCTAATGACAAGTCAGTGTTAACAGTGTGCTGTTACAAACAGCAACTCTCATATGTAATCAGAATTGTACATTTTTCAGTGAGAGTGTGGAATCTTGACAGCTCTGACAGTCAAATTCATTGCAGCTGACACATTATCATGGCAAAACATTATTCCGCTCAGAGACACAACTGCATGTCAAACTCTTGCATTTCTTATTCTTTTCATGAGCTGTTTATTTATTAAGATGACTCTCGGTAATATGTAATATGAATGCCACTGAGATGGCATACAGAATGGTACATAGCAGCAGAGTCCTCTGTGTAAGAGAATTCTATTGCCAAGACAAGAAGATTGTCACCATGGAAACTAATTTCATTTCTTCCAGGAGACCAGAGCAATACAGACAAGAGCAAGCTGACCGCACAGAACCACTCTCCAGTAATGTCTGTGTTTCAGCTCCCACCCATAATCTCACCGCCTTTATTTCGTCCTGCAGCTGTGTGGACAGAACTGTGAAGGTAGAGTCTTACAGACCACTTTGCTGATTACACATCACATTGAGTGCATGTTTAGCTGTTATTCACTTTGAAACTTAGTTACTATGTAAATAGGTAACATTTTACAACCTAGGCGGTATAGTCAGAAGGAGACCGGCTTCTTCTAGTACAGTGTACACTGTGTTGTTACTAGTACATTTTGTAAGCCTCAGCATATTTAAAATATTTTCCTCATTGAATATCCTCTTTCATATTACAGATGTAAAATAGATTGCAAACAGCACTTCATATTGATTTTAACTCTATTATTATTATTATTATTATTATTATTATTATTATTATTAATATTACTACTACTACTACTACTGTTGTTGTTGTTGTTGTAAATTGTTTAATGGGCCTTTTGCCTTTAATTGATAAGATAGTAGTGAAACCAAATACACAAATTTACACCATATGCAATTCTAAATTAACTTTTCTTTTCATCCAGAGAACTTATGAACATCTTTTTGCATTTGGAGCTGGGCACAGATAAAAACCAGGTGGAAAAACAGATGGATACCATCAGTACTGACTGTCCTCCATGATGAAATCAAAAGTAATGTGTTTGTGGCCAAAAAGGCAAAACTGAAGTAGAGAGGCTTATGATTATTTGAGCTGTTTCCTCATTACTTATCAAATTGGATTTTGACTCATTGCATCTATTACTTTAAAGTCAGACGAAAATAGCATTAGTAATTTTACTTTCATAATCTAACAACAGAAAAAATCTCTAGAAAAATATTGGTGAGACTTTTTATGCTTTTTCATAAAATATGATACCAAACATGTTTAGAATAACATACACTTATGAATCACAATGTTTGACCAGGGGCATGCTTTAAGAAAGTGAACAGGGTTCATTTTTAAGATAAAGTGGTTCAAGATAAAGTCGTACAGATACTCTTAAAAAAAAAAAAAAAAGTTTAACGAAAAAACAGCACTGGGGAAGTTGATGGTTTATATATGCCAGGGTGTGTATGGGCCTGTAAGTAATTACGGTCCATCATCCAAAAGAGAGATTGTGCTTGCATTTCAGAAAATGGCCAAGAACAGCAAGCAAGAATATAAACAAAACCTTGAGCCCCTAATAATGATACTGTGGTCTGTTAGCTGTCAGAGAGCATGATTGTTTGCCATAGTGGAAATGACTATGCTAAAGTGATTTACATCACTCAGCCCATTATCGCATGTAGCAATTATTTGTGGGGTCTCTATTGGTTCTAATCCTCCAGTCAAATGTGAGGTGAGAGGGACACACAGACGTTCCTGACTAGCAATCCAGGCATGAAGGTTAAGACAGACATGTGAGGGCCCAAAACTATTAAATGTGACCTGCAGAAGCCAGTCTTCCTGTACTTTGCTGTGGACAAGGAAAAGAGAGAGGCTAATGAGACTAGGCCCCCAGATTAATCCAAATCATAGGTCTGCCACAGCGCTATACATAGCCTTGACAGCTCCATTAATTTTGATGTAATGTCTGCCAAATTGGTGTGTGAGGTTATAACATTTGCCTTTTACATCTGGAGGTGTGACTAGTATTCCGCCTGGGACCTTTGCCCTTGATTCATTTAATTTAATTTTTTATTTTTATTTTTTTTTACTTTTCTTTCTTTTGTCTTAAAGAGGGACACTAAAAATCTTTATATCTGTGAGTAACAAATGGAGTGGCTATTAGTGTTGTCAAAAGACCCGGTACTTCAGTACCAAGTCGGTACTAAAAAAATGAAAACGTTACGGTACCAGGTTTTTTTAAGTACAGGTGGTACCGAGTACCCGGTCAACCCGGTTCTTGATGCGCTATCCGAAAGGTGCGCAGATGCGTTCTCTTCACTTGGACGTGGCGACCTCAAAAGGAGGAAACACATCAAACTAACAAAACACTTTAAAGACCGACACCCGGATCAAATGAAAGAGTTCAAACAGGTAAGTTTCAATTTAATTTTTAATATTTAGATGTTCTGTTAGGAATATTTTTCCATATTTTAATTTGAATGCTGGATTGAAATAAACTTCGCCGTTAGCGTAGTTAATTGTTAGCATAAGCGTGGCTAACGCTAATATAATGAGCATTAGAATGAAGTTTCCCTTTCGAGGGAACTTCAAACTGCGTCCTCTAGGGGTCGCTATGGGGGAACGCCGTCAGCGTGACCCATGTCTGAAGCATATATACAAAAACACCACATATTGGCCGGCGACAGCCTATGACGTCACTACCGGCACGACCACAGTATAAAGGGGCGCCGGGAAAAGAGGTCATCCTCTTCTTCATCTTCAGTGACTGTTTTGTTTGAAGTGTGCATTCTACTGGTAAGAACGATTTTCTACTGTTACTATGGCGAGCACTAGCAAGGCGTTTAAGAGATGTGTGCATCCGTGTCCTCGTTATTTGACACCTGATGACACACACGATCTTTGCATCTTTTGTTTGGGCGAGGAGCATGAACGCGATGTCCTCGAGGGGGCAATCTGCGTGCACTGTGAGCTTTTTTCTATGAGAAAGCTCTGCTCTCGTCTGTCTCTCTTTTTGAGGAAGGAGGGGCAGCCGTCTGCTTCCCGCAGTTCAAGACCCACTGCTGCTGAGGCACGGAGGAGAATGAGCTCGTGGGGCTCGCAGACGGATCTGGCTGATGAGTTAGAGAGGGGGATTTCCTTTTCGCACTCGTCAGTCTCGCTGACATCATCTGATCCGGCGGCTAGTGCTCTTCTGGGTTATGCCCAGGAAGAGCAGGAGATATCTGAGGGCGAAGAAGTTGAGACTGAGCCCTCTCAATCCTCCTGCCCTGCGTATGACGAGTTGTTGGAAGTTATGGAACGTGCCATGGCGAGGCTTGACTTGCTGTGGAAGCGTGCCAAGATGGTGGTGCCGCAAGGTCGTCTCGATGAGCGTTATCTTTCTGGCCATAGCCCCCCAGCTCGAGTGAGCCTCCCATTTCTTCCTGATCTCCATGCGGAGGTTGAGAGGGAATGGAAAAAGCCGTTTTCCTCTTGCATTCATAGGTTTCAGCATACCAGTTAAGCTAACATTGAGGGGATGCGTGAAAACGGCTATGAGGGGATGCCCCCTGTGGAAGAGACCCTAGCTAGCTATCTCTCTGTGGGCGAGACATCCTCTCTCAAGGCTCCCTCCTTGCCATCTAAGCCCCTTCAGGAAACATCTCGCTTAAATAGCAGGGCATACGCAGCAGCAGGTCAGGCTGTCGCTTCGTTGCACACGATGGCGGTGCTTCAGGCATACCAGGCTGATCTGCTGAAAGACCTGGATAAGGGTCAGGGCTTGTGACCTGATGAAGTAGCTGAGCTGCGCCGCATCACGGATTTGGCTCTCCGTGCCACTAAGCAGGCCGCCACTGCTATGGGCAGGTCTATGGCGGCCATGGTGGTAACGGAGAGACATCTGTGGGTGAATCTGGCAGATGTTGGGAAGAAAGAGAAGGGCTTTCTTCTCTATGCTCCAGTCTCGCCTTCCGAGCTTTCGGTACCTCCGTAGAAACGGTGGTCGAGAAGTTTAGGGAAGCGAAGGTTCAAAACCTTCATTCCAAGAAGGTCCAGGTCTGAGCCCGAACAACGCAGGGGTCCTGGCCCATCTCCATCTGGGAATCAGAGATGGGCACAGAAGGCTAGTGTCGCAACTCGTGCCCCTCCCCCGCCTGCGGGTAGGGCTAGAGGGAGGCACGGGTCAAAGAGAGGTAGGCAAGACCTGAGGGAGGTGATCCAGACGAGACGTTCTCAACGCTCTCGTCCGGACCAGAGTAAGACTTCAACATCTACTCCCCTCCCTCGGGGGTCCTGTCATCTGCCCTCATCTTCCCCTCTCTAATTCCCCTGCGACCACCGTTAATACCACCTGACCGAGGTTGGGTGGGAACCTAGAAACCTGCGTTTTAAAAACATTGCAGTCTCTATGCTGGACTTATGATGTTTTGGTTAAGTTCTATGTTTCATAGAAACTACCTTACTGTTGGTCCGGACCCGACTCTTCGGATTTCGCCTCTGGGACTGATCTCATGCGCAGGAACCATGGATGTGTGAGTACGATCCAGTTCTAACGGTTCACTGGTATTTGTGTGTCCTTGCAACACTGCAGTTCCAGGACCTGCGAGTCTTTTTACTTCAGTTTTTTGGCAGGGGATGCCTCCTTTTGGGAAGGTACATGGCTATCTGAGGATATCTATGTGCTAGCTTAAGGACTGCTCCCCTTTCTGGGGTTTTTAAGTAGCAATCTCCCTGAGCCCTTGCCTAGAGTGTGCTATCTCTCCTGCTAGGGTGCAAGTAAATAGCCCACTATTGTGGCAGCTTCTCTGGAGGGCTTACTGGATTTTTATGGTTGAGCTAGCATTGCTTCCCTCACTATTGAGGGTCACCTATGAGCATGCTGCTCCCTTCTGAGTGTCTGAGTTCCCTCTAATGCTGAGAGTTAAGTTCTCCGCTCTCCAGAGCTATGTTTGTTGGTCGAGCTAGCATTGCTCCCCTCACCATAGAGGGTCACAGCTCTGTGACCCTATGCTCTCCAGAACCCTAGAACGGTGTTTACAATCCATGTTATGGTAAGTACGCACGCTAGTCTCTGTGCACTTTCTGAAAGCCACGTTGTGGTAAGATCGCACACCAAGTGTTTTGCGGTCTTTCTAAAATCCTGTACGGTATGGGTTACGCGCTGCGGCTTCGTGCCCTTTCTTTGAGTCGGTCAGGCCCCGGTTTCACCTTGGGCCCCACTCTACCTTTGTATCCCCAGTGATACTGACTTGAACAGGGTGTTGCTACCAAGGATCTGTTGAGACAGTTCCTTCAGTGAGCTCATGCAGAGCAAACAGTAGCCCCTGGGTGACAGGCCAAGACCAAATTACTATCCTAGGTGCTTGGTTGTATCCCCTTAAAGGAATCTCTGCTTCTGATTCCAAGGCTTTGAGCTCTACCCTGGGTCCAGGAGGCCCGGCCCCTAACAGGTAAGTTCTGGGGTATGCAGCTCAGGTTTTTTGGCCGAAGGGGATAATCTCACTTAGTCGGGTAGAGTTGGTACTTAGTGCTCGCCTTTTGTGCCTGGCTTTGTACTCCCCTCAGCATGGTGGCGTGGGTATTCCGTTCCCCATAGCAACCCCTAGAGAACGCAGTTCGAAGTTCCCTCAAAAGGGAACGTCTCAGGTTACATATGTAACCATGGTTCCCTGAGTAGGGAACGAGACACTGCGTCCTCTAGGCTCGGTGCCATGCTTCGGACGCAAGCTTCAGACGAAGAAGTGAATGACGTCTTTTCCCGGCACCCCTTTATATTGTGGTCATGCCGGTAGTGACGTCATAGGCGACCAACATGTGGTGTTTTTGTATATAAACTTCAGACACGGGTCACGCTGACGGCGTTCCCCCATAGCGACCCCTAGAGGACGCAGTGTCTCGTTCCCTACTCAGGGAACCATGGTTACATATGTTATGATATTTAATACATATGATATTTAATACAAACACTTGATCATTCATGTTTGTTCATTGTGCATTAAATAATTTTAACAGATTTGATTTTATGTATTAGTAAATTTTGAAATTAACCCTAAGAAGAATAATTGCTATATAACTATTGTTTATTGATAGGTCATGTTACCTAACAAATGGAATTTTATTGTAAAGTGTTTTTAATACTACAATTTCCATCAATTTTATATATACTTGACTTAAAGTATATGTAATCTTATCTAAATTTATTATAAAAGCCGAGGTTTGTTATTTACTGAAAAGTTATATTTTAGCTGTGGTCAATTATCTTATGTTGCATTTGGTCAGACTCAGCCCATTGCTTTACTTAAGTATGTTATATTTTCCTTTTACAGCTGCAGGATAAGGAAGATCATGAAACACACCAGCAAACCCTAAAACAGACAACAGTTTACAGTTGTTTTTCAGCGGCAGCAGAAATGACAAAAATTTTTGGGTGAAACTTGTTTACTTTTTTTTCATGCTTTTATTACTTGCAGAAAAACTTGAAACACAATTTTAAATAAGTGTAAAGAATCGCAAAGTTTTTGTGTTTTGCTTTGGTACCGAGAACCATGGATTTTCACTGGTATTGATACCGAATACAGAAATGTTGGTACCGTGACAACACTAGTGGCTATAGTTTCAGTTTCTACTTTTATCTTTGACGTGGTTACAAAGATTAATTCATCAATGGACTTTTTAATACCTTGCGTGGTTTGACTATTTGTGTGGTTGACTTTCATTATGATATTGCAGCTCAATAAAATCTGTCAGTTATATTCCTTGTCAGTTGCTCTCTGATATTGCTGGATTTTGCAGGGATGAGTACAAAACCACAACACTGCATGTTAGGTCATTTCTTAAATTTACAGCTGTTTTTGAGAAAGGATCGCCTGCATTTAACTTTACAGTCTATGAAGCTGCATTCAAATCTCATGTGATTCTAGTCCTTGGATTTACTGTATATTATTCCTAAGAAATCTTTAATGAAAATGTAATAACTTTTAATATTTAATTTATTCAATAATTAAAAATGAAAAAGGCAAAAATTCTTGCCTCGCCATTTTCTTCTCATATCTTTTCACTCTACAACATGTCAGAGTACACAAGTACAGTAAAATGGCATGGAAACAGCATTGCATGTGAATCATCAACAGGGCAGCACAACTGACATTTTGATTGTCACAAATTGAATTGCTAGCTGCTAGGCAAGCATGCATCTCATACCAAAGAAATGCAAGCCACAGACCCACCATGCATGTAAAATTTGACAGGGTTTCACCATATAAACAGGTGTGAAACACCAGCATGTGCTGGATTCCTAATAATTACATGGACTTATATGCAAGGAAATATTCATCCTTTCCTTATGTATTCTTGGGCTGCCTGGGCCCAGTGAGTAACAATCCTGTCCTCTTGGTAGGCTGGACCCTTTAAAATGTAGGGGTATCAAAAACCTCTTCAATGCATGGTCTTTCTATGACTTTAACATCACCTGAGGCGTGATAACTGGGCTGTGGTGCACCACTGAGCACGGCCCAAAATCAACACTTAGACCTTATTTTAGGGTTCACTAGCAGAAATCTCCATTTCTGCTAGTCTTCTGCAGAAGTCTTTACTGTCAACAGAGGTTCTAAGGGCCGATCCGTTAGTCTGTCAATTAGTTAGTCAAGAGTTGTTCATTATCTAACAGAATTTCTATCATTCTGACTTCATTCAAAGCATATTTAAAACTTTATATAAAAAGTATTTTGGTGGTAGAGTACAGTGGGACTCTAATGGCATCACATCACAGTACCTTATTACTGAATGATTAGCATTAGACACAGTGTTATGTCCCAAATTGAGAACCTTGATAATGCTATTTCTTTGTTACGAAACAGGACATCGATTTCATACATGTCAACTTAAAGCATGTTTATTATGCATTTTGGGAGACATAACAAGTGAATAGAGAAAGAAATTAAACATCAATATTCCTATGACATATTATGAAAATTTTTCAAAAATCTTGCCAATCATTTCTCCCATTATTACACTTCTTTTTCATTACATGTTGCCTCAAAAACACATTAATATGCAAATTAGATATAGATACATTGTATATAACGAAAAAAAAAAAACCTGTATATGGCCATTTTACACACATATTGCATAATGCAAAATGGTATCAAATCATTCTGTTATATCTTTCATAGTAGAGAATAATCCTTATATAAAGTTTGGTGTAAAAAATAAAAACTGATTTTTTTTCTCATCCGCTAAACAAACAAAAATAAATAAATAAATAAAAACAACAAAAAGAAATAACATTAAAAAAATAAAAATGTATTTATTTATTTATTTATTTATTTTATTATAGGTGAGAGGCAATTGTGTAAATATTATGCAAATTATAATTTTATATTCATGTATGGTATTTACATAGTATAAAATCACTATTGTAATATTATACCACAGTGCATTTAAAAATATATGGTATGATGTACAATAAAATGCGATCAAGTCCAACATGGAAATGTAAAAACATAAAATTTGTGATGACAACATTTGGCTCTGTTTAGACACAGAACCACAAAACCAAGTAAAGATGATGCAGAAGATGCAAATGTGTCTACACAGCTTAATTTGCATTTGTAAGTGAGTGTGCAAACACATATCAGCAGTGATACAGCTTCCTCTTATGTAAGAGCTCAGACTGAGTTCCAAAAATCTGTGAGTTTTTCAAAAACTGACTCATGTCATATCAGGTTATGGATTTTGGCTGGTTATGCTAACATTAGATGGTAGTTAACATTAGATGCACTGGTAACTGTTTGTGACTTACTCACAAAAAAGCTTTAAAAGCACAATAAATTACCAATCTTGTTTTCACTCATCTTTTGTTTTGTTTAGTTTTTTTGTTTTTTGTTTTTTTGTTTTTTGACAAAGGTGCTACAGTCAAAAGTTAATAAAAAAATATGCTCTACTGCATTTATGCTGATAGAAGCTGTCATATTGTTCATTTTTTATACTTTAATTTTTTTACTGAGATTCACTTATAATGTTAGACAAGGCTTCTCATACGAAAAACAGTTATAATTTAGTTTTTATGAATATTGTTCACACTCTGTCTGACATTTGGAGTTTTTAATATGACTGTTAGCTATTTTGACTCCATCGTCTGTTTAGGTTTCTGAACACCCAACAATAGTCACAGCTGATTTGCAAATGTGGGTGGTCATGGTGATGGATTTGTCTGACATCAGAGAGTTGTGGAAGTTCAGAAGTGAGACATTTTTTTAAACTTATTTACAAAAGATGTTCTTTAGGGAATGAGAAGGAAGTGTTAATTTCTACAGTACGTAGGCCTTTAGTTCCTCCTGGGAAGCTCCAACATACGACCTTGGAAGTCATAATTAGGCTGTGATTAGGCTGTGATCTGCAGAAAAAAGAAAAAAAAAAAAAAGAAAAAAAATTGTTGGGGTAATTACTATTTTCTATTATTATTTATTTAATTTATTGCCATAAAGATATATAGATATAGAGCAAAAATACTTTATTTAATTATTATTATTATTATTATTATTATTATTATTATGTTTTTATTTTTATTTTATTTTTTTTGCTATGAAGTGTCCTCCACTAATATTGGCACCTTTGGTAAATCTGAGCAAAGTTGGCTGTGAAAATAAATCTGCATTGTTTATCCTTTTGATCTTTCATTAAAAAAAATTCACAAAATTCTAACCTGTCGTTGAAGTAAAACAATTGAAAGTGGGGAGAAAATCTCATGATAAAATAAATGTTTTTTTCCAATGCATGTTGGCCACAATTATTGGTACCCCTGGAAATTCTTATGAGTAAAATATCTCTGAAGTATATTTCCATTCATATTTCCATTTGTAACATTTTTTTTTACCATACCAGGGAGACTGGGAGCATGAAATTGTCTAGCTATGACTTCCTGTTCCAAAGGATTATAAATATAAAGAAAACAAAGGCCAAATTCCCTTAATCATCCATCACAAGGAGTAAAACCAAACAATAAAGTTCTGATGTGCAGAACAAGATTTCTGAGCTTCACAAAATAGAAAGTTAAGAAAGTTTCAAAAGCTAAAGCATTGAAAATCCACATTTCCACCATCAGTGCAATCATTAAGAGGTTCCAATCAACTAAAGTTGTTACAAATCTGCCTGGAAGAGGACGTGTGTCTATATCGTCCTAATGCACAGTGATGCACATCTCTGCATATTGTTCAGGAGAGTTTCAAGAAAAATTCTCCTCGCTCATCCAAAAACAAACTCAAGCATATTTAGCTATCAGACACGACTGGAGCTTCAAATGACCCTGTTTTCTATAGTCAGATGAAACAAAAAAATGAGATTTTTGGCAGCAAACCCACCAGATGGGTTTAGTACAAACAGGGATAAAAAGTACCCCATGCCCACGGTTAAATATACTACTGGATCTTTAATGCTGTTGGCCTGTTTTTCTGCCGGAGGTCCTGGACATCTTGTTCAGATGCATGGCATCATGGATTCTATCAAATACCAACCGATAAAAAATCTAAACCTGACTGCCTCTGTTAGAAATCTTATAATGGGCTGTGGTTGGATCTTCCATCAGGACAATAATCCAAAACAAACATCAAAGTCAACACAAAAATGGGTCACTGTGCACAAAATGAAGCTTTTGCCATGGCTGTCCGAGTCCTCTGACCTGAACCCTATAGAAAATGAGTGAGGTGAACTAAAGAGGAGAAGCACCAACATGGAGCTGTGAATCTGAAGGATCTGGAGAGATTCTGCATGAAGGAATGGTCTCTGAATGGTCTCTGATCTCGTGTTCTCCAAACTCTTCAGGCATTACAGGAGAAAACTCAAGGCTGCTATCTTGGGAAAAGAATGTTGCAATAATTGGGTGCCAATAATTGTGGCCAGTATGAACTAGAGAAAGCATTTATTTCACAATGAGACCCCCCCCCCCCCCCCCCCCCCACCCCCCCACACACACAATCAATTGTTTTACTTCAATGATAGGTTAGAATTGTGTGATTTTTTTTTTTTTTAATGAAAGATCAAAAGGATATACAATGCAGATTTATTTTCACAGCCATCTTTGCTCATATTTACCAAGGGTGCCAATATTAGTGGAGGGCACAGTAGATATAAAGCAAAAAGTTGAGCAAAGGTTATACATTGATATATTACTGATGTCTTATTTGCCATAGAATAATAGGAAAAGTACTTTTTTTTCCCCAACAAAAGTATTAAACAGTAAATAATTATTGAGAATGTTGATTCAAAACTAATAATAATAAAGTATTATCTGCACACCAAAACTGTCGCTTAAATCTGTCACATAAGCCTGCTGCCTCATAAAGAAGATAAATGAGTAGTAGTATTTTCTAGAAAGCGTATTACTATTCACCTACAATGCATAAAATGCATTTAAAATATTTGTGCAATCAAGATTCACAATTAAATCTTTCCACTGGAATTTGTGATATTGCATCTTTCTGACATGACTTGCAGGCAGAAGTCTTACATTTTGCAAACCTGCAACCATTTGGATGACAGCCTCACCATCACTAATACTATTTCATGTGGAGTGACTACAGTGAAACAGCACAACCAGAGATCAGAAGTAGGCAACTAATCAGTCACTATTCAGACCTTGCAGTAACTTGCATTCTTAGATATAACTCAGTATACAGATATATGTAGTATAATATCCTATTGTACTATTAGTGGACTGTGCATGTTTGCATGGTCCCTTGTGTTCAGGTGCTGACTAAAGTCAGTGCTATGCTGCAACATTCTACTTTATGTAGAATCAATACACTGCTCACATGGCAAAGGGTGTTTTAGTACCTTTGTCACAATTATTTATAACCCATCTGTGAATGTGGAAAGCAGTTCTGTTTTAAAGACAGACTGATCCTTGGTAAAGCTGGCTCTTTGCTGCTGGCATGCAGTAATATCATCTGGACATGTGATGTGCAACCCACTGCAGTGTCATTGTGTCACATTCGCCAAACTTTTAAGGTAGCTCTTACAGCAATTTGACATTAAGATGCATCCAATGAGTTTTTGAAATCTAAATGTTGTCAGTTAGCAGCTAGGAGTACTAGCACTAAAGTCTTTCGTTTATTGGTGATCTTCAATGCTAGGCTATTTGGCCTGCCTGTGGAGACAGGCAATTACATATTTCTGTGGCTGGGTAGTATTATCCAGTGCACCTGTCAATATCTCAGTCCATATGTCAGTTTGTCAAGCATCAAGATATCCAGATATAATCTTCAAATACTGGTCACTGCCTTATCATTCTCAAACATGACATTTGGAGAGGAGGCCTTTTCATGAATTGCACATATATCAGCAGACCAGGATAGGTTGAAATCTGCTTTAATTCAGCGAAATAGTTTTAAACATGGTAAAATATGTTAAAAGGAGTTGAGAGTACTACATTCTTAATGGTAACTGAAAGCATAATCAAATTTAATAAGGACAGACAATGAATGTACTGTATAGTAAGGGTTTTTAACTGCAGAAAAAAAGTATGTATTTCATAGGTTTGACAATGTTAACACTAAAACACTAAAATCAAGAGATTAACTGCAATCATTTTATTCTACTAACAGCAAAGTTTGTATCGTTATAGGCAACAGTGGAAAAGAGGAACGCTGTAGAAAGTTCAAATACTATTTAAATTTTCTACAGTGTTCCTCTTTGCTGCTGTTGCCTTTAGCTTGCTCACTGGAGGTTGAACTAACTAATCAAGCTTCTTTAGAATGCTATTTAAGTGCCATAGAAACTGAAAACAAATGCATTTTAAATATTTATCTTTAGGTTTATACATCTAACTGTACTATAATTGTAGGTTGAAGAAATGTGATTTCTCTATGAATACATTATAATCTGTACTGTGTTATTTGTTGTATACTGCACAATATACTAAAGAAATAATATAAATAATAGAGAGGTTTCTTTTTTTTCTTGACAAAACCTTCAATCATTTTTCAAGAAGAGGTCGCTGGTATCTCTGGTTGTACATTTCAGTTATCATCTCAAAACTGAAATCCATATAACTTACTATATACAGTAGTGCTCATAGATGGTAGCAGTTGTAAAGAAAAAAAAAACTAGTAGTGTGAAGTTTGCAGCTGGTATGAGAAGAAATGCAAGAAGCATTTTCATTTTCTAGTTGTGCTAAAGTCCTCTATAATCCAATTCCTGGAAAAAGGTAATCACTGAGCAGGTCAATGAGAACACAATCACTTATTTACAGTGAAATCTGGTTTCTCTTCTGGAATATTACGCTTGACCGCAGACTCCAGTCCTTCACCCAACTACTTAGTAATATCAGTTGTCTTAGATGGTGGGTGAAATGTGGCACACTAACAGAGTTGGTGAGCAAAGCATTCATCCAGAGAAGATCCACACAAAGATCTATCACATGCAACAGGAAAACCAGTCATGAAAGGCAAGCAGCACCAAAATAATCAGAATACTACAAACCATCAACTGCTATGAGATTTCCAGACCCCATGCACAATGAAGAATCACTGATGCTTTCAAACTGCGTCAAATATAAAAGCCAAAGCTATTTCACATGCACTGTCGCTCTCTTCATTTTTATTGCAACTAGACTGAAAGCAATGAATTACTGATGTACTTAATCTTGCTTTTTCAAAGTTTATGCAGATCATAGAAAGAACTGAGGCATGATGTGAAAATTTTATGATATTTAAAAGTTTAAACATATTATGCATATCCTCAAAGACACACCTAAGATTATGAGTTTGAGTTTATGTGTTAAACCTAAAAGTTTACATGTGGAAAACTCAGATTAAACAGTAAACCACTTGTGGTTTTATATTCCATCCCCAAGACAACAGAAAAAATATATATATATTTTACATGCTTTACACTCTAAATAGCAGATTACATTTTTTTTTAAGAAAATGAAAACGATTTCTATCTTTTATCCACACAATAACCTTCAAAAACTATGCAAGTTCCACACTTAAATGTAGCACGATTGTCTGCATCCGTGGTTGTGCTGTATTCAGCAAAACACATGTAGGGGATGTCATGTGAAGAACAAAGGCACACACACAAATACACACACAAACACACACACATGAGTCTGTGTCTGTGTGTATTCAGGTTTAAGACTCCACCGGGATATAAAAACAGGTACACACACACACACACACACACACACACACACACACAAGATGAATGCATATTCGTGAGGTTCAATATAAATGAACCTCATGAAACCAGACTAATGCTACAGGGCACAGCAAAAGTGGCCAATGTAAAATCCCCTACATATGAACATGGAAATCATAATCAGATTCACAACAAAAAATCAGTCTGAGATCGCCTGAACTAGGTGGTTTTGTCTGACACAATGGACCAACAAACCAAGTTTTATCATAATTCATAATGGGAAAAGCTGTATTGAAAATAAACAGCAGTGTCTGATTCTGTGAGTGAGCACATTATTTATCACAGTTGAAAACCAAAGACCATATCTTCTCACTGTTTTACTCCAAAACAGGTGCACTGCAAGAATTCTGTCCTGAGGAAACCTTAATCCCTCTCAAACCATTCTGTCTAAAGAAAGCTTGAAATAGGTTTTCAAACTACTTCAATGATAAAATGACACCTAATTCAGATAAGACCTGAGTACCAGGAGACAAATCAACATTAACATAATAAAACCTGATAAAAATTTGCAAAGAGGCCCAGCCAGCTGTTACACAAATATTTTTTTAGAGATACTCCTAAAAAAAAAGCCTAAAAGGAGCTTCCTTCTAGACAAAGGATGGTGGAGAAAAGGATTGCAACGCAAAAAAAAAAAAAAAAAATGCTTGAGGGCAAAGCAGAGTCAAAACAATCTTAGTCAGATAACACAACCTTGGCCAGATCAAGACCTTGACCAGACCATGATTAAAATCCAGACAAAATCCAGCTTGCACATCTCCAATCCTTTTAAGAGACAGCAAGGCTAATAATAATGCCAATTTAAGAGTCAGAAATTTTTCCAAGGCTCACTCTAATGGCTCAAAGGGATCACCCATTAAAGATGTCACAGGAAGGAACACACATAGGGTAGAAAGGTTTCAACCTTCTTGCCCCATGCATAAAATTAGAGATCAGAGAATATCTTCCCAAAGACAAATGAGTAATAGGCACATGCTCAGCACCAATGACCTTTCAGTGTAACCTGAGCTGCCCCCGCAGAAAAACACTATTGTAAAAGCCAGCACTGAGCCAGCACCCTGCTAAAAGCCTGATAGAGCAGTACCTTCTTGTTTGGCACCTTCCATGGAGGTTCCTCCAGAAGTGACACAAAATCCGAGATTGAGTTTGAGATGGCAAAACCGAGCAACTAGCATGAGGTGCACTCTGTCCTGATGAACTCTCAGTAGAACTTCTGGAATCAGGACTAGTCTTACACCAGACCATCACCAAACAACCTAGTGGCTGATCATCCAACCCTCAGTCTGATCCAACACAAAGACCAAGAGTTGGATGGTCCTTGCAAAGTTGCCAGGTTGGGGGAAATAGCCACCTGAGGTAAAGCCAAATGGTATCTCAGACAAGCCCTCAAGAGGCAGACTGTTGAGCTAGAGCCCTGAAACGACCTGGTGAGAACATCCAACTGTTAGTCTGATCTAACAAAAGTGGTCATGTGCAAAATGCATGGACACCACTCGTAGTGGATACTGTCTTCGATATGTGGACTGAGACATCACTCCGAAAGCGAGACTGCATTTCTATGGCAGAAATTGTCAGCTCTTTGACTCTCATGGGTCAAAACAGCACCTTTGTCCATGTCCTTGAGAAAGTCTGCCTGGGAAAATGCCATGCCATCAAATAAACGATATAATGGCTGCTGAAAATTCAGCCTTGCCATCACAGATATAAGTTGCATTGTAAAATATATTAAAATATATTAAAATAAAATACATAAGAATGACATTTAAATTGTAATAATATATCACATTACTTTTTTTTTTTTACTGTATTTTAAATGCAGCCTTGGTGAAAAGACTTCTTTCAAAACCTTTTGACTGGTAGTGTATGTTTTCATAAATATATGAAAGTGCTGAAACAAGTGTTGAAATAGTTGTTGTTGTTTTTTTTTCATTAACCTCTTCCTCATATTAGGGAGCAGGAATCTAGCAGACCTAGCAGTAAAGTGACTTTTAAAAGATATATATTTATATTTCTGCTTTTCTTTACTTGGCCAAAAATAAAATTACAGTCATTTTTAAAACATTACCTTCATTTTCAATTATTATCTAGATTGCTGTGAACTGGCATTTGGAACACACTTATCTATGATTTGAATTTGAGAGTATGTGATTTAGGCAATTTGACACTCTAATCATTGATCATATGTTAAAAGTCTTGCAAAATCCAGTTTTATTTTGTTCCAAACAAAGAAGGAATGTCCTGACCACTTCAATGTATGGCCTGGCATTTACATGCAGTACAAGAATGAGGATTTGATTGCTCTGTCTTTGTGGACTGTTAATGGCAAATCAGATGATGAATCATTCTGATGAAATGTTTGGTTATTGGATATGCAATTTATTTGGTGCTCTGCAGAAACTAGACGATCTCGTCAAGTGAGATATTTGTCACAACCCCCTTATTTCCTGTGATGATTTCAACACCAGAGACTAATTAGCATAATTAGTATTAATTTCTTTCCAAAGCATAGGGGGTTCCATTAACTTAGCATGCATTAAGGAGAGCAGAAATCTTTTGTGACATTTCCCTTCATGTTTAAACCTCTAAGTCACATCCACCTTTGGACACCCAATATTTTTTTACTTCAGCCTATTATTTTGAATGAACACTTTTAACCAAAGGAAATGAAATATTTTGACTCCATGTAATATTACAATGAATAATTCATAGAAACATGAGATATCCAAAACCCATTTGTGTTCTCAGCCTGCAAACTAAACAAACAATGACGTAGTTTAAAACAAAACTGTGTTTCACACATCCCTTTGGATAACCAAAATGTAATATACATATTTAGAGTAATTACACATGCACATAATGCCACAATTTTGTTTACAAGAATTAAATTCAAATTATGTTACACATAACATAAAAATTCATATTTATGTATTTTCAACAGAACAAAAAATGTGCTTACTTATTAGATAATATTAGAGCAATATTAGAGCAAAAGAATTTCAATTAAGATCATGGTTGGAATTAAAAGAGTTTTCACACCCAATGTACAGGTGTCTATAACTCCAAAATGATCTGTTTTTCCGTCAATTATCAGTTGTTTTAATGCACATATTTGAATGGTCTTCCAGCCATCTGGCACCTTTTTGAACTAAATGTGCCAAGAAGACTATCCATGTGGAGCATTTACACAGCAGAGAAAGTGTTGGATTGAACAGTGTTTAGCACTTTTCTTTATATGGAAAACAAATGGGTAATACTAATTATGCTAAAGAAAACGTCTGTAACTTGTTTGTTTGCTTGCTTTCTGATTCACATATACACTTACATATTAATCATGGATTAGTGATCACATAGGATAGCACTGTTATCAGTACGCATTACTGCACCACCTGAATGCCACTTGGCACAGTAAGATGCTAATCAAATCCATAACACTGTGTCCTAACTACAGCAGGTGCTGTGTGACAGATTATTAGCGGTAAGCATTTAGTCAACACTGCACATCAATCAGAAGATATTTAAAGTTTCATGTACTAGGATTTTGTGTGTAACAGGATTTTGGATCTTTACCACATCATTTTTGGTTAGGACATGGTGGGGTTGAAAAGTAAGAGAGCTTGGTGACTTTTATCATTTTTTTTTTTCTTTTTTCGTTTTTATAATTTAAGACCAGGAATGTGTATTAGGAAAGTAAATAGGGTTGTCTTTACACTAAGTTGACTTCTATAAGAAATCCTGAAACAAATACCAACAAAAATATGTATGTCAGTTTCTCATGAAAGACGCCTTGGTCTTTAAAATCAAATTCAGTCAATGTAGAATTTGTAATATTGCAACAATTTTATGTATGATAAGCCATGGCTCACTATAGCTACTTTATTTCCAGAATAAAGGAAATCACAGTTCACGCAATCCAAACCTGTGCAGAGAAAAAGGTTTCCCACCATAGCTGTTCATGCAGTACAGCGGACACTGCTCTGACAGCTGGGTTGCTGTGTTTAAATTAAGGCAAAAATCCCTACAGTAGGTGGGATATTGAACACTGTGCATTATTAAAGCAATATTTAGAAGGGCCGCCTTTCTATTCTACACAGCCCTGAGGCTGCAGGGCCCCATGGTGCACTCGAGAAAATTCAGAGCAAGTCAGTCTCTCTCTCCCAGATGCAAGAAACAGGTCACAAAACCTCAATCTAGCTAATTCTGTGATCCATTAATTACAGGCCCAATTGCGGCTGCGTGAGATGCAGTGATTGCAGTTCAAAGATATGCTTCCCTGGTCTGATGGGCTGTTTTCACAGTGGCTATCTGCAGACGGACTGGTGAGACATGCTCTGAAAGATTCATATTCCACATCTTATATCTTCCATTGCCTAACTGCTGCTCTCCACTTTCTCAGAACATGACACAGACACGGATGTGTCTGCCAAGGCCACACAAACAACCACTGGCAAAGAGGCACAGAAGATTGTGGCGGGAATCATGGTTGTACAAAATAATGTAAACACCTGTAAAATAGGCAATTCATTATTTTACCAAAATTTGCCATTCTTCAAGCTTCCAACTTTTTAAAATAAATTAAAGTAACTTTTAAATAGCCTCCAGTTGAATGTTGTCTATAAAAAAATAAAATAAAAATAAAAATAAAAATTGCTGTTAATTTTGGCTGCATTTACACTGCAAGTCTTGATGACCAATTCCGATTTTGTGACTATATCCGATTTTTTGGACAACGTGCTTACATTTCTTTTAAAAGTGACCCGTATCCGATGTGTGCAGTTTACACTGCACTTGGTGAAACAAGCCAAAAATAGCATACGACATCACAAATCAATTTGAATAGTACATTGAGTTTAATTTATTGACATGGAATTCATATAGAACGTTTTTAATGCAATAATTACATCTATAGGCTACATCAAAATATTTATATAGCCTAGAACAAATTGTTCAGGACAGTGATCTACGCAGCTCCGCTGAAAGCTTGTGAGTGGAATAATACTCAGGTGGTAGATAATGTTAAGCATGTCACATCGTCTGTGGATTTTTTAGTAATTAAAACCAAATGCGTTCATCAGTGATTGCATATCAAAGGCAGGGACATGTTTGTGTGCATTTTATTTTGTGGTTTCAATAGAACGAACGGGACTGAAGCGCTCGTCTGTGCAACAGCAGCACATTTCAGTGTCAGATAGTCTTTTATTTAACACAAACTAACGAAATTAATACTCTGCTACTCGACTAGAGATGTTTAATTTGTTACAGGTATGTCTGTACCGCGAAATGTTTAATAAAAAACACACTTTTCGATGACATAGGAGTCGCATTTACAGGGAATATCAGATCTGACCGCATACACTGCAGGTGCAAATGCACGTATCCGATTCATATCTGATTTATTTCCACATATGAATGAGGCCTAAAACCAATCGGAGAATATCGGAATCCATGCGATTTTTTCCTGCTTACACAGTCGTGGGCCATATCCGATCTGTGCCACATGGGAGGAAAAAAATCGGAATTGGGTCACTTGAACCATGCAGTGTAAATGCGGCCTTTTTTTAAGATTACCATTTTGAGAACATAGACATGGAAAAGATAACATAAAGAAAACAAAAGAAAACATAATCAAAACTTTTTTTTTTATATGTATAGTTTTTGTAGCATTGTAGTCTACACAAATTATTACAAAGATATATCATATTGGTACAAAAAGTATAAAAGTAAACAGCAGCTGTGGTTGCCAGAACTTTACCATAATAAAATATGGTAGCAACATTTTAGGTTTGATGGATTGAACATAAATTTACAGTGAAAAACAACATATATTGCATTAACTGAAACCGACCTACTAAAGTACTAAAATCTGGTTTGAACCTTTATAATACACTGACAACCAACACAGAAACACAGGTGGTAAAGAGAAAGCCACATGTAGAATCACAAGTAGCTTTCTCACTGAAGTAAAAGGTGCAGTGTCATGCACACAAACACAAAACTCTGGTAACAAATATCACACCAATGCAATAAACATTCATTTAACAACATGAGATAACATAAATTGTAAGTGTGACTTCATTTCATTACATTTAAATATCAATGCAAAAAGCTTGTACAAAACTTTGCCACATTTTCCCAAACTTGTTTATAATGACTTTTAATCAACTGGCATTTTAATCATTTTCCTCAAATTCACATGGATGTTCTAGCAGAGGAACCAGAAGTGAGAATCACATTAACTATAAATATAATTATTAATTTGTAAACATTTTGAATAGTATATGCATTATCATTCAATAACTGTTTTGCTTGAAACGTGTTATTGTGCTTTCTTTCTTTCAAATAAGTACCACCTAGTTTGATATTTTGTTATATCATTTAATTACATTCATACAGTACATTAAGTGTTCAAATTTGTTTGAAATTATATTCCAGCCATAACCTCAACATTCACACACAGGATTCACATCAGTGATGCACAACCACACTTTCATCCACCTAAAAAAGTAGTCCCAACTTAAAAGACAATTTAGACAACTTTACAGGTCAACTAACAAACATTTGTAATGAACAATTCATGCAAGCACTTTAACAAAATAGGAGCTTAACACTTCTGCTTTTAACCCTTTCAGTAGATGTACTTCATAAACGTCCAAAGCATTTCTGTGAGTCATTGGTTTATTTACTGAATGATGAGTCTAAATAATTTTTCTGTTGCAAGCAGATTGGTTGCAGACAGAGCCTAACATGAAATAAACCTTTATGTTTGTGGTACTTCTTTCAAGAATTCCTCATGCAATTTATCCCTATTTATCATTATATCAGCATCTTTTTTTTTTTTTTTTTTTTTTTGTTATTTTCCATTGCAACTCATTTTGTAAAGTGGTTGGAATCACAAGAGATTGATACTTCAACTCTGAGAAGATTTCTCAGCCCATAAACAATAAAGACAGCGGAATAGATACCTCTAGCCAGTATGAGTCATTATCATGCAGCAATTTCCACTGCAATAATTTCTGCAAGTAATATAAACACTCCATTTGATAACACACAATAGTGGGGGTTACACTATATTTCCCACGGACATGCCTCCTCTTACACTTTTGAATGATTCTTTTCCCAGCTTAATCATTGAGCTAATGGAATAGCTTTAATAAGGCTGAGACATGCAGATCCACCATTGTGTCACATTCCCTTGTTTTTGTTTAATATTGCTTAAGGATGCTGGTAGATTTAATTAGAAAGAAGAAGAAGAAGAAGAAGAAGAAGAAGAAGAAGAAGAAGAAGAAGAAGAAGAAGTAGAAGAAGAAGAAGACATCTTGATGGCAACGGAAGTCTATGTATGTATCAAAGCCAGTCAAATGTGCAGTTTCTGTAGCCATGGGCTCTTTTGGTCCCATGGACGTTTATGGGCGAAAAATACCATCTGACCATAGTTGATTTGTCATTTGTCTTCATACATCAATTGTCTCATTTTATCTCAAACTCTTCACTGACACTGTCACTGTCTCCTCAGTTTAAAAAAAGGTACTACCTAACTTGAAAAATAAATAATTAAACTATATATATATATATATAATATATATTCATGATAGATATTCATAGTTTAAGAAAGTATCCTCTTAAAAATATATTCATGATAGATATTCATAGTTTAATGAAGTCTAGACCTAAGACAAAGTTAAACAATAAAACCAATGCATGCATATATGTAGATGAATATATAGTAACACTTTAGATTATGGAACAAAAATTGGTGAAATTGTTTTGAAGCTGCTAATATCATGCACATTTGACAAAAGGAGGGATGACAGCAACCACTTGTTGCTGCATGTTAGTACTAGACCTGTATGGCTTTCACATGTAGTTCTCAGCATTGGACTGCAGCTTGTAACTAATGTGTGCCCAACTCTCTTAAACAGTGCCCATAATGAAATACGTATCATGGAAGCCTGGAAATATCATGGACGAATTAACAAATTAACAAAATCTTAAAGGTCATGGAAAAGACGTGGAAATGCTGCTGAATAGATATAGCCTTTTCTAATTTTGGTCTAAAGCATTTTAGTAATTTGCAGTAACTTGCAGGGTGTAAGTAAGAATGACTTGTCAGCAAATTGGTCTGAATCTAAATATTTTTGAAAAAATCATGATCTAATTATCATAAACAACTGGAATGTAATGTTGTATATAAACTAATTAAATAATACATTTAACTATTTTCTTCTTTGTTCATGTATTTTAAGCAGAAGAATGTATTCAGCACATTGTTTCTTTATGGTCAAGAGCAGGTCTGAAATATGTTATCATCTCATTTGAAACCATGATGGACTATAAGAATAATAAAGAAACAAAACTGAATGTTTTTTTTTTTCATGGAGTTTTCTTCAGCACACATAATAATGTTATCTTTAATATAGTACATTTTCTAAGATAATAGAACCGCTGACAATGGATATTACAGAGTTCCCTTTCTCCTTTTTTCTGGTTCAGGAAAGAAATAAAAAATAAATAAAAAAATCACCACAATACTGCAAAGAGACTATGCAATTGATACTAACAAAACTTTAATTGAAAACTAACAAACGTCATGGTGATAAGACATATCAGTAGAACAATAAAATGCAATAAATATGTAGTGTAAATTAGTTGAGTCTCACTTAGCCATGAGTAACTTTTTTATTTCTTTTTCATGCTCTTTATAACATAATTTATTTATGTTCTCTGGCTGGTTTCTTCAAAAACAACAAAATATCAACACAGGTTAACCTAACATATATCTCAACATTAACAGTATGCATCTTTATTCTAATTTGAAGGGCTTTGATAACAAATCTGTGAAAATAACAATTTTCAGACAGGGTCAGATTAAAGGCTGTGTTTGAGGCTATACCAGTTAGCTTATTCAGAAGGGGGGTATTCAGTAAGATTGTAAGTTTGTTATTCACGTCGGCACTAATGATGTTCAACTTCACCAGTTGGAGATCACTAAAAATAACATTAAAGAGATGTGTGAACTTGCAAGTACAATGTCAGACACTGTAATATGCTCTGGTCCCCTCCCTGCTTACTGTGGTGACGAGATACATAGCAGACTGTCGTCACTCAATAGCTGGATGTCTAAGTGGTGACCACAGAATAACATAGGTTTCATAGACAATTGGACAAGTTTTTGTGTCAGGCCTGACTTGTTGAAAACAGATGTTCTTCATCCCTCCAGGGGTGGTGCCACTCTTCTCTCTAGAAATATGGCAAATAGTCTTAGAGTTTGTATTTGACTAACTGGGGCCCAGGTCAGGAAGCAAACAGACTGGCTAAACCAGTCTGTAAAACGCCTGCTAGCTGCCTCATGTCACAAAAGTCAGTTAATTCTCAGCACAGACTAATTTCAGACTAAGTTCACCTAGATATCATACTATATAGACTGTGTCTGTTCCCCGAACTAGCAAATACAAAAAAAAACAAAAAAAACCTCCAAAACAATTTGTGTTACAATTTAATTGATGTTCAACAATTAAAAAACAGATATAATACAGATAAATGATAAAGCTTGGCTTAATGAATATTAGATCACTTTCTACGAAAACAATTTTTGTAAATGATATGATCACAGATCAAATCTTAGATGTGCTGTGTTTGACAGAAACCTGGCTAAAACCAGATGATTACATTACTTTAAATGAGCCTACCCCACAAGATTACTGTTATAAACATGAGCCTCATCCAAAAGGTAAA
This sequence comes from Spinibarbus caldwelli, assembly GCA_039654775.1. Taxonomy (NCBI): domain Eukaryota; kingdom Metazoa; phylum Chordata; class Actinopteri; order Cypriniformes; family Cyprinidae; genus Spinibarbus; species Spinibarbus caldwelli. The sequence goes on from CM077243.1 coordinate 28,679,139, forward strand.
GAGGGAGGTGTTTGAAATTCATTTGAAAAAAAAAAAGAAAAAAGAAAAAAGGTGTTTTATATAACATTATCCAGAGAAACAAGTGTTAATTATAAATCCCCTGTGACGGTTGTACTGGTTACTGTATACAGGCCACCAGGGCACCATGCAGACTTTATCAAAGAATTTACAGATTTTCTATCTGAATTAGTGCTGGCTGCAGATAAAATCTTAAATGTTGGTGATTTTAATATTCATGTTGATAATGAAAACGATACATTGGGATAGGCATTTATAGACATTCTCCATTGGGGTTACCCTTATGGAACAAAAATATATGACAATATACTGCAACATATAATCCGATATATTACGTAATACATTTACATATATTGGAAACTAGTGCTTATATTTTTCAATATACAGCAATATATGCACTGAAAATAAATGGTTATATATTGATACATACAAATATATTTAGAAATGACGACAAAATAAATCTAATATTCATAAAGTTTGATCCTTTATTGAGTATATATTGCACATAAATTTTCCCGTATAAATGTGAATGTATGTACACACATATATTACACACACATTCATGGAATGAGTTAAAGCAGATTTCTAGTTCCCAGCATGCTTTGCTTCTGACAGTTAAAGGAGAGTTTTATTTATTTATTTATTTATTTCAATTAAGTGTTATATCATGTGTTTTTGTTCAATATTAATATAGGGGAGATCCGTTAGTGTTTAATGTTGCTCTATTTTGAAATTTAAAAGGGCTTCTGGTATGTGTAAGTTTATGGGGTTACCATTGCGCTGAAGAGTAGAGCCTGTGTTTAGGATGACCACCATTAAGACTATATATTACTTTATTTAAAAAGTAATGACTGTGCACTGTTCAGAACAGTGATAGTCTGTTCACTATGTGCAGGTATAAGTATGAGCAGGTGTGCTTATGCTATTGTAAACTATCTATACTTTAAAATATAAAACCTGTATATTGTAAATGATTGTTAAACATAAGAGCTGTATTTTTCCATATATATATATATATATGTGTGTGTGTACATATATATATATATATATATATATATATATATATATATATGTATGTATAATCACATGTACATCTATACATTATAAAAGGTATTACTGAATATAAAACTACATATATTGTGATAAGTAAATATATTGTCACATATTTTTCAATATATGAAAACGGCAATTCCTTATGTATTATTCTATATATTGTAATATATTTACACAATATATTATTCTGTATAATTTCTAATATATTGTTATGTAATTTAATATATTGATCATTCATATAGTAGGAAATATATCTTCTTTGCGTAAGGGTAGACATTGTCGTAATCATACTTTAGATTTAATATTATCACACTGAATTGATGTTCACGGTATTGAAATCCTGCAGCAGAGCGATATCTCAGATCATTATCTAGTCTTGTGTATACTCCATATAGCTAAAGCTGCAAATTCAACTTCTTGTTACAAATATGCTAGAACCATCACTTCTACCACAAAGGACTGCTTTGTAAATAATCTTCCTGACTTGTCTCAATTCCTCAGCAAATCCAATAGTTCATAAAAACTCGATGTTGTAACAGAAACTGTAAACTCTCTCTTTTCTAGCACTTTAGATACGGTTGCTCCTTTATGCTTAAAGAAGATTAAGGAAAACAGTCCGTCACAGTGCACACTCAAGCCTTAAAGAGAGCAGCACGGAGAATGGAGCGCAGCTGGAAGAAAACAAAACTAGAGGTATTTCGTATTGCATGTTGAGAAAGTACTTCTACTTAGAGAAAAGCTCTAAAAACTGCTAGTTCTGCTTACTTTTCATCTCTTTTAGAAGAAAACACAACCCCCGGCATGTATTCAATACAGTGACTAAATTAACAAAAATATATAGCATAAACAGATGCAGACATTCTCCAACAGCACAGCAGTAATGACTTTATGAACTTCTTCACTTTCAAGATCAATACTATTAGAGACAAAATTCTAACCATGCAGCCGTCAGGGACAGTATCACATCAGACAGTCCACTATAGATCCCATGAGGAACAATCCCACTCATTCTCTGCTATAGGAGAGGAAGAATTATTTAAAACTGTCAAATCATCAAAACGTACAACATGTATGTTAGATCCTATTCCATCTAAGCTACTAAAAGAGGTGCTTCCAGAAGTCATAGATCCTCTTCTGAATATTATTAATTCATCAGTGTCATTAAGATACTGTATGTCCCCAAAAACTTCAAACTGGCTGCTATTAAGCGTCTCATTAAAGAGAATTAGTTAAGTACAGACTGATATCAAATCTCCCTTTTCTGTCAAAAATACTAGAAAAGGCAGTATCCTCTCAGCTATGTTCTTTCTTAGAAAGAAATGGTATCTGTGAATTTCCAGTCAGGATTTAGACTGTATCATAGTACTGAGACTGCTCTCAGCAGAGTTACAAATGAGTTACAAAAGAGTTACAAATTATCATCCGATTGTGGTTGTATTTCTCTGTTAGTGCTACTGGATCTTAGCGCTTCGTTTGACCACAACATTCTTTTGAGACTAAAAAATCACCTTGATATTATTGAAATTGCACTGACATGGTTCAAATATTACTTATCTGACCATCATCAATTCGTAGCAGTGAATGACGAATTATCATATAGATCACAAGTGTAGTATGGAGTACCACTAGGCTCAATACTAGGGCCGCTGCTTTTTACACTTTACATGGTGTTAGCTATCACTGTTATGCTGATGGTACTCAGCTCAATATTTCTTTGCGGCCTGATGAAACATACCAATTCACAAAACTAATGGAATGCATAGTTGATATTAAAAAAAATTAAATTAAAAAAATAAATTAAAAAAAACTAACTGGATAAGTAATTTCCTACTGCTAAATTCTAAAAAACAAAAAAAAAAAAAAAAAAAAAAAAAAAAAAAAAAACAGGTTTTAATTGTTGAACTAAAAACCTCTGCATGCAATAACCTAAAACACTGTCTAACACTTGATGGTTGCCCTGTTAATTCTTCATCATCAGTTAGGAACCTAGGTGTGCTATTTTATAGCAGTCTTTCCTTTGAAAACCATGTTTATAGCATTCGTAAAACTGCATTTTTCCATCTTAAAAATATATGTAAATTACAACCTATGCTCTCACTGTCAAATGCAGAAGCGTTAATTCATGCGTTCATGACCTCAAGTTTAGATTATTGTAATGCTTTATTGGGTGGTTGCTCTGCATGATTAATAAGCAAACTTCAGCTGGTCCAAAATGCAGCAGATAGAGTTCTTACTAGAACCAGGAAGTTTGACCATATTAGCCCGGATCTGTCAACTCTGCACTGGATCCTTATTGAACATCGAAATCTTGCTAATTACTTATAAAGCCTTGAATGGTTTCTCTCCTCAATACTTGAGCAAGCTCATTTCGCATTATAGTCCTTCACATCTGCTGCGATCTCAAAACTCTGGCCATTTGATAATACCTAGAATATCAAAATCAACTGCGGCCGGCAGATCCTTTTCCTGTGTAGCACCCAAACTCTGGAACAATCTACCTAGCATTTTGCGGGAGGCAGACACACTCTGTCAGTTTAAATCTAGATTAAAAGCCCATCTTTTTAAACTGGCGTACACATAACACACTATCACATTTATATTATTCAAATCTGTTAAAGGATTGTTAGGCTGCATTAATTAGGTCAACCGGAACTGGGAACACTTCCCATAACACCCGATGTACTCACTACATTGTAAGAAGAATGGCATCTGTGCTAATATTACTCTCTTTCATTCTTATTCCGAGGTCACCGTAGCCACCCAGATCCAGTCCATATCCAGACCAGGTGGTGGATCAGCACCTAGAGACGACCTCTAGAGCACTGAATGTCAGTGGAGACCGTGTCAACTAGATGCGCCCCAGAGACAGATCGCTTGCGAAGACCGTGTCAACTAGGCAGCCAATAGGACAAGACCACAGGAACCAGACGAGTCCTTTGCACAATCTGACCTGTGTTGCAGACTGGAATTTAAATACGCCATGCTGGTTTCGTCTGGCCAGAGGAGAACTGCCCCCCCAACTGAGCCTGGTTTCTCCCAAGGTTTTTTCTCCATTTCCATCATGGAGTTTTGGTTCCTTGCCACTGTTGCTTTTGGCTTATTTAGTTGGGGACGCTTGACTGATTGCACAGACACTATTGATAGAGAGCTGAACTGGATCATCAACGAATTGACTTTACCTGGAAAAATGACTCTTTGTTATTGTGCTCTTGCATTATTGACAAACTATTTTCCCGTTTGACACCGTAAAGCTGCTTTGACACAATCTGTATTGTATAAAGCACTAGTCTTTCATCATGTCTACATATACACTATATTGCCAAAAGTATTGGGTCACCCCCTTCTAATGAACAGGTTTGACTACTTTAGCAATTTCCATGAGTACAAATCTTAATGTTTAAGCATATAATGATATTCTAGGGAATTGTGTGCTTCTAATTTTAAAGCAACAGTTTGGACAGGACCCTTTTCTATTCTAACATGACAATGCCTCTGTGAATAAGGCAAGGTTCAAAAAGAAATGATTGATTTAGTCAGTGTGGAAGAACTTGATTGGTCTGGAGAAAGCCAAGTCCTAATCCAAGCTGAACACCTCTGGTGTGACTTTAAATGCAGACCTTGAGCCAAAAATTCTTTACCAAACACCAATGACTTGTACATACACTATATGGACAAACGTATTGGGACACCCCCTTCTTTAGAACAGAAAAAGGCACTTCCAAAACTGTGGCAACAAAGATGGAAACATTTGCATGTATTTAAAAATTGTATTTCCATCTCTGTTGCAACAGTTTTGGAAGTGTCTAAAATGACTGTACCCATATGTACAAGTCATTGATGTTTGGTGATGAGTTTTTGGCTCAAGATCTGCATTTAAAGTCACACCAGAGGTGTTCAGCTTGGATTAGGACTTGGCTTTCTGCAGACCAGTCAAGTTCTTCCACACTGACTAAATCAATCATTTCTTTTTGAACCTTGCCTTATACACAGAGGCATTGTCATGTTAGAATAGAAAAGGGTCCTGTCCAAACTGTTGCTTTAAAATTTGAAGCACACAATTCCCTAGAATATCATTATATGCTTAAACATTAAGATTTGTACTCATGGAAATTACTAAAGTAGTCAAACCTGTTCTTTAGAAGGGGGTGACCCAATACTTTTGGCAATATCGTGTATATCCAAATGCAAAACTTAATAAAAGGACACTGGGCCTGTTTCATATGAGACCGTTTAAATGGTGGGTCAAAACCTGAGAAATAAATCCCTGTTGGCCTTCTCACTTTATTATAAGGGTTTCCCACATGTGCTTTTCAAAACTTGGTCATATGGAAACAGCCTCAGTTTCTAACCCAAGATGATTCTCTGGGCAGAATCTGTTGACATAAAACAATCATGACAGACACCTTTCTAGTGGGCTGGGACAGTTTCTGGAGGGGCAAGCATATTTTGTGGCACATAAATTGCCTAGAAATGCTGGTGGTCTTCCTAGCTTTTAATCTATTTTATTTCAGACCTTCGGAACTGCTATGCCATTGTCAGGACAAACAACATGATTATATTTTCATACATAAATCTCCAAGAAGGAGCGTGTTTGCAGCCCATATGAAGGTTAGCATGGCACATTCTTCTTTGGGCACAGAACAAGTTTCTGTCTCTAAGAGCAGTACATATTCCATGTGTAGACAATCTGGGAGCAGATTTTCTCTTGAGGCATGGGTTAAGTCCTGGGGAATAGAGGTTGAATCCTCAGACTTTAAGTCTGATTTGGGAGCAGAGCATAAGTGGATCTGTTCACTTCGAGTGTAACCTTCAAGTGTCCTATCTGGTTATTTCCGCTGCCTCTGGGGCTGGATGCTCTGGCTCACACGTGTTTAAAGGCACACTTGTATACCTGTCTGCTGGTCAAACTGATTACAGTGGTTTTGGTGAGAATGCAGGAAGACTACAAGTGTGTTTGTTGCTCAGATCTGATATCTCTACGGGAAGAACCTTCATGGACTCTGCTTTCTGCTCAGTTGTGGTATTGCAGTATTTTTCTTCTCCACACTTTAGGCTGCAGCGGGTCGAGAGGACACACAGGATTTATCATGTGAGAGCATAAAAAATGTAACTTTACCACTATTCGTGTAAGCTATTGCTGTAAATCACATGTTTCTTTGTTTTGGTGGTCACTACAAAAGGAATTGGGGATACAGAACAGAAGGTGTTGCATTGTGTAGAGAGATGCTATTTCTTCAGTCTATGAGGTGTGTGGTTTAACTACACCTCTAGGTCTTAGAGCACACTCCACTAGGGATGTGGCTTTATCTCAAGTGAAGAACTAGAATAGTAGTTGTTCATATCTTATGGTCATCTGTGCAGAGATACAAGCTATGTAAAAGGTACTTGGCTCTGTTCTGTTGGGTTCATACGGCTTAAGACCTTACGCAGTGTCGAGTGAACCTATGAAAGGGAATGTCTTGGTTATGTTTGTAAGCCTGGTACCAGAGATGGGCACTCGAGTTAGTGACTCGGACTCGAGTCGCATTTTTATTGACTTCAAACTTGACTCAGACTCGACCTGAAATGACTCCAGACTTGACTCGACTCGAGGAAAAGGACTCGTGAATATTTTAAAAACAACTCGAGTCTTTTACCTTTAAAAACTTACATAACTGATTTTCAAAAGGCGGACGGCATCCGCACTCCGGCATCCATCCGGACACCGAGCCGTAACAGCAGCATCATTTTAAGTGAGCAGCGCATCAAAACAGCGTCGTTTATGGCAAATATCTTTCAGCGCTATATACTCTAGTATTTTTATCTAAAGCCAAACGCGTTTAATTCAAGCCCTTTCAGTTCCGTGCGCTTTCTCTCTCTCTCCGGATGCGCGCCGGCGCCAAGTTTAAGAGCTGCGGATGGCGCGGTTATTTTAACAACAACAGAAACAATGCTGCAAATCTAGTTATTTTTCTTACTATCTATTTATCTCTCAATAACCTATGACTCTGACTGTTCAAACCAGATGTAAGAAGACGTTTCTGATCTACAATTAGCATTATTAATCTGTAGGATAAGAACATTTCAAAATAATCATGTAATTATAATTGGGAAAAATTGTTGTTAGATGGCTAGGATATAACTTAAACTTTGAAACTGCTGGTTATCTTTCTTTTCTGCTCAAGATGAGAACGTTTTGATTATTGTAGCTACATTGTTTTTAGTAGATAATCCTTATAATATATTTAAATAGTATCGATTTCAGGAGGAAAATCCCAAACAGAAACAGTGTTTTTTTTGTTTTTTGTTTTGTTTTTTTTTTTTGTTTGTTTGTTTTTTTGGTCACATGGCCTCACATGTATCTAAATGTAAAAGTACAATACATGTAAAAATATTTATTTATTTATTTATGTATGTATGTATGTTTTGTCCGGCCCTCTACTTGGAAGAAAATATAGAGTCCGTGCATCTTGGAACTTTAATTGAATACCCCTGACTTATATAAAAAAGAAATACTTGATTTGTATGGTTCTGTAATATCTGTCACATATTTCCTTATGTGTCATGGTAGATAGGACTCTTATTATATAATTTGATTACAGAAAAACTGTTTTGAACTTGGGAATAGATTAAAACATAAGTATCAGGCTGGATGTACATTAACCTTACATCTTAACACCTCTTTTTTTTTTTTTTTTTTTTTTTTTTTTTTAAAAAGCAGATCATAGATCATATATTTTGTCTATAGCCTATAAAACAGCTTCGTAAATAGGAAGATTTCAATACATGAGGATTCTGAATGGGATTTTTTTAGCGAGCCATTAAATGACTTGAGACTCGACTCGGACTCCAGCGACAAAGACTTCAGACTTGACTCGGACTCCAGGTTAAAGACTTCAGACTTGACTCGGACTCCAAGTTAAAGACTCGTGAACATCTCTGCCTGGTACCCCAAATAGGGAACAAGATGCCACATAGTTAGCAATTCTGCTTCACTTCCTCTTTCTTCCTTCATCAACATCTGAAGAGTAATGGCACACACTCTTCCTTATGGCACTAGTGATGCATTGCCTTAAGGGCCCTATCAACCAAAATTCTGGTTGAATGAGACACATCGTGCATTGTACATTGCACATCTGTGATGCACATGCTGGATTAATGTGCCATGCTATAGTAATGTGCCAAACAGCCACACTGTAAAAAATGACTGCGCCAATTAGCTATCATAACTTAACATTTTGAGTTAAGTTAACTTATCTGGATTAAACTTGTTGAGATAACTCAAATATCAATGTTTTTCTTGGCTGAACTTATCAGACTTAAAAGAATGAGTCGACTGAACTCAGATATATCAGTTAACATAACTGCTTCAAACATTTGAGCTTTAAATAGTACAAATACGTGCAAATGGAAACTAATTAATATTGTATGATATCAATACATTTTAAAACTGTATTTGCATGCAATCAACTATTTTTTTAATTTATTGTTATTATTTTTTATGCATTTTATATATTTCTATGCATGCCATTTATAATGTAATGTCCATGAACTGCAAAAATGTAAATATCAGTGTAATGTTTAAGCTATATTATGATACAAATGTTGTAGGAATTTCCATAATTTTCGGATGACGTCAGAGGATGAACGTCCTTCTGCAGCACCGTCGTTTTCTCACTTTAATGATGCGGTGTTCTCACCTGAGGTTCTCCTCTAAAACCTGCCTCTTTATTAGTTAAAATTGTTTTTGCAGACAGCGGCAACCTGTTTTTTGTATTAATTGAACTACGGAGCGTCATCTTGATTAATTTAAGGTAAGAATGCCTAGTATCTGCCAATTTATGTAAAATGTTTAACAGAATAGATTTGAATCTCATATTGATCCACAAGATTAATATTCAGAATGTTTGTGTACCCACTCCTAATATCATTTTAATATATTTAAAGATAACCCAACAACAACCACTGCCTTAATTCAGTTTCGGCGCAGAAATCATGTGACCATTGTAAGCCAAATAATGCAACTTTCATATTTAAAATGCAATACTGTATGGGCAAATTAGATAAAATTGATTGTACTATTGATTAGATTAAAAAAAAGTAAGAATTTAGATTTTTTTTTTTTTTTTTTTTCTGAATGGCGCCAGATGAGTCTTTCTGCAGCACCGCCATTTTCTCACTTTAACGTTGTGATGTTCTTGCTGGAGTTTTTCCTCAAATAACGTTACCTGCGTCGTTTATCTTTCAAATTTGTTTTGGCAGACAGTACAAACCAGCTTTTCATCGTGTTAATTGAGCCGTGGACCTTCATCTTGGTCAGTTTGAGGTGAGTAATGCAAAATCTGTTTAATATCTATCATCTTTGATAATGCCATTGTGAATATCAGAAAGGTAACGTTATTCATCGAATTACGTGAAATAACTTTACTTAAAAGATAGATTTGAATCTCTCGTTGAGTCATGGCATTTATTATTTGGAGTGCTTCTGTACTCACTTCTAAGATATTGTTTTAATATATAAAATTTAGTCAACTATTTGTAGTATAAACAGGCCAACGCCTTAAACCAGTTTCGCGCTCAAAAATTACTTGAACTTTGTAAGCCAAGTCATGTAACGCTTTTCATACTGAAAATTCAATACTCAGTGGGAAAATAATTCGCTTTCAAAAATTCGTTCCAATCATTAGAAATTTAATTCATTGATTTTTTTTTTTCTTTTACATGACTTCAGACGATGAACGTCTGTTTGCAACCACCGCCATTTTCTCACTTTTACGCTGCCATGTGCTTGCTCCAGTCTTTAGTTTTTCCTCAAATGTCAGCGTCATTTATCTGTTAAATTAGTCTTTTAGGGTTAGCAGAAACCTGCTTTTAAATGTGTTAACTGAGCCTTCGAGCTTCATCCTGGTCAGTTTTGGGTGAGTAGGCCAACCAAGTTAGTCCTAACGTTACACATTTGAATGAAAATTATTTGTAAGCCATTTAACGCCTTTCATATTGCAATCGGTACTTTGGGGGAACGATTTTTTTTTTTTTTCGCTTAAATAAGTTCTATTGATTAGAGACAAATAATGTAGATAATGTATTTTTATAAACGATGAACTGAAAATGCACCTGCAACCTCTATTTTCTCAATTTAACGCTGCAGCCTCGCCATGTGTGTTGTGAGTTAACTCATAAAATCCCCGTTTTTATTCATTAGCAAAATTTTAGGTGGATTTGGTAACGTTTGTATATTGTAGTTTGCTGAGCAGTATTTTTATTAACATGCGAGTTCTGTAATTCTATTGTCTTTTATTTGCAGAATTACACCTGATCTTCCTGTTTCTGTCCAGACTAAGGGGCTCCAGTTCACTGGATAGTTGAGGTTTGTTTGTATATAACTGTAGTTTGAGCAGTATTTTAAGATGCAAGAGGCAAGTGGAAAGGTCAAACATGTCGATCTAGCGCATGTTTACATAGAACACTGTGCTACTTTTCCACTTTTTTTCTGTGAACCATTACTTTAGGGTCTTTGCTAAACAAACATACAGTCTGTCACTTAATATGTCCATGTGGAAACACGGAGTTGAAGTATGTTCTGCATGCAACACAAGCTTACTGCTAACTACTGTTTGCATTCGGTACACGTGTACACCAAACTGGAAGGCCCGTTCCGAAACGGTTCGATATGAATGTGTACCGTTAGACCCGTATGTGTAAGCTCTTTAGTCACAGTAGTCTTTCTAAAGCTAAAATACTGCATAATTATTGTTTATACATTTTTCACATTTACAAATTAGTCGCTGCCTCCACTTTAAGGGCATTATATTATTGTTAGTTATATAAATGCAATTATTCAATGCCTTTGCTATTCATTTATGTAGCACATACCTATTTTGTTTAATTTATGAAATTCAAAAAGTAAATGACATGTCTTTATATCTAACAAATTGAAGCAGAGTTCACTCACCTAACTTCTAAGAACCTCATGAAGTCGTTTCTCTCAGGTTTGGACCAGTATATACCTAGATTCCTTCAGATGTTTAGAGCAAAGTTGAGCAGCATTTCACAATTGGAAAGTCTTCTCTGCAAGATTGACAGTGATGTGAGTATTTTTGTTTTGTGCTTCAGATTAAAACATGTTTGTTGTTGGGTTTAAGTTTGGATCTGTAGAGTCGCGCATCAGCTTGCATGTAATTTTCTGTCCACTGTTCCATTCCCTTTTCTCCCTATCTTCATATGACTCAAAATGTGTTTAAATATCAGCTTTTAAGGCATTTACTGTGCACAGGCTCCTGCTCTCCTTCTGACTATGTATGTACAGATGGTAAATGCAGTTTACTTCCAAAGGTTACATTTTTAAAAATCTGTTCTTTTGTTTTGTGCATTGCTGCAGATTTTTTTTAAACATCAGTGACGTGATGCATCGTAAAAACTTTTCTTTCTTTTTTTCACAGCTCTAGTTTGAGTTGATTTTTGAGTTTGTGTATACAGTGGGGGAAATAATTAGTGAACACGTCAACATTTTTTAAATTAAACACAGTTCCAGTGCAGCAATTGACATGAAATTGAGTAGAAATTGGTAATAACTGAAGAAATCTACACATACAAAGAAATCATAATATTACAGTTCATAAAGTTATGCGTAATAAAATGAAATAACACAAGAAAAAAAGCTATCTATTTAATTTATCTGCATTGTTAAAAATTCACAAAACTCTAACCTTTCATTGGATAAGAATTTAAAATGGGGGGAAATATCATTGAAATGTTTTTCTACACATTGGCCACAATTAACGGCACCCTTTTATTCAATACTTTTTGAAACCAGTTTAACAGCTCTAAATTATCTCCTATAATGCCTGATGAGGTTAGAGAACACCTGACAAGAGATCAGAGACCGTTCCTTCATCCAGAATCACTCCAGACCCTTTAGATTCCCAGCTCCATGTTGGTGCTGCTTCTCTTCAGTTCACCCACTCATTTTCTATAGTGTTCAGGTCAGAGGACTGGAATGGCCATAGCAGAAGCTTGGTTTTGTGCTCAGTGGCCCATTTTTGTGTTGTTTTTGAGGTTTGTGTTTGGATTATTGTCCGGTTGCAAGATCCAAACATGGCCCATTATAAGATTTCTAACAGAGTCAGTCACTTATTGATTTTTTTATCTGTTGGTATTTGATAGAATCCATGATGCCATGTGTCTAAACAAGATGTCCAGGACCTCCAGCAGAAATATAGGCCCACAACATCAAAAATACAGCAGTATATTTCATTGTACACATGGGGTACTTTTTATCCCTGTGTTCACCAAACCCATCTTGAGTGTTTGCTGCTAAAAAGCTCATTTTTTAGTTTCATCTGACCATAGAAGCCAGTCCCATTTGAAGTTCCAGTCGTGTCTGATAACTGAAAATGCTGGAGTTTGTTTTTGGATGAACTAGGAGATTTTTTCTTGAAACCCTCCCAAACAACATGTGGTGATGTAAGTGCTGTTTGACTTTTATTTATTTATTTATATATTTATTTTTTAAGATTTTCTGACTGAGATATTTTACTCATAAGAATTTCTAGGGGTGCCAATAATTGTGTCCAGTTGGTAACATGATGAGAGTGATGCGAGACACTATGATCCAAAGGCTCAATTTTTGTTAGTAAGTTTCTTAGTTTAATATAAGCGAGTTTGTCTTTATTGTTGCTGTGTTTTCATTAAAGATAAATAAAACAATGAGCCACAAACTAAGCATTCGTTTGAAGTAAGGGGAAAATCCAAAAACCTTACTTGTTACAAAGCTAATGTCTTATTCGTTCTGTTAATAAAAGTTTTGTTTAATATAATTATTTTGTCATTTTAGTATTGCTGATGTTGTGTGTAGGATTTTTTTTTTTCATTAAGAGTAATACTGAATCAACCTTAAAGGGATAGTTCACCCAGAAATGAAAATTTGATGTTTATCTGCTTACGCACAGGGCATCCAAGATGTAGGTGACTTTGTTTCTTCAGTAGAACACAAACGAAGATTTTTAACTCAAACCGTTGTAGTCTGTTAGTCCTATAATGCAAGTCAATGGGCACAGAATCTTTGAGAGAGAAAAAAAAAACATGCACACACACAAATCCAAATTAAACCTTGCAGCTTGTGACGATACATTGATGTCCTAAGACACGAAACGATCGGTTTGTGCAAGAAACTGAACAGTATATAATTTTTTTACCTCTGATACACCGCAATGTCCAACCATCCTGAGCTCATCCACAACATCCGGCGCGTGACGCGTCAACTGCTCTGGAACATATATATATATATACACACACACACGTACATAGATATATACGTAGATCCTTACGTATCGCGGCCCATAGAAACCGTCGCTAATGAGGCATCTATGTATATATCTATGTGCCAGAGCAGGTTGACGCATCATGCACCGGATGTTGTGACAGTTGGACATTGAGGTTTATCAGAGGTAAAAAATTATATAAATACTGTTCAGTTTCTCGCACAAACCGATCATTTCGTGTCTTAGGACATCAATGTATCGTCACAAGCTGCAAGGTTTAATTTGGATTTGTGTGTGTGCATGGTTTTTTTTTTTTTCTCTCAAAGATTCTGTGCCCATTGACTTGCATTATAGGACTAACAGACTGCAACGGTTTGAGTTAAAAATCTTCGTTTGTGTTCTACTGAAGAAACAAAGTCACCTACATCTTGAATGCCCTGGGGGTAAGCAGATAAACATCAAATTTTCATTTCTGGGTGAACTATCCCTTTAAGCATTAATTTTGTTCCAAGAATAGGAAAGATCTAATGTTAAAGATCAAAATAAGCGCCGCAGATCTGAGAATGCGAGATTGGTTTGCTGCTGAGGTAAATAGACGCTCTCAATCTTTCTTTGCTGTATCTATAGAAACGGTCATTAATTCTTGATTTGGGTACAGCACAGACATGTTACAGGTAATGTGATCAAAAAGTCTTGCCAACAAACGACTTCAATTTGATTCAACTTTTGTTTTTAACTGTTGCTGCTTGTAGGTTTTTCTATGAATTTCAGTGAATATACAAATTAATAAAATGAGTTTTAATTATTTTTTGTTACAAAATTTTCATTTAACATCGCACCACCAGCCCCCCGCATTTTTTCATGGGCTACACGCCAGCGGTTGCTGCAGCACCCCTACTTCCCGCGGTAATGGTTATAAAGCAGTTACATTGTCAGCCTTACCCTAAATCAATCTAATTATTTTTTCTTTTATTTAAGAATTCCATGTTGATGAAAAGGGCCGTTGTTCTTCAGGGCCTTCCACATTACCTCAGCGAAGATTCATCCGATTTCTTCAAGTCAGCAGAGGTCTGCATGTTGATATTATATCTTTGCTTAAAATAATGTTCTGTATATGTTTAATCAGGACCCTGTCTGTGAAATCTATTATAGTTTCATAATCTAATTATGAGATAAATGCCAAAGTTGAATTTTAGCTGTTAATTTCACTGTGATTTCAGTCTTTTGACATGGCCTTAGTCAATATTAAAGATATCAAGGTTATATTTTCATAGAATCTTCTTACATTATGTAGGATGATTTAATGTAGAAAACGGTAAAATACAAACAAGACTTAAGCATTTTGCAAGCAGGGTCTCAGAATTAATATACTTTCACTACATAAATTTCTGCAAAAAATTGGGTTATACACTTTCAAAAAAATAACTGACATTCTGAGTAAATATTTTGATAATACACTTACTGTAGGAAACCGACACTGAAGACCATGTGACGGCAGGAATGGATGTGGGCATTCTCATAATGCCTGATGGAGATGATGCCTTTGACTACTACGTGGTGCTGGAGGAACAGATTGTCCTGAGAGATGCCATAGACCTCCCTCATGCTGTGGCTCTACTGGTTGGGCTGATTTTTGCGCTTAATACTGATTATCCCAAAAAACTATGCTACACATTTGAGGTCATTCAAAAGATTTTCATTGACCTTGGAGGTGATCAGTGTTCTGTGAAAGTGCATGGACTGAACAATAGACTCCTTCGCAAAACTGTGTAGTGCCCTAACTGGAAGGTATGATGTGTGCCTTTTTGTTGTTCATGATTTAGCCTGGTGAATTTCTGGTTGTTTTAAAACAATGAATGTTCAATTAACTTTTTCTTGACGTGGTACTTTATGCAGTGCCAATTTATGTAACTCAATATAAAAATATCTTGTTTGATTTTAGACACTTTTTTTGTTTATACAGTATTATGTTAATGTAGTACATTACTGTATGTTTGTACAGTATTGTGTTCATGTAGTACATTTGTTTTATGAAGTATTATACAGTACAGCACTGTATGCTTTATACAGTATCGTTCATGCAGAACATTACTCTGTATTTTATGCTGTTTTGTTTATGCAGTACATCACTGTGTGCTTAAAGTATCAGTTAATGAACTGGTTTTAGTGGAAAAATAAAATCCAGATGATTTATCCTCAGTTAAGACAACTTGTCATTTTAAATTTGTTAAACTAATATTGTTCATTGTACTTTAGTCTATTCAGCTTTATTCTTAGTTAAGACAACTTCACAATTTAAGTTCAGAAAACTTAAATGATGTTTATTGCACTTGTTTTTATAAGTCCTGTTAACTTTATCCTCAGTTAAGACAACTTCACAATTTAAGTTCAGAAAACTTAAATGATGTTTATTGCACTTGTTTTTATAAGTCCTGTCAACTTTATCCTCAGTTAAGACAACTTCACAATTTAAGTTCAGAAAACTTAAATGTTTATTGCACTAGTTTTTATAAGTCCTGTCAACTTTATCGTCAGTTAAGACAACTTCACAATTTAAGTTCAGAAAACTTAAATGATGTTTATTGCACTTGTTTTTATAAGTCCTGTCAACTTTATCCTCAGTTAAGACAACTTCACAATTTAAGTTCAGAAAACTTAAATGATGTTTATTGCACTTGTTTTTATAAGTCCTGTCAACTTTATCCTCAGTTAAGACAACTTCACAATTTAAGTTCACAAAACTTAACATTTTAAGGCAGCACGAACACTTACTTTTTTAAGTTGAAACAACAAAAAAATTTTTTACAGTGCAATTAGATTACTATTTCAGATTATAAATATAAATATATAAAACTGCTTACTGAACAAAAGTATTGTTTATTATACTGCTGCTTTTAATGCACTACAATAAACCTCTTGAGTTTGTGTTACAGTGATTTTAAATTGTATAAGTTTGTATATTGCTGTAGTGACCATAATCTTAAGTTTATTTAAAATTCTGAACACTAATTACAAAAGTACCACACAGGCTGGTCAGTACTTTCAAAACAAGCCCATGGCCAGGCTTTCTAGCAAAATGCAAATACACTCAAGAGTGCCAGTGTTACAAATGATAAATGCTGTGATTTACAAGAGAGCAACATAGTTTCATGTTATTCAAAACATTTCCTCTCCTGCTATACATTTGACAGCAAGCCTCATTTTAGTGGAACAGCAGACAACTGCATAATGCAAACTTCTACAAATATAAGACATATTCAATTTCTGCTTTAAATCAGCTCTAAAAAAAGACAATAGTCTTATTATTCAGTTCAGTTCATTTCAGTGTTGATTCAGTTTAGTTCAATAAAGTTAATCAATTATGAAACAAGTTCAAATTAGCTATAAGCAGCTTTACAGAAGGCAATAGTGTCATTATTCAGCTCAAGTCTGTTCGGTGTTTTTTAGTTCAGTTCAGTAACATTGTTAGTGTTACAAAATTCATCAAAAAAAAATAAAAAGATCATCAAAAAATAAATAAATAAAAAAGAAAATCATAAATATATATATATATAGATTTGGCTATAAAACAGCTCTACAGAAGATAGTAGTGTCATTATCTAGCTCAATTAATTTGAAGTTTTGTTCTCATTTGATAGTGTCAGTGCAGTTAAATTGATAATATTATTGAATATTAAGTGTCTTTTTAATTAAAAAAGCCAAAGGTGACAGTGGCAAGGAGCCCAAAGTTCATCAGAAAATGATGGAAATGGTAGAAATGGACATAAAAACCTTGGGAGAAACCAGGCTCCGTCTTGGGGACAGTTTGTCTATGGCCTAAATGAATCAACACAGTCCGATTTATGATTTCAATCTGCATCACAAGTCACACGTGAATATTCAAGGCTGTCATGTGGTCAGGATGGATCGTAAATATTGTCAGGGTATATGTTTGTGCCCCTTGTGGAAATGGAATGCTAACAGATATCTTTTTCCAGCTGTTATAGACCTCTTTGGTTTCAACTCAACATGTAACACTTTTTGGTAATTTTCAGGTCAATACGAATAATCTACAATGATTTTCTGGGTGCCTAAAGAACTAACAAGTGTAAACAATTTCATCTATTGCATTAGCCAGTTTCTCAAATAGCAGTTGGCTGTTTACTTATCGTCCTTCAATATGCTGAAGTATTCATCATCTTTTTAGTCTGTGTTTCAAAGAGCAAACAGTGATCTAATTGTACTATAGATAGTCTTAAGGCATTGTGGCATTGCTTTTATGGATTCTTTAATTCATGTAACAGATGGCACATGAATAGAAGTTTAGAAAAACAAGACAAGACACTGGGCACTCAATCAAATTCTCACTCTGTACAGATCTGGGACAAACCCTTTGGTGCTGTGGTCTCCCCCTCTGTCATTGAAAGCTGAGGTAGGAAGAAGTGGACAGTCTGGTGAGGTGAAACAGTCAGACAGTAAGCCTTTCACCAGGGGCTCCAGAATGCATTTTTGTATTCCAACAGTCCGGTGTAATGTATTCAAATTGTGATTGTTACCTGTACTGTGGTGAATGGCTAGTAGTGTGCAAATATAACAGCTGGAAATCATTTTCATTTTGGAGGTCAAGAAAATTTGAATTTTCTTAGAAATTTACCCCACATTTTTTCACCTAATCTCCATAAAAATGTGGAGCAAATAATATATTGTTTTTCAGCTAACTTGGGTGTCTTCTGAGAAATCTAATCCGGCCCTGACAGGAATGTCTGTTCCGATACCGGCCAGACAGCAAGGGACACTTTACTGACCACTGCTTCTTCACCTGCTCTTCTCGGAATGGCCTTCAAAGACTAAAGTAATATAGGGAGGCACTGCTCAACGATAGCTTCTGCCAACTATAGCCAGACACAAATGGGTGTTTTACTGAGCCTGCCTGCTTCTTTGCAGTAGTTTTAAGATGGACTCCAAAGATTATAATATCACCTAGACAGCTTTTACTGACCACTGCCTTCATCTCTCTTATTCAGCTATTACACACAAATCTTCTGGTGCACTGCCTAAATTTACATTGCTCATTTTAAGGGAAAAAACATACCAAAACATAAAAATATACACATTTTATCAACACAAACTACAATACATACCTAATTACATATTCATGTGATTGTACAATTACAGAAAACATGTTGTGTTTTGTTTCAGCGTCTGAGGAAAAGAGTTAAAAAATCAAACACCGACAGCAAAAACAGACAGTATCTACAGTGATGAGACACTATAATTTCTGCAGCATGTTTCAGGAGACCCACTGATAGTGTCGCCAACTTAGCAACTTTGTTGCTACATTTAGCGACTAGCAGCAAATCTGGTTACTTCATGGACAAACTTTATCTAGTTTCTGAGACTCACCAGTACTGCCGCATGAGCATGATGTCTTGCTTTACACCTGGCCAGTTCATGCATTTTCTCTGATCTAATAGCTATCCAATCATAAAAAGACCAGGGGTAAATGCCCTCTGAAACACATTTGAGATGGATCAATCTGGTTGTACATAAACAAACAAAAAAAAAGCACTAGATGGGGGTGGTTTGAGACACAACTGGACAAATGTAAATCTGTGTGGTTGATGAAACCACATATGTAAATTTTACTCCTCCTAAAATGGTAGCCATCACCACATATTTGAGATGAACATCTTTCTTCAGCAAGCATGCACAAAATTATACAAATTAAACTCAACATTCAACTTCGCATCCTGAAGCTCTGCACAGTCATTGTCACGATCTGCATCCTGCATCTGATCCAGCATTCATTCTTCAGATCAATCTCATATTCACACAAAACATTAGTTTGAATGTCAAACAGGCCTGTACTATCCTTTCATCTGTTAAGGGTGATTTCTGATGAAAGCGCTGCTCAGTTCATTTGCTGGCTGCGTGAAAGAAAAAAATTACTTCCTTGTTCAAAACTGCCCCAGATAGCAAGAACGTTTGGGCCAAATGTGGCTGATAGCTGTCGCATTTGACCTAGGTATGGCATGGCTGAGCACATATGGGCCAAACTTTCCCCATATATGTTTTGCCATAGCTTTAGAATTGGAGGGAATTTTCTTTTGGATGACAATATGTTTTGAGGTATATGGTCCAGATGACCGCACACAAATGAGAGCCATATATGGCTTGGCTATGGGACACCATGGAATGTGTTAACGTATGGTTAACATTCGGCTTTTATTTGGAAAAACACATATAAACTGCCAGGGCCGTCGCCAGAAAATCTTCAATGGGGGGCATTTCGTTTTCATAGGGGGACACACTTTTTTTATGATCTCAGAAACAGACATTCACCAAAACAATAACAACCTGTAGCCTATTATTACTTAAACTGATCAAGTTCTATATCAAAACAGATTTTAAAAGATAGTCTGTCGATAATCTGTCGACTTTTGTGTTATATGTTATATGACTTTTATGTAGGTTATTTATGTTAGAATCAGCGCTCAAATCGCCAGTTTTGTTCTGCACGCTCTCAAATCTTCTCTTTATAACACTATATAAATAAGAGATTCACTGTGCAGTGTAGAGAGAGACTCGTTGATTATAACTTAACTTTGTGAGATTGCGATGAACTAGATTGGTGACATTTTTTTAATTATTATAAAGGGAGCTTTCTATGCCATATATAATCCATTCAGAATTTGAATATAGCCTAAGTTTTGCTTTTCATGCTGCTAAGAGAACCAATGCCATATACACACTACAAAGTATTCGGAGTGACATCCGCAAATGTATGATTTACTCTCGAAATTGCAATAGCCTAAGTAATAACCATATCAATGGATCGGACAAAAATGTGTCAAAAAAAAAGTCTATGCGGTAAGGACATGACTTATTTGCGCCCACTGCACTGCGTGCCCGTCCGCTACGCCACTGTTGTTAGCTTCCTAATAAGTAACTGTCGCAGAGATTAGTGGTTTTTTGAGCTAAATGCTGCTGAATACGTGATTTTTTCCGCAATATTCATTGACTAGATCAGTATGAACGTTTTTCGTTCTCAATATTAAGTTCACTCGTGATCATGTAAGCAGTGGGGCACGTCGAGTCATTTGGGGGGGCACTGCCAGGTAAATGCAGTTTAGGTGTTTTAAATGCTTTCTAGGTACACTTATTGGTACAGAAAATCGTACCGAACAAATACAGTGTCATTTTAACCACTGCACGTGCGGAACTTGATCCGTTTCAGTTCATATCCGTGAATAAATCCTCACTACGTTATTACTAGGCTATACATTACATCCTATAATCGCAAGGTTTGTGTTTTGTTCTTTTCGATAAGAAACAAAGTCTCATCTTTAAAATTATGTCTATTTTATCAGGAAATTAAATCCATAAATGCCGTTTTGACGCTCTTTGATGTGGCGTAACAGACCGCTGCACGCGGAGAGCGCGTGAACGCGATCATTCCTTCCCTTTAATTCTCTTTTTTACTAGTTACAACCGGTTATAACGCGAAATAAACACGCTCATGTCACTTAATCTGAATCAGTTTTGCAACCACGGAAAAATGCCAATAAAACAGCAATAACTTTACCTCAGGCAAGTCATTCAGTGTCCACAGCTTGTTGCTAGAAAATTGCAATGTGCAAACTATATGTTTGCATACTTCTTCTTCTTCTTCTTCTTCTTCTTTGTAGTGTTGGTCATTGTATCTAAAATATTTGAATTTAATACATTGGGGTCTGTTGTTAATTGCAACCTTTAATATTTTAGTAATGTGCTCTAATAGGGCTCCCTATTGTATAGCATTAGTTGAGATAGATTTTTATCCTTAAAAAAAATGTAATTATAATTGAGTTTATTTAAAGGCAGAGACACAAATTGTTCAGTAAACCACCGTTTATTTAAAAAAAACAAAAAACAAACAAAAAAAAACAATTGTATGTTTTCTCCCCCTGCTTGTATCAAAAATGTTTGAAACTGTGACTTCAAAACTGAGGTACCATTTCACCCTTAGTGTTTTCATTAATATTATGTATATTATTATTATGTCTAAAAGTAGCCTGTTATTAAAGTAGCATTTTTTTTTTCTTTTTAATTTAGAAAATTACAATTTAAAAGGGACTTCACAGCAGCACTCATATCTTTGGTAGAAAAGAATGTGTGCAGTGCTGATTTACAGTCATTTATGTGCTTGTCTTCAAATAATATAATGTATGATACTAATTATGATATACTAATGTTCTTTTTTCTCTTCTTTTTCCTGACAGACTGTGAGTGAGAAATACTGGCGAGATTTACTAAAAGTATGAATTTTTGGACATTTATTCACTCATCTGACATTTAAAAAATAGCACACTTCTGTTATGTTATGTTAATTCTTTTATTAAAATAGCCTACTAAACATTTTTTTTTTAAAATAATGAGTGTGAATCCATTTTTGTGTTTAAGATGTGTTTAAGATTTACTGTGTAATTAGTATTTTAAATTAAAAAATATGTGGTGTAAATATGGTTGAATAATGGCTTTTGGTGTATCAGCCACATGTGGGCCACATAAGGGCCGTCAGCCCTTTACAGAACTCAGCCATATAAGAATACCATACAAGGTCCATATATCAGCCACGTCTGCTTGTATTATTTGGCTCACTCTAGGTTGGGTTATGGCACTGTTTTGGTTCAGTTCTGGCTAAAAAGATATGGACCAGTTTTGGGCCGGCGAACACAAACTAATCTGGGCCACACACTAGCTGTTGATATGGGCCAGGAAATTTGCTGACTGGGGCGCTTTAGTATTTTTCAATTTAAAAGTCTTTACTTCTGACTCATAAAACAGTCTCTTGACGCCAACTAATGGCGGAACAATGTAACTAAAATCACCAACACGAACACACACACACACACACACACTGTTTCCTAATACTAAATGCTAATATTGTTTATATAAAATATTATTTATGAATAATAATATTTAATAAACAACAACAACAGCCAGCATAAAAGTTGCTAGTAAAATCAATCAAAAGTACAAAGGCAGTGCTCTGATATACAGCATTGAAGTTACATAAACATGATGAGATTTTGCCAAAACTATTTGCTCTGGAACAATTAATACATTAATGAGATCAAAGAATGCCCGTTAGATTTACCCAAAATGAATTATATCTCATGATTAAGCCAAAGTTTGGCGTGTTTGACACACGTGCTTCAACAACCGGTCGAACAAAGCAGCATCGAGAGTAGCTTTTGATAAGGGAACTGAATATATATCGTCTACGTGTAATTTTGAATATATTTTTATCATCAGGCACAGAATCTGTCAATATACGTTGTTTTTTTTTTTGTTGTTGTTTGTTTTGTTTTTTCTTTTTTTTTTTCTTTAAACAATGCAGATATTGTACTACTGTATATTAAACACTATTGCTCTTGTGTGACTTTCCCATGATTCCCTTTGCATGTGTGATTGTTGCGCCTTTTACAGAGGTTGTATGGCATTCAAATGGGAAGGAAAGAAATGGTAAATGATGTCTTTGTCCTAACTGACTCACTCTTTTTATAAACCTTTCTCTCTTTCTTTCTCTTGCACACTCAGATAGTTACAAGGCTCAAATATGCTTGACAAGTGTAAGAGTTAGATGAGTCACTTTTATCTTAAAGGTAACTGACAATAAAATATCAGGCTTGCCTATGCAGAGTGACTCTCTTTCAGTAGGAGTGCCTAAACCCATATAATGTCTTTTGAAGCAAACTGTCCTTACGCTTTAATCAGCCTGTGGGAATGAGAAATACTGACACCTGCACAACACACAGCGTTTGGCAGATATCATGCAATACTGTCATGAAACAAAGAATTATGTCTTTGTATTTTAAAGGGACGTAAAGGGAAGTTAGCTGTTTCACTAACGTTCTCTGTCTAAAACTGATTCAGTCCTCAAAAGATGTTTGGCAAAACCGAGTGCTCAAAATGACTGAAAAGTATAGAGCACCTCAAAAACTCTGTTCCAACACCTAACATTTTACAGCAGTATTTTAAGGCATTAAGAAGTATTTTTAGGTATACTTCTGATGAAACATGTCAGATATGTTGTAAAAACCTTCCAGCATCACATGCTTCTGGCACAGAGAATGCAATCCTATTGCTGAGCTCCTGCAGGTGAAAAATAAATAAATAAATAAATAAATAATAATAATAATAATCCAAGACTGCAGACTGAGAAGTGAAATGTGGGTCAGGAAAGTATTGATACAAAAAAAAAAATAAATAAATAAAAAACCATTAACGTTTTTAACATATTTGACCAGTAACACTAAATTGTGCATGTTGTGTATTTTTATGCTTACACCAGAGTGTTATTTATTTATTTATTTACCTACTTACTTATTTATTTGCTTGCTGTTTACAGGGTTCTCAGTGTTCTCTTGTTTTATGTGTAGTAAAAATTCTTTTAATTTTCCTGTGTGCTGTGCCGGGGGTGCTTTTATTTTTAAAGTCAACATGCAAGCCATTTTGTATTTGCCATGTGATATATGTGATAGGGAAACAGGATATTCAATGGCATGGCAAAAATTGAGCATTACATATACATACATATATATTACATATATTTGGAGCAATGTGGTTGAGGGGATAGACTGAATAAGTAAGAGACATTTGTGAAAAAGAAAAAGAAAGGCTGTTTCTTTACATACTCTAGAATAGACTTTAGAATTCTCTAGAATTATTTTATGGCACTCTTTGGCACTATATTTTATACATCTATTAGGATCCGCTTCCTTAACAGTGTTAAAAGAAATTCTTAATATATTTTTTTTGCAATTTGATGTACTAATTCAGCTAGGTTTGTTGATGTTGTTGTTTTTATTATTAAAATAATCAGTACTTTTAAATAATTAAGATTGTAATATTATTATAAATATAAAATTATTATATTACAATGTCATTTTAAGTTATTTCTGGAGGAAAATTGTATTGCTCAGACATGGAGATTTTAGTTACTGCATTTCACCAATATCTACCAGTATAAACTTTGTCTCAGATGTTTCTCCTGAAATCCCTAATGAAAAATAAATAGCATAGAATACAACACTCTATGAAATAAATGTGAAGAGCATTTCTCAGAATACTGGAAGAGAAATCGTTGTTCATTTTGAAATGCCTGATCTTTCGGTTGAACACTTCTGATTAATCTGAGCAGATCTGATATAAAATCTGTTCAATCTGTTCCAAAACTTCCATTCACACTCTTTAATTTCATTGCTGTCTTACAGACACAGCTGAGGTGTTAAAGGGTCTCATTTATGATTTTTATGTCCTATGACAATATAAACAAGTTACAGCTCATAGAATAAATGCCCTTCAGAGGTACTTGAGGTGGAGGATTCAATAAAATATGATCCATCTTTTCAGCACATATTAAGCCTGGTCTGTATTCTATTCTTTTTAAAAGTAGCATGCAGCACATTCTCCTTCAAAACACAAGGGAAAACTGACTATTTTTGTCAGACATGTCAGGTTCTTCAAGAGTTAGTAATACCTAAAGGTCAGGACAGCAGAGAGAAACACAGTGCCCTAAAATCAAGGCTACACATGGTTGAAATTGACTAGTGCACTCCACTGACTTGGAAAAGGTCTCAGAAGTCTATGCCTGTGTATTGCTTCCATGTCATATCTTGTCCAAGCAACAGGGGTTTGGAGAGCAGATGATATCCTCTCATAATTGTGCACAATGACAGCATCACTGAAACAGATGCTGGCTATCTAAAAGTAAATGCCTGTTATGATTGTAACTCTTGCGGGAATACTAAATCAAAGTAATTATATAGCAGGCATGATCTTTCAGAAGCTTCACCATGTGAAGTCATGCAATAAAGAAATTATTTGAATATTCCATTGTGTAAATGACCGGTAATGTGATGTGGTGTTTCATATGGCACGACATCTTCATAAGCTGTAATGGACTGAACTGCAGGTTCAATTTTCAAAGCACATTAATCAAATATATTTTTGTCACAAAAGACATAGACAAACAGTAACAGACAAAGCAAATAGCTAAATAAGTCCCATAAAAGGGGCGTTGTCAACATTTCAAGAGTCACTTTATACCCTTGTGGCTTGATTTGCCAAGATACCAAAAACCACAGATTTCCATACAAATTAAAACTTATGATTTAATTTTGCATTGTAGCATCATTTTGATGACACATAAGTAAATTTTTCTCCCCAGTTATCTTTACTCTAATGCATATCAATGGTGATTCTCGTGAGTTCCATTACTGTACACTCTAAAAAATAAAATTAATTAATTAATAATTAATTAATTAATTATTAATCATCATCATCATCATCATCATAATATGTTGGCTCAAAAAATACAATTAATAAAATAATGCGACAGTTTGCATCATTTTTTTTTCTTTCATGAACTTACTACAACTCAATTTTAAAGAAATTTAATTAAAGCAGAAATTTGAGTTTAAATTGCATACGTTATAAGTTAATGTAATGATCAACATTATTATGTCAACTGAAATCAACAAAATAACAAAATAATGTTTGCAACGTAAAAGGTTTAATAAAATCAGTAAATTATTTTTTTTAACTTGCAACCATGCATTTAAATATAATGGGTTTTTTTTTTTCTTCTTTTTTTTTTTTAGATTAGCATAAATTACAGAGACTATATAAATACTTTATATATGTGAGATGTGATGTGAGAGGGGCAGGGTTCTTTATCTGAACAGAGAAATGAAGAGAAATGCAGATTTATCTTCTGTTCCTTTATTTTGAGCTCCTCCACTGCAGCAGAAATGCAAGTACACCCACATTCTGCATTGTGAGGAAAGAAGGAAGATGTCTGTAATCTCCAGTAGATGCACAGTTAGCGCCAACAGCTGCTAAGAATAGACTCACGCTATCTTTAAAGCGTTATCATTTTACTTTTCCCTTTCCTCCTCTCTCTTTTTATTGGAAAGAAAAATCACAAATTAGATCACTTTAATAGTTGTTTCTCCTATAAAGCCATGAGTTTAAATGGAGGGCAAATGGATAATTTTGTCTCCTGCTTCTTTTTTTTCCCCTTCAGAAAAAGATTTAATCTATCTCAGAATGAACACATTTCTCATTTAATCTTTCAAAACCAAATGATTCTACTATGCTGCCAATGCTAAAAGAATAGCTCACTCAAATTTATTTATTTAATTTTTTTCTGGAAAGCTTAAAATGAAAATCTACCCATAGCTCTTTCCCTTACCACAACAACCATAGTGACAGTCAAACTCAAAAAATTTAGCAATGCATGGCTCCATGTTATATACTAATGTAACGTAATATCTCAATCTCCATTCCGCATATTCATTCACATTCAACTGGTATGTTTGAATTCTATCATTGTCTCATCACTGGCTCAACCAAAAATGTTATTTTTAGTCTAACAATGGCAGATGAGAGAGGCATTTGAAACTTTGAAAAAAACTCATAATTTTTGCAGTTCAGTTTGGTGCCACTTGAGCTGCAGAAGTGACATACTTATTTGCTTCATGCAAAACATGCTGCAACAAAATAACCCAATACACAGAATCACACCATCTAACTAGAATAAACTCACAGCTCAAAGCTTGAGAATGGTGCACATTAGCATTCACACCTCTCTAGGTGTTAAAACAAAATTCATAAAATCTCTCATAGAGAACACAGTGTGTTTCGCATTTACATAAACTATTATATTCTCGACAAAAAGTAAGTCATGGCGTTACCACCTACGTGATATCTGCCACTTCTAGAATCCTCAATTTCAAGTGTAATAGAATACATAAATCAGGCCTCCAGATTTGCTTGTTTTCTTAGTCTCCTAAAGGCATCATCATTGGTTCATTGCCTTCATTGTCATAGTGACTCATTGTATTCCAACCATCTGCTCCACTCTGTCATGTTAACTTTTTTGGCAGCATCACTCCAACATGTTGCCTTTGTGACAAGACTATGACTGCTTTAAGAGTAGCTTGTTTTGCTCTAGGGCTTTATTATGGATTTTGGGCTTGTAAGCAAGGAACAGCATCGTGGAAAAATGGTTTTATGCTCTATTGTGTAGGTTATGAAAAAATATGTAAACACCACAGTCATATAAAACCTGCTTGACTTTACGAATAGGCTGTAACACAATTTGCTGCACTGCAAATTGTGCAGCTAAAGACAGGACTGACTCGTTTTGTTAAATCACAAGGTACTTCAGACCTTGCTCCCTACTGTGAGGCCCATACTAGCTATAAAACCCTTGGATATGCGGGTCTGACATCACTGTTGGATGGTGAGCCACCTGCCATGTTTAGTGGAGTGATCCAGCATTGCGTGGGGTGTTAGAATGACTCACGTGTGATTCAGACATGG
The DNA here is from genome assembly GCA_039654775.1 of Spinibarbus caldwelli. NCBI lineage: Eukaryota > Metazoa > Chordata > Actinopteri > Cypriniformes > Cyprinidae > Spinibarbus > Spinibarbus caldwelli. The sequence continues at coordinate 28,706,801 of CM077243.1, forward strand.
ACCAACAGGCAAAGTGAAGTGTACACAGTATGTCCCCATTCAGCATTCAGTCTCTCAGCTATTCATGTGATATAGTGATATAGCTAAAAATTTATCCCAATATTCTCCAGGCTTTCACTATATTATACATACATACATACATACATACATGTATATATATATATATATATATATATATATATATATATATATACACACACACACACAGTATAAATATATATATACAGTATATAAAGATATATAGACACATATTTATACATTATTTATAAAATTTAATAACACAATATAGTTTTGTTTCAAACAGATGAGGAAAATATAGCTTCTTGAAAATCTCTGCAGCTTGTCAAAAATAAAAATGGGGCATCTTTATTGCAAATTTAAGATCAAAGATCAAATTATTTGGGCAAGTATTCAAATTTTGGCTTGTACTTCTGTAAGCAAAGCTGAATTTCTTTTTCCCATGTAACGTGTCAGTTATGGTCCCACACTGGCTAAACACCCTCTGGCTTAGCCTGCTACAGTAGCCATGCCTCATAGTACTCTTATAGTACTTATAGTCAATGAACAAAAAACTGGGTTTAAGTAAACTTAAAGAAGCTTACTTTAGAAAATAAACGAAGTATACTTCGTTTTTTTTTTTTTTCTGAGCGTTAACATGTATCATGATGCCTGTCTTAATTGTAAAATTAGTATAATGATCAAATTAGTCCAAAATGTCCAAATTAGTAATTGTGATATCTAATCACTCTATAGAACATTACAATTTTGGTTAGGTTACCCCTAAGCAAACATTTCATACACTACAGAGCAGCTAGAAACTTCCTTTTATAACAGATTAATACTGAACTGAACGTATTTGTCAATCTGATCTTAAATCACAGATCAAATAATAATAATAATAATAATAAATAAATAAATAAAATCAGATGTAAACTACTTCAAAAACTTTTTTTTCAAAAACTAATTTTTAGCATTATGCTAAGAGTCAAGAAAGGTTCAGAATATTTTTATTCTCTAAATGTATCAATGGTAAACACGTACTCGATGCATTTAACGCTTTTCCAGGAAAAGTTCTTGTGAAAGAAAACCTGAGAATTTCTGGAAAGAACGGATCAATGTTAAGTGCCAAACTGACAGCAACCCTGAGCCATATCTCATGACAGGTGGCTTGATAATACCAAAACAATGACAAGCATTGTAGCTCAGTGCCACACCACTGTCAGAGGAGAGCATGCTGTAAAATTTTCTATTGTTTCCTAGCATAAATAAATAGTAGCATCTGGTTTTGATTAAAGGTCCTTCTGTGCTAAACCATTAAAAAGCCCAGATTAGTGGCACCGGGGAAGAAGATATGGAGCACTCCAAAGTAAGATAATGCCGGGCGACAGGGTAGCCCAGAGTGTGCACATTTGAAGCACTTTCTTCCTGCGGCAAGCGGTCCCATCAAGCATTACTGGTAAGCAGTTGTCAGAAAAGCACTGCAGAGGCTTCCTTCACTCCAGGTTGTTAACACTGGGCTTCCACCCCAAACAGACTCCATAAACAAGGAGGCACTGGGGAGGGAAGGCACTGGACCGGCCAATTAATGGAGGCTTACGCCAGGAGATGTTGGAGCATGGAGCTGCAATGGGATAAAGCCAGCACTGTTTACAGCAGTTAGATGTGGTTCCAATGTTATGGTGGGCAGAATGTAGCCTGGGTGCTAGTCAGCCTACCATAAACCACGCAGCACAAGAACCAAATACTTTTTACTTTTTAAACACGTATATAATGTAAACTGTTGTCAAGGGCACACCTGTAGAACTGTCTACAATGGGTGTGCACGAGGAAGTAGATGCTATGCAGTTGTTGGGTATTTTAAATGGTTGTAAATATGTTGCTATGCAGTTGATGGGGTGTTCTGGGTGTTTTTCAGCATATTGCTACACAATAGCAGGTCTTCAGTAAACTAGGACATTGGTATGTGGTTGCTAGGGTGTTGCACATATTTTTAGCTTGTTTTTATGTGGTTGCTAAAGTGTCCTAGCTAGTTGCAAGGGCGTTCCTTGGTTGGTTTCAAGGTGCTTGCGTACTAGTCTAAGTTAAAAGAGCCCAAACACAAGTCTCTATGATATTCTGGTCACTCGGGTCCCACTTTCAAGGTTGGCCTATAGCATTTTTCTAGGCCTATGGAAAAAAATAAATAAATAAATCAGGTCCAAGTACTTTAAATGTAACACCTCTCACAACAAGCCGTATGATTTGAGGCATCATTCAAATCTTTAGCAGAAACAATGCATGTAAAATAGAACCTGTAATTAATAATTGATTCTTACCATGTGTGTGTTGTTTTGGCTGGAAGAGCTGGACATCAGTTTATATCTACAGATTGAGATTATTCAAGGTAAATTCAGTTTATACTTGCTATACAGCCTATACAATATTAACGAACTTTCAAGTACTATATGTGTGATGGTACACTCTAAAAAAATGCTGGGTTGTTTCAACCCAATTTTGGGTCAAATATGGATTAACCCAACTTTTGGGTTAAAAATTGAATGTAAAAATTTAACCCAACAGCTGGGTTAGTCCATATTTGACCCAAAGTTGGGTTGAAACAACCCAGCATTTTTTAGAGTGTAATGTTACCGCTGTCTAACTCTGTTGCTATTACAGCTGTTACAGTGTAAAAGAGAATTGTGGACAGAAGATTTAAATACTGCATTTGTTTTATCCTGTTGTGTGTGTGTGCATGTGTGTGATAACATCTGTTATCTGTTAATGAATTGTTAATAATCATACATTTACGATTCAGACATTAAATAAAAAATATTAATATGTAAAATGCTGTTTATCAATGCTATTGGCTTGTGTTTATTTTTTTTAACATATTATTAGTATTAACGCTTCACAAATGAATTATAATAGTGTAAAAAAAAAAAAAAAACTTAAGTAAACATTACTCAGGATTTTTAAAAAGCATTTGTATAATTAAATGCTTGATCATTTCAAATTGAAGCCACCAAAAATTGCATTTAGCCTTTATTTGAAAACATGCTCAGTTAAATTTAGTAGCAATTTCTGAGTAAATCCTGCTGTGATTTTGCTCAAATCAGTTACACTAATGTAAACAATAATAATCGCAAGCACCACTTAAGCATTAAATTAACCTTGCTCTTACAGTGTTACGTCATACATTTGGATGTGATGCAATCATATCAATTAAAATCAAACAAGCAATATACAGAGCTTGAAAGGTAGCTTTTGACAGTAGGGGAAGTCGTGGCCTAATGGTTAGAGAGTTGGGCTAGTAACCTGAAGGTTGCCGGTTCGATTCTCACACCGGCAGGAATTGAAGGTGGGGATTGTGAATGAACAGCACTCTCTCTGCCTTCGATACCATGACTGAGGTGCCCTTGAGCAAGGCACCGAACCCCCAATTGCTCCCCGGACGCTGGAGCAATGGCTGCCCACTGCTCCGGGTGTGTGTTCACGGTGTGTGTGTGCGAGTTTGTTCACTATTCACTGCTGTGTGTGTGCACTTGGATGGGTTAAATGCAGAGCACCAATTTCGAGTATGGGTCACCATACTTGACAATACGTCACGACTTTCACTTTCAGTAGTGTTTCAAGTGTAATATATTTCAACACTGACTCTAAAAAGGAGATAAGCCTGTTTTAGCAACACGTCTGCAAATCTCTCCAATGCATCAAGGGACGAAAGAACCTCTTTTCACAGGTTACATTTATAGCGCCTAGTGTGAGTCTTGTGACAGTTTTCATTCTGATGTAAAAGGTAAAATCAATGCAGAGAAGATTCTTCACAATCGAAGACCAAGCCAAGCAATTATGAGGTAGCAATAAAACTGGGCAGCAGCAGACAGTGCAAAAAGAAAAAAAGTGTGGTAGGGAGGCTAAAAGAGGTGAGAATTTCTTCTAAAGCCTAAAACTACCTCATCTATCATCATAGTAAGAGAGCTTACCCTCTCTAATCTTTCCACTGACTTCACAAGGTGTCAAAGTTACAGCAAAACTGTCTCCATGACAAGAAATTAATTGGCACAGGGAAAAAAAAAAAAAAAAAAAACATGCAGAGAAGGTACAGTTCTGCTCATAAGTTTACCAACCCCTTGCAGAATATGTAAGATGTTAATAATTTTAACAAGATAAGAGGGATAATAAAAATAGCTCTTTTCAGCAATTATCATAATTTATTTATTTATGTATTTTTTTTTTTCACATAACAAATGCATACATGTAGGGGGTGTAAACATTTGAATAGGATGATGAAGGGTACATTTTTCTTATTTTTTTTAAAGATATATTTATAGACAGAAAGATATGTCTTTCTATACTGGCAACAACTAGAAAAGTGACAATAATACTTATTTCAAGATAATGTCCCTAAAATGGAATAATTTGGGCAGTCACATTAAAAGTGTATTGTTTTAACATAGGGAGTTTAAGGCTTTATGTCTGGGAAAAAAAACAACAATGATGGAAAATAATAATAATAATAATAATAATAATAATAATAATAATAATAATAATAATAATAATCGTAGCAAATTATTTTACAGTCCTGTTCCTCATGTACGTACTATTTACTTTTTAAAGTAATTACAATATAGGTAATATCTAGGTACTAACCCTGAACCTAACCCTACCCCATGTAGTTACCTTATATTACCAGTACTTTCTTAGGTAATTACACCTTAAGTACACTGTAAGTACATGTAAGTACACATACTGTAAAATAAAGTGCAACCATAATAATAATAATAATGGCAGCAATCTTGTTCAGGAGTCTAGTTAACTCCCAAAATGAAACACCCCTAATAATTTATTTATTTTGATTTTGGCGTAAAATATGACAAGAACATATTTTTGTTCTGCAAATTGTCATAGATGTATGATATCTATTTTTATAAGTATGTGTTTATTTCATGTAAGTTCACCCATGGAATTTCGCTCTCTGAAATTTCGCTCTCACATAGACTCCATTGTGAAAAAGGCCCAGCAGAGGTTGTACTTCCTTCGCCAGCTAAGGAAGTTCAACCTGCCACAGGACTTGCTGAATCAGTTCTACTCCGCCATCATTGAATCCGTCCTCTGCACTTCAATAACTGTCTGGTTCAGCTCAGCTACCAAATCTGACCTCAGAAGACTACAGAGGGTAGTCCGGACTGCTGAGCGAATCATTGGTACAACCCTCCCCACTCTCCAAGAACTGTACTCATCCAGAGTGAGCAAAAGGGCTGGCAAAATCACTCTGGACCCCTCACATCCAGCACACTCCCTCTTTGAACTGTTACCGTCTGGTCGACGCTACAGAGCTCTGAGCACCAGAACGACCAGACACAGGAACAGTTTCTTCCCTCAGGCAATCCATCTCATGAACACTTGACATTAAAAGTGGAACACACAACACTATTATAAATTATTTATTCAACACACATACTTATTTTTTTCATTTCAGATTTGCACATATTAGACCTGTACACCATAATTGTCTATATATTGTGTTTTTGCTATTTGTACATTGCCTATTTGTAAATTATTCTTTTATTATCTGTGCCCTGTCCTGTTGCTGTCTTTCTGTTGCACTGTAGAGCTTCTGTCACAAAAACAAATTCCTCGTATGTGTAAGCATACCTGGCCAATAAAGCTCATTCTGATTCTGATTCTGATTCTGATTCTGAAATGTGCTTCTTATCATTGTGGCACTCAAACACCATACTGCTCCATCAAATTATATCACAAATATGTGAAAATGTATGTTTTTCCAGGCTGCTGATCAAAGCAGATCAAAAGTACAGACAAATCTGTGATTATACGCTGTATCTAGTGATCCCACATGACTCAAGTGAACAATAAACTGTAATTAAGTTGCAGTCCAAATTAAGTCTTATTATGGAAAAGATTAATTAAGCTGGAGTTCTAGGTCATGTTCATTTATCACTGTCACTGTTTTCATTCTGTCATGTAATAATTCTTCACAAAAAAGTCTGTGTTTTGAATAGATGCAACATTATTGCTGATGACCATTTATGATTCCATCTGGATAAAAACAAAGATCAACACTTACTGATGTCATTGTATGCAATTAAAAGTGGCAACATATTGTATGTGACAACATGACTACAGTATGTGTCAGGGATCTCCCCTGACTGTCTTGTCTGTCCTGTCATTGTTCAGTGTTTCCTTGTTTGTGTTGTGTGAGCACATGACTCTATCTTTGTTGTTGTCTGCCATGTGCTCCTTCTGTCCTGCCCCCTTGTTTCCCGTTACCACGCCCCCTTGTTTAGTCCTCTTCTGTCTTATCACCAGGTGAGTGTTATCACCTGTCCCTCTCGTTCTCCCTTGTTGAGCCCTTGTCTGTCTGAATGTTGTCACCTGTTCCTCTTGTCTCTGATCATGTTTGTCTGAGTGTTCTCACCTGTTCCTCATGTTCTCCGCTCCTTTATATTGTGCTCCCTTTCTCTCGTGTGTTGTCAGTTCGTTGTTCTAACCTTTCTGTGTTGCTAATTCATCTTTCTACATTTATGCTACTGAGTACTCCCCTATCTATTAACTTGTTGAGTTCTTTTCCAGTCTCTTGTCTGTTTTCTGTCCAGTCCAGTCCCGTCCTGTCCTGCAGTCTGAGCTACCGTTCTTCTCCCTGGGTCTGCCACGCAGATAAGCCAGTGCATTGCCAAGAGAGATCACGAGTGTGGAGTGGTCGAGCTTCGTGTTCCTGTCAGGCCACCACTGCCAACCTCCGGTCATCATCTGCACAGCCCCTTCTCTTCTCTGGCCAACTGTCATCCAGGGGTGGACCCAACGGCCTCTCTCTCAGCCTGCCTGACTACTAGTCATCTCCCTGCCTATTGTTTGAGCTGTGTTCACTCCCCTCTTCACCGTCTCTCATCTTGTCTGCAAGTTAGTCTAATAAATCTGTTAACACTCACTCTGCATTTGAGTCCTCCCTCCAGATCCTTGACAGTATGAACAGACTTGTTGAAAATGACTGAAAGAAAGGGATGTTTTTAGTGCTTAATTAATGTACGTTTTTCAATGGCTGATAGCCTATTAATATGAATGTGGCAGATGGTCAATACGTCATAATGTCAATATATGCATAATATAGGACATAATAAAGAAAACAAACTAGATTAACCTAAAATTGTTAAAATCAGTTGTATAATTTATCCATTGACATGGTTATTGGCATAGTTCTGTCCATTTTTGATAAAATTAATTATAAAAGACATTTCTGTAACTTGCCAATCAGAAGATGTGGGGATGATTAATGAGGGTCATGTTGAACAAAGGTCAATGGGCAAATTTGGCCAGGATTCCAGGATAACACTCTTACTCTAATCCCAGTATGTCAAAAGACATACTGGGATTTTTATGACCACAGAGAGTCAGCACCACGGTTTAATATCTCAGCCAAAATACAGTACTTTTTTTTAACAGTATAGTATCCCCATCACTATACTGGGGCATTATGACTCACAGAGACCGCAAGGTGAGCACCCACTGCTGGCCTCACTTGTACATCTTCCAGCAGCAACTTTTCTCAAGAGGCCTCCTATGTAGGTACTGAAGCATGCTTAGTTTCACTGGGCGACCAGGTGTGTGATGGCTGCTGGCTTGTGAATTTGCTTCAGAAAATGAATCGTTAATGAAATGCTAAAGAGTCAGTCAGCCTAATCTGTGAACTGGTTATTCATTGAAAAGCACTGACTCAAAAGAATGATTCACTCAAAAATCAATCACTGTCGCTTGCGAGCAATATTTCACTCTGCACAAAAGCAATGTCTCACAAATTTAATATTTTTGAGCAGAGAAAAGCTACAAAAATGTATGTTTACTACAGAAAGTTAAATATTTTTTTTTTTATTCTTGAAGGCATAATTTTAAAAAATGATCTGATTTCCAGATGTTCGGTGACTGAGGGAACACTGCACCTTTAAACAGCAAAGCAGGCCAATATCTGTAATCTCATAATGGACAAATAACGGCCAAAAAATGCAGTGTTTGCAATGTGTTGAAAGACGCAAAACAGAAAATGGTCATTATCCAATGACAATGCTGTTGGTATATTTTTGAACTAACGTGTCAAATATATGTAAATTAATTTTTGCAGTGCAATTGGCCTGTCCAATACATCAGTACCTGGCAATACCTCCACTCGCACTAAACTCTGAAATGTCTCACAGAGTTAGATTAAGCGTCTTGGCTTAGTTTGTTTCTATTTGTCACTGTTTTAATGAATGCCACCCATTTGTAGGTTGTTGACAATAACACATTTTGAAAGAGGATAATACATTTTCCTTATGTCATGCTTACTTGAACAAGCTTTTGATTGTTTTGGGGAACATTTTTTATCCCAATGAAAGCAGTTAATTGAACCATGCATTTCTGCCTTATCTTCAGTGCTGGTATTCGTAATGATAAATATCCTCAGTTAGATACTTATTCCATGGTGATGCCCTAAGGGACAATGCAACACAATATAATGTTGCCACTAAGAGAGAAATGCTGTTTTGTTTTCATATTATTCACGACTGTTGCTCCTCCTTCCCAAGAACTGTCCCTGGAATCCGTCCCCCTCTAGCTTTGCTCATACGCTTGCCTCCTTCCTCTACTTACCCCTTAGTTTGATAATGTAGCCTTTAATCAGTTGTCACTCGGAATATTGGCTCATTTTGATGGGCAGTGAGATGGTGCCGGTGGGACAATTTCATAGCTGTGTCAGCTGTGTGCCATTCATCCTTTCAATTTCCCACAATGCACCTCATCTGGAGGTCAGCTGTATTGAAATGGCTAAGATCCGCTCTGGGCAATGAAGTGTGGCTTGCCCCTCATCCGTGCAGTTGGAAGTCATTGTGCACACATGCAATGGTTGTTGACCCCCTACTACAGTTTCACAACCCCAAGATACGAGAATGCAGAGCTATAAAGGGATTGGTTATTTCAAGAAGATTAACAGAGCATTATACTATGGTGCATCTGTCATAATACATGCATTGAGCTGCTATCCTGCAAATTAATCATATTCAGGTTTACCACTGCCACTCTGATCTCACTTTGCTATTAACACATTTTTAAAACTATAGCTGCTAGGTTAGCACAGACATTAGAGGGGCTGTTATGCACTACTGAGTGTCAAAACAGTTCTTATTAGGTAAACTAATGCAATACAAGTCAGTTTACATAGAAAAGATATCTATCGATTTCTAATCATTCGACATGCAACACTTTCATGAGTGCAGCAAATCTAGCTGCATCTGTGATTCAAAACATGCTTGCAAATGAAAGAATATCTTGTTGAATTAAATAAATTTTTCATAAGGAAAATAAATTTTGATTTGCCACAGATATTTGTCACAGTTAAAAGTATGAGTTGAGGTGAGGATCCATACACAGCTTTATTAAACAAACAAGCATGCTCAAAGGCTGTAATCCACTGGAACCATAAATTTCCAAACAAAACAGCTTAACAATAGACAGTAACTGAAGAGGGCTATATACACAAAGGGATAAACTAGGAGCTAATCAAGACACTTGATGCAAATCTGAAACCATGGAAATATAGTTAATAACTGTAGATACTGTACAAACTCAAACACAGAAAGTAAACACAGTAAGAGTACACAGAAGCAATGGAACAATTATATTCAAAATACAGTATGTCTCAGGAACAAATCATACATCAGATATTTGCATTAACTTAAAAAACTTCAATAAATTCAATATTTAAAACCATAATTTTAACAAACAAATCGAATTCCGTTGTGTTTGATATGAATACTGCCTGTTTAAACCCTAAATTAGACCACATTTCAGACAGGAACATGCCACAACATCTTCAGTAGTATATTATGAAGATCATGCCCTTCTATTTGAACTCTTTGAAAGAGTTAACAGTAATTAAGTAATCTAACGAACTACATATTACATATTATTATAATATTATTAAGTAATTTGGAAATGTAAACATACTAATTTACGAATATTGCTATAAATAAATAAATGTGAATTTTATTTACTAGACAACTACTTCTCTGAAGCCACATTAACATGCCTTCACATTAAAAAAACATATTCTGACATATTCTCATATTTAATAGGCACCTACCATTAGCATGACCCTTGACACCCAGCAATTTTTTAACAAATGGCAAGCATCTTTTGGGCCAAATCTCACTGTGACCATTTGTTATAAAGGTGCAAAAGCTGTATGTTATATGCTGTGACAATTTACATACAGCAGTGAATTTAATTTAGAAATTGCCAGTGTTAAACCATCAATTTCCTCCTGACAGCTCATTGGAATGTGGTGAGCACACAGACTGTGGCACGTCCTTGGCTGCTGATACGCCAATAAAGTGTTGCACTGTGTAACGCAAAAACCAAACGGGAAAGGTTTAAGGGCCACTTGCTGTTCATTTGACATTGCAATCAGCGTGACCCTTCTCAAACAGCAACATATGCACAATCCCGATATGAAAGAACACTGAGGAATTGAATTTCTGGTTGTTGAAAAAGGTATAGCTCTCCACCAGCAACCAGACATTATATTTTGCTATGCCCGAAGAATAAGACAGCCATTAGACTGGGGGCGAACATTTGCTTTGGTGTTGTCTCATTTCCATTTTATTCACTTGCTCAGATTTGATTACCTTCTAGGGAACATTTGTTAATATTTTTTTTTTCACAAAAGGAGCCGATTTGCCATCTGATCCCTTTTGATCATGAAACAATACCATTTTCCACAGTGAATTCTACAGAATAAAGGCCTATATATTCATTCATCAGTGATGAAATATAAAGAGGAAACTGGGTCGATTTTTTTTTTTCATTGCATAAATGTATAACACTGAAAATGTGACAACTTTCCCTATTATATGCTTTTCAGTTTCTCCCCTGTGAAGTGAGTTGTTTTCCGGTAGAGTCCTTAGGCAGTGTTCATTGCTCCCTATTCCCTAAGCATGGGATAATTGTTGAAGTTCACTTCACTAGACAAAATGTATTCATTCCGAACAACATCTTCACACACAGACGAAAAGTCAATAATGCATACACTGTAAAAATAAAAATAAAAAATAAAAATTAAAAAAAAATTTAAAAGATTATTGGAGTATATTTTACAAGAAAAAATGCTATTTCAGTTTTTGTACTTTTGTACAAAACTTCAGGGGTTCACTTGTTACCCAACTGCTATAGGTACAATATCTGGAATTTAAGTCAGAAAAGAACATAAAAATCAACATACTGTACAAAACTATTGCAACTGGGTAATTGGACTTGACTCAAAAACAAATAACTATAACAAATAGTTACTTAAGTATAGCCAATTGACTATTTTGTGCAACAATTTTGTGACAATTGACAACTAGTTAGCCTCATTTATATATTCTTGACCATTCAAACACAAGAAGTTACATGCTTAATCTCATACTGATGAAAAAATCAAAAACTTGCCCTGCAGTCAGGCAGTATAGACAAATGAAAGGAACCGATTTCTCACACAGAAACTGCACTAAAGAAATCTGAACTATAATGGAATGGGGAGGGAGGTTGAAATAATCAAAACTCATTTCATTTTTAGCCATTTCCATACTTTAATTAACCAATGAACTTGTTCACTGAAAGAAAAGGTGGAAAAACTACTACTGCTAAAGGAGAAAACTGTCTTGTAATTTTTTTTTTTTTTTTTACCTTTTCTCCTTGTTGCTCAACTCTGACATAAGCACTGTTTTATAACTCGATATAACTCAAAACTCATAAACTACATGGCTCAACTTATGAGAGTATAAATCAACCAAGATCAAATGGAAAGCATTAAGATTAAAAACACAAACAATTTGACCTCATTGTGCTTTTAAGAGAGCATCTTGTCATACTTAACAGTAACACATCAATACTCAGCTTCTTTACTGAAGCTCAACTTCATATGGGATATTATAATGCTATTGTATTAACATAAGTCAATAGGAGAGGTAACAATTTATAATAACAGTACATAAATAATCACATACTAATACCTAAATTAAACATTACTTTAATATGAACTAGTCAAGAACTAACCTTAACTATATGACATGAGTCATATGAATTTGTATGTAAATAACCACATTGACTACATGTTTGTTAGCTAACGTTTTAATTTACATTTACATTTAGTTATTTAGTAGACGCTTTTATCCAAAGGGACTTACAAAAGATGACAATAGAAGCAATCAAAATCAACAAAAGAGCAACAACATGCAAGCGATATAACAATATGCAAGCGATATTTTTTTTTTTTTTTTTTTAAGAAAACAAGTAGATAGAATATAGAAAAAAAAAAAAAAAAATATATATATATATATATATATATATATATATATATATACACTGTATGTATGTGTGTGTATATATATATATATATATATATTTTTTTTTTTTTTTCACTTTGGGGTAAGCTTTCACATATGAATTCATGACTTGTGTCTTAGTTAAGGTTAGGTGCTGGTAAGGTTAGTTGAGGTAAGATTAAATGCTGTTCACAATCCATTTGACCATCCAGTTTGTGACGTTTATATGAATGCCAGTTTGGGCTGCATACACAATACACACCACTTTGAAAACACTGTAACTAGACAGCTTTCTTTTAGTACACTAATACTAGCACTTATGCTAGCACCTTAACAAAGTGTCCTAACAGCCATGGTGGGAGAAGTTTCAAGCAACAAGTAAATTTTTTGTCCTGTCCAATGTGGCACAATCACAGCCAATCATACTGACTTTATATACACATTTTGGGCCAATTATGCTTATCTGCGAGTGGGGTCTATCCAGCACAATGAAGCAGTAATAGAAACCAAGTGTCCATCAAAATGCCCTGAAAAATTTAGACGAAAATTCCGATTAATTTGCTTACAGAAATTGTTTTAGTAGATTATTACTTCATGCTCATGATGTACCTTGTTAGGACACTGTGTGGTGCTGTCTGATCTCATCTTGTTTGAAGAATGTTTCAGGGATGTGGCAAAAGCAGAATATCTCATTCAGAAAGACACGGAAAATCAAATGAATAACGCGTTTTACCGAATAATAGTGAAAATACACAGACACAGTCACTCCTTGTGTTTGCTGTATAACAAGTGAGCCAGAGGATAGCACAATATAATATAAACCTCTAAAATCACCACACAATAATGAGTTTGTGAAGTGATTGAATGTAAACTCTATGAATGAAATGAGCACAAATCAAATAGTTGTGTTGCCGTCTCTGTGAGTCTATCAGAAATCAGAGCTTGCCAAGAGTAATTATGAACTAAGATATTGCATCACAGACAATCCCTATTATTTGATATGTCAGCATAGTAGAATGATTTCTGAAGGATCATGTGACACTTTAGACTGGAGTAATGGCTGATGGAAATTCAGCTTTGCATCACAGAAATAAATTATACTTTGAAGTATATTAAAACAGAAGCCAGTATTTTATATTGTAATAACATTTTGCAAGATTACTGTTTTTTTTCTCTGTATATTTGATCAAATAAATACAGCCTTGATGAGCATAAGAGACTTCTTTAAAAAACATTACAAGTCTTACTGATCCAATGGTAGTGTACATTCAAAACAGGCTTCTCATGTAATGTAATAAACTTACGGTTCAAGCAGCCCCCCTCCCCCCACCCCTTTGTAACTGACAAAACCTTAAAGAGCAGTTCACCCAAAAAAATAAATAAGTTGTCATCATTTACTCACCCTCGAGTTCTTCCAAAGCTGTATGAATTTCTTTCTTCTGCTGAACACAAAGAAGATATTTTGAATAATGTGGGTAACCAAACAGTTTCTGGTCCCCACTGTTTGTTGTTTCAACAGAATAAAGAAACTCATACAATGAAACTTAAATGAAACTCATTTAGGAGAAGATATTCTTTCACTAAGTGATTTTCAAAACAACATTAAAAGAAATATTCAGACAAAATATATACTCACAGTACACACACAGATATATGTATGTATATATACCTCCAGATAAAGACTCCAGATGAAGTCTTTGCGTTGCATGCCACAGTATATCTGCAGTAGTGCTGTGCTAAGATTCACCCTACACCCGACCTGACTCTGAGAGGAAGTGACTCTATAGGCTTTCTGCTCTTTAAAGACACTCAATCAATGCTTGTGAAGTTCACAGCCTCCCTCACTGACAATCCATTTAGTGTCCTCTCATCGGGTGCTCTCTGACTCCAGGCCCATTGGCTGCTGTGTAGCATGTTCAAAGGCACATATTGGGTATGCTGACTATTAATTCATGTGAACTGCTGTGAGAAGTAATGTGGTCTACTTGATATAGCTGGACGATACAGCTAAAAGAAAGGTTCAAAGTTAAAATAGAAAAGTTTAACTTTTTATGAGTATATGTACTGTATGCATAAAAAAACTTAAAGATAACATCTAAAAACTAAATTCCTTGGAAAGATAAGTTAAGAAGCCTTTCTAGATCAAAAATGTAGGTTTGTCACTACAGGAGGTTTTCTTATCTGCCAGTGCCTGATATGTACCCTTTCCACTCCATTACATTTTTACTAAAACAAATAAGAATTGTATCTCTGGTGAGTCAAGAGAAAGAAAATGATATAAGCAGTTACAAGACACCCTGTCAGCTCTTTTAAGCATTAAATAAAGTCTGCTTGATGATTTTCAGTCAATTCAGTGCATACAGATTTTTTTATTTTTTTTTTCAGAACCCTTGGGAGGCCCAACAATAGAGCCGATAACCAGAGTTTGATCAGTTCCCTGGTGTGATAGATGATGGCAGACAAAAATGGAGTTCAAGACACCACTTGTTCACTCAATTGTGGTGGGTTGGGCAGAGACAATGGCTGGACAAAATAATGCGAACACCCATTATTATTGGGGTTCATAATGTAATTTGTGTTGGCTAGAGTAAAAAACAAACATTGCAATTTTGTTTTGTCAATATTCTGTAGGTTTTATTGTATAGCAGTGTAGTATAAGTTGTGTTCAGCAAGGTTTAGCACAAGCCATAGGTGAAATGTCTGATTTTATTTATTTATTTATTTATTTATTTTTTGGTGTTTTAAGAACAACAGTCTTTATGATTATGACTGCGTACACACAGCATGGCAAGACTTTATCACTGAAGAAGAATAGTGGCAATAAACAAAATTGAATGATGGGGACCGTCAACAATAAGGATTGTGTCCAAACAACATAGAACTGCTGCAGAAAAATGACAGCAAAATTCAATATCCATCTTGAAGACCCTGTTTCCACACATTGTACGGCAGTGGTGCTATATAGCACCTTAATCACCCCAAAGAACCACTGAAGAACCATACAGGAGCTTAACAGATTCTGTATATGGTAGGGGTGCTATATAGCCCCTCAGTCATGCCAAAGAACCGGTGAAGAACTGCTGAAGAACCACTGAAGCACCAAGATTTGGTGCTATATAGCACCAAAAGTGGTTCCCCTATGATTACAAGCCAAAGAACCACTTTTAGTGCTATATAGCACCATTTTTTTAGAGTGAGTTAGTTAGTTAGTTAGTTAGTTAGTTAGTTAGTTATTAATTCATTCCTATATCTGAAACTTAACCATGAACTAAATATTTATGGAAGCCCAGGCTAGGAGTAATGGTTGAAAGCAGACTGATTTATCTGACAGACTTATATGACACTGACATTTATACTCATTTACATTTTAAGAGAGAGAACATTATAAGAATAAATGACTTCTTAGCAGCTCTCCAACTCACAAAATATATATATCCTGATAGATTTCTGATATGTATTTCAATGGAATGCAATGTATTGCCACACAACTTGAAGTATCAATCAATTTCAGAACGAGATGAGTTATGTACTGTTTTTATTAAATGTAACACTCAACAGCTTCATCAACATGATAGCAATATCCCAAATATCCCCATTCCCAAAAAGTCACCTTCTTTACCCAACAGGGGCACCTTGATATGAATTTATATCAATTTGACATCAAATGTTCGTCAAGAATTGATCAAGATGCTGTATAACATCATTTTAAGGTCACTTTGGGCAGCAATTTCTTCCAGTGGTAATTGGGTGAAAATATGAAGTTAATACTCACACTGAAATTGTTTTAATGTATATGCAAGCCAATGTGTTTGACACTCAGTTTATATCAAATTAATGCCATGGTTTAGACATCACATTGACATCAATGGTTTGTGTGTTTGATTGATATTTATTGCATAATATGATTTCTTTGTCAGCCTGATTAAGCATCTTTTTTGTTGTTGTTGTTGTTTTTTTCAGCAGGAAAGTTAGCTTGTGTAACTTTTAACACTTAAAAGTATGTGTTTCAATAAAACATAGTGACATGACTATTCCTGGTAGTTTTTTTGTGCACGACTACCACGTGGTAGGAAAAAAATGCTTTGATTACATTCACCACTGTAGCAAGTGTGAATGTGTGTAATACACAACCGTTTGTTTGTGTGTGAGGTTAAACCATGGCACACTGCTATTTCACCTTATAGCTGTACTACATTTTATAGTTAAAACCCGTTTCCCGGCTACACTGTTCATATATCTACAGCCCTATGATTTCTGCAATGCGGACAACATGGAAGGAACCGTGGCGTGGAGTCCAGGCATAAAACCACAATTCACTGTATAATGAGTAATGTCAAGGAATCTGGCCAATTTGAATTAAACAATCACAAAGTAGTGCTGCACAGCTAATCAAATTCAGATTGTGATATGGACCAACATCAGTAATTATTCATCTGTTGTTCTGTGATCTTTGTTCACAATCAGAATAGGTGCATTTCTTTTTTAATTTACATTTGTGTTATTGATTTCAAGTTTTTTTCATTGCTTTTGAGTCATTATTTTGGTGGTCAAAAAAACATCAGTGTGTGGATGTCAAATGGACATGAATTTTTTGGCTTGAGTTTGATTTGCATTTTTGACCTGTTTTTTGACGCCAATGTTTGATGTCAATTTGATGTCTTTTCAACATCAAGATGCCCGCTGGGCAGTGATTATTTGTAGCTTTATGATACAAAAATCACAATAAAATGAAGCAATGCTTAACTAAACTGTTTGCTAGGGAAAAGAAAAATAACATGGCAATTGCTGCCATGCCTCACTTAAGAACATATTTAGTCTGTACATATGACACATGGTGTAGGGGAGTGAGCAAATGTCTACTAAATCCACCTTCAAAAGGTAAATGTCAGATTTTCTAGCAATTGCAAGCTCCATCTGCAAGGCCATCCTTTGCCCTTTTGATCAGTTTGCTGGCATTTACTTGTAGTATTACGTAAGAATTTCCTGAATAATTTTAGTTTCTCTACCTGCAGCTGTATAGGGCCAATTATTGTCAATGTTGTACAATACATAAAAAAAAAAAAAAAAAAATGTCTATGGAGAAAATGAATGGGAAAAATACTTCCAGAACCAAGGCCACTAAAAAACTGGGTAGTTACTTTTAGCTGATTGTGGCATTATAAAAATTGGCCATTGAGTGGGCTGACTAGACTTTGAATCTGTTTTAGATGAAAACGGGTGTAGAGTTCTTGCAGAGTGAGAGATAAAATGCTGAAGACAATGAGAGACAAACAAAAGTCAAAATAGCAGTCTCACTCTCTCCATGACTGATAAATGCAACACATACCAAATTAAAATGTCTTTGTGATGTCTTCTGAGATAATTACACTTCCATATCTGCTTTCAACATCTCCAAACCGATTGACAAGCCTTTGTTTAGTTACCCTCCCCTTTCTGCATCAGACTTGTGCTGTTTACATATGTTTTGGAAATGTTAGTGAATAATAAGTATAGGCCTGCATTACCATGCCATGTGTTTATTGAACGATGGTATTAGATATGTCAGTGTTTATTTTTTAATCTATCTATCTGGAAAAGGTTTTGTGTGTGTGTGTGTGTGTGTGTGTGTGTGTGTGTGTGTGTGTGTGTGTGTGTGTGTGTGTGTGTGTGTGTGTGTGAACTGGTACGGTATATATGGTTTATGAGGACACAAATGTGTATAATTACATGGGTACTACAACGTGAAAGTGGTTTATGAGGACACTGCCTATGTCCCCGTAAACACAAAAGGCTTAAAAAACATACTAAATGGTGTTTTTTTTTTTTGAAAATCTAAAAATGCACAAAGTTTCCTGTAAGGGGTAGGTTTAGGTGTAGGGTTGGTGTAGGGCATAAAAAAAAAAAAAACTGTACACATACAGTTTGTACAGTATAAAACCATTACGCCTATGGAGAGTCCCCGTAAACCACATATGCTAGACTGTGTGTGTGTGTGTGTGTGTGTGTGTGTGTGTGTATGTGTGTGTGTGTGTGTGTGTGTGTGTGTGTGTGTGTTGGTTTTTGTGGTTTAGGAGGACTTTTGACCTGAATACGCACCAGCATTACAGGGACATTTGGGTTTATGAGGACAGGGGCCATGTCCTTATAATTCCGACAGTGTATATGCCTTTCTCAATGTCCCAGAAGCTCCCTCTCAAAGTTTCGCGCCATGTCCTTACACACCACAAAACCCTGAAATTTTACTATACACAGTGTATCCTCTGAGCTCGAGAGTGCGCCCCTGCAGCCCGGACCCGGTACTACAACTGCGTCATCGAAAATCTGCATATTTTACACTTGTGTAAGTTTGGAGGCCGCTGATTGGCTAATCGCGAAAACAAGATGGCGCCGGTGGGCGGGGCTACATCATGACGCTATGTAGCTTCGGAGAAGTTTAATTATTTAAACATTATTTTCTATAATTAATCGATTGTATATGAATATATTAGTGCATAGTGATCCTGCAATTAAACGTATTCCTTAAATTTCATATTATAAAGTATGAAACTGACTTGAAAGCTGTAATCAGTCAGTTTAATATGGAGAAATTAATGTAATGCTATTAATGTAACGTTAATCCTAACCGTAAAGTTAACACCAAGGCTTATAGATGGTTATTTAAATACATATTAATATTATAATTAATATTATAAATCTCGTTTACACGTGCTCTAATCAGAGTGAGCGTGACGTTTTGTAACTTCCTGTTTGGACCTGACGGAATCTGCACCTGAAGCGAAGACACCTGTGCTGTGAGCCTGTTTGAGACAACCATTATACGAAAGGTAAGTTATGCTGCTGTTAAACCGTTTCTCTGAGAGTTTGTGGCTCAGTTTGTCTTGTTCGTGAGTGTCTTGTAGGCTCGTTGCGGCCTTTGCTCGTTAGTTAGAAAGCAGCTAGCACGTGATGCTAACGGCGCTAGCATATTTACAATAATTGTCAGTCTATTAATAGTTACTTCGGACGAGAATCAGCAGTGCTTGTCAGTTTTAACTTATTTTCGTTTACAGTATAACTGTAACTGTAATAGCATAGTCTAGCCATCATAATAATGTGTTGTCATGACTACAGTCTGTGAAGGGGAGGGGCTTCCACTCAGTACAGTATCCTGACATGCCAGTTCTGTTAAATATTACTACTGTTCGGCTTGGTTTAAGGAGATTATTACTTATTACTTATGAAAACTTACTGTGCAAAATAAATAAAGACACCTTTATTTGTATAGTGCTTTATAGAATACAGATTGTCAAAGCACTTTTACAAAGATAACCAGGCAAAATAGTATATTCAGCATATGGTCAGTATACATCATATTCTGTCCCAGTAGAACTGTCATAATTATTTTTTAAGCTGAAAGAAACAAACTTAATATTGTCAAATAGAATCCAATAGTTGTTGTTGTTATTATTATTATTATTATTATTATTATTATTATTAAAGCAGACACATCAAACGATGGCTGAAGTGAAAAGGAGAAGGAGAAAGCTCAAGCCAATGGAGGAGGCCATACAGTTTTCACTTCTCCAGAAAGACAAAAATGGGCTTGATGGCAGATTCATCAGTGATTTTAAAGGTGAGTTAAATATTTTGATTGAGCCAAGTTAAAGGTATAGTTCAAAAGTGAAGATTTTGTCATCATTTAGTCACCCTCAAATTGTCTCAAACCTCTATAAGTTTCTTTCTTCTGTTGGGCACAAAAGAAGATATTACTAAACATTTGATGGTTAGTAAATGATGACAATTTTCTTTTTTTTTTTGCTTGAACTATGCCTTTAGAGTGACTCGTGTAATAAAGTTGTCTCAGGTTCATTATGTGTTGTTCTCAGTGATGGTTTTACCTCTCTATTGTTGTTTAGGGAGAGGTGTGTTCAGCTGTACTGAGTTTGATAAAGGAGACTTCCTGCTGGAATACAGAGGCGACCTCATAAGCAAAGATGAATATGAGCGGAGGCAAAGGATATATCATGATGCACTTAAAGTTTTCATGTTTGAGTTTCGCTACAACGGAAAACTCCTCTGGTATGTACAAGTGTTTGATGCACGTTTATTGATAATTAAATTACATGATTCAAAATGTAGCAGTGGACATGTCCGTGGTTAAGAGTACAGGTTTTGCTAAAATGATCAGTTATGTGTTCTCAAAGCTTGATGACTTAAATGATTGGTGATCATCACAAAGAATATGATCTCTGCTGGTCCTAAGTTTTCAGTGCTGATATTGTCTGTCATTTGTTTAGTGTCGATGCAGCCCGAGATGACGGTTCTCTTGGGCGACTTGTAAACGACGACCATATTAACCCAAACAGCAGGATGAAGACTATCTCTGTGGCTGGAAAACCTCACTTATGCTTATTTGCAACAAGGAGCATCTGTCCTGGTGAAGAGATCACCTACGATTACGGTGATTCTGAGTGGCCATGGCGATGCACGGTATTGAAACCTCTACACTGTCAATTCTGATTTATTGGATTATAGTAAAGATTAACCCCCGGTTTCACAGACAAGGCTTAAGCCTAGCCCAGACTAAAATGTAAGTCTAAGCTGTTTCAATTGAAAGAAACTTGCACTGATTGATCTTAAAATATGTTAGTGCTTTTGTTTTGTCTCAAGATACACACCAGTAATGTTTTTTTTTTTTTTCTAAGGCACGTTTATAAAAATTACTTAAATGTCCTAATTGAACTATGGACTGCTCCTGGCTGAGTCTAAGCCCTGTCTGTGAAACCAGGCCTAAAAGTGTTATTTGTCAGTTGTAACCCAAGTTAATGTTAGTGACTTCTTATGCATTACATTACATGCATGTTCATTCCAGTATGTCACATTGTGTGTATGTTTACACCTGTATTACGAGGACCGTGTTTTATGAGAACCATCATAAGAACATGTTCCTGTGTGTATGTTTACACCTGTATTACGAGGACCGTGTTTTATGAGGACCATCGTAAGAACATGTTCCTGTGTGTATGTTTACACCTGTATTACGAGGACCGTGTTTTATGAGGACCATCGTAAGAACATGTTCCTGTGTGTATGTTTACACCTGTATTACTAAGAACATGTTCCTGTGTGTATGTTTACACCTGTATTACGAGGACCGTGTTTTATGAGGACCATCATAAGAACATGTTCCTGTGTGTATGGTTACACCTGTATTACTAAGAACATGTTCCTGTGTGTATGTTTACACCTGTATTACGAGGACCGTGTTTTATGAGGACCATCATAAGAACATGTTCCTGTGTGTATGTTTACACCTGTATTACGAGGACCGTGTTTTATGAGGACCATCATAAGAACATGTTCCTGTGTGTATGTTTACACCTGTATTACGAGGACCATGTTTTATGAGGACCATCATAAGAACATGTTCCTGTGTGTATGGTTACACATGTATTACTAAGAACATGTTCCTGTGTGTATGTTTACACCTGTATTACGAGGACCGTGTTTTATGAGGACCATCGTAAGAACATGTTCCTGTGTGTATGTTTACACCTGTATTACGAGGACCGTGTTTTATGAGGACCATCATAAGAACATGTTCCTGTGTGTATGGTTACACCTGTATTACGAGGACCGTGTTTTATGAAGACCATCATAAGAACATGTTCCTGTGTGTATGTTTACACCTGTATTACTAAGAACATGTTCCTGTGTGTATGTTTACACCTGTATTACGAGGACCGTGTTTTATGAGGACCATCATAAGAACATGTTCCTGTGTGTATGTTTACACCTGTATTACGAGGACCGTGTTTTATGAGGACCATCATAAGAACATGTTCCTGTGTGTATGGTTACACCTGTATTACGAGGACCGTGTTTTATGAAGACCATCATAAGAACATGTTCCTGTGTGTATGTTTACACCTGTATTACGAGGACCGTGTTTTATGAAGACCATCATAAGAACATGTTCCTGTGTGTATGTTTACACCTGTATTACGAGGACCGTGTTTTATGAGGACCATCATAAGAACATGTTCCTGATGTTTGATTGAAGAATCTCAGTGTGTCATTTGTTTGAAAAAAGCCTGGTATTTGAAGACCCTAGTTATTACCATGACATTGGGCTGCATGGTTGTGAAATATTAGGCTTAACACGGATCATTCACAGCTCATTGTGGCCATATATGATATTGAAAACTTATAATTGTTATCTTTAGATTATGTATATTGTAATAGAAGTTGCTAAAAAGCCTTGTTTGAAATTGACTTTCAGGCAGTATTGTGCAGTTTTATCATATTTTTGTCACATTATATTAATTTTTTTTGCTTTTTTAATTTAAATAACTTTCTCCAAGATTGCATATTAATTTATTCGCAACTTATTTTCAGATGATAACTGAGAAGAGTCAGTGTCTAAAGAACTCTGAACAAGGCACAGCAGCTATGAAGGTATCCAAAAAGTTCTTGTAATAATTGTGTTAGTCCTTAAAGAGTAGAACAGATTACATTGTCTCTTAGAAACAGATGTGAACATTGTTTGCTGCATTATTGTGGGTGTAAAAAGTGAGCCTTGGCCACATGCTGTACATCTAATGCAGACGCTGTGTCTCAAATAACCACCGTTTCTCTCATACACAGAAATGCTTGAACTAAGGGTGCTGTCCAAATTTGTCTAGTTACCAATGTCCCGGTAATAATAAGGATACTAATAGACCAGACCTTTGTCAAACTAACAAAACCGTGACTCTTCAGTCAAGTCAAGAACATGTTCTTATGTGGTCCTCATGAAACAGGTTCCTCATAGCACAGGTTTTAACATACACACAACCTGACATACTGGGATGAACGTGCATGTAATGCAGTGCAAAAAAAAAAAAAAAAAATGAACATTATCTTGGGTAACACTTATATATTGAAATTGATTTGAAATGTTGTAATCTTACTTGTATATTACATTGATAAAATATATAAGCAAGATTATGAAATAATTTTATATCTATATTTTAAATCAGTATTTCATGCACACATTTATTCTCAATGTTACAAATGTCTAATTTAATATTTTCTAGGCTCTTAGTGAGGTTGAACTATCCACTCTTGAAGTCCACACTCTGTCCCAGTCAGAAGTCAGAGACGTAGAGAAGGTATTGTGAATTATTTTTGTTTGTTTTTATAATTTTTTTTTTTTTAATCATTTTTAATTTTCTATGTTTTAAATCTGTATTTCATGCACACATTTATTGCCTCAATCAATGTTACAAGTGTCTAATTTAATATTTTCTAGGCTCTTAGTGAGGTTGAACCTTCCACTCACACTCTGTCCCAGTCAGAAGTCAGAGACGTGGAGAAGGTATTGTGAATTATTTTTGTTTGTTTTTATAATTGTGTTTTTTTTTATTATCATTTTTAATTTTCTATGTTTTAAATCAGTTTTTCATGCAAACATTTATTGCCTCAATCAATGTTACAAGTGTCTAATTTAATATTTTCTAGGCTCATAGTGAGGTTGAACCATCCACTCTTGAAGTCCACACTCTGGTCCTGTCAGAAGTCAGAGACGTAGAGAAGGTATTGTGATTTTATTTTTGTTTGTTTTTATAATTATATTATTTTCATTTTTAGTTTTATATCAGTTTTAAATCAGTATTTCATGCACACATTTATTGTCTCAATCAATGTTACAAATGTCTAATTTAATATTTTCTAGGTTCATAGTGAGGTTGAACCATCCACTCTTGAAGTCCACACTCTGGCCCTGTCAGAAGTCAGAGACGTAGAGAAGGTATTGTGAATTTGATTTATTTATAAAAAAAATTATTTCATGTTGTCAGTGATCAGACTGGAAAAGGTCATTCATTATACATTTGGACAATCCCTGAATCCTTTGTCTGCAGTATTTATTTTTTATTTCCATTTCCTTAATTTAAGGTGGCTCCAAAGAAGGACCAGTTACCATTGGATCAGGACTGTGTTGAGAAGGTAATAAAATGCGCATTGCATAATTTTAGAAAATGCTAGATTGATGTTGTAAGAAATCATCTCTACATGAGCCTTGCTTTTTTCATTGTTTTCAGATGTCACCTGTCAAAGAGCATGTGTTAAATGAGGAGCAGAGCTTTTGTGCCCCTGCTGAAGGAGTTAAGGAGGTATTCGCATGTTTCGGGTGAACTGTTATTAGTGCAACAGTGAATGCTCTGAAGACCATCTCTGCATGGGCTGTGATATACTTAGGAATAGTATTTAATTAATGATCTGTTTTCAGTAATATCCAGTAATATTAGTCAATGTCTAAATCAGGGGTGCCCAAACTCAGTCCTGGAGGGCCGATGTCCTGCAGAGTTTAGCTCCAACTTGCCTCAACACACCTGCCAGGAAGTTTCTAGTATGCCTAGAAAGAGCTTGATTGGCTGGTTCAGGTGTCTAATTGGGGTTGGAGCTAAACTCTGCAGGACACTGGCCCTCCAGGACTGAGTTTGGGCACCCCTGGTCTAAATAAAGATTAGTAGTAATCTATTAAGACATTTTAAGGTCTGTAATGTAAATGTTCTTTAATGATTGTAAGTGATCTTATTAACTGAATGACCACAACTTCACTGTCACTAAAAATACATTAAATGATTATTGAAAGACAGTGTAGCTCGTAACGTAGTTTCACATGCATGTTTTAGGATCTTTCTTTTTTGCTGTAATTTCACATTCACTGATGTTTTTTCTTCACAGGTCTGCAAACATGTTGTGGTCACTTCAACAATCTCAAGCATGGACAAATGTGCTGAATGCGTGGGACCTGTAGCAGCACTCAAATGGATTGGCCTGAGATGCAAATGTTAGTATGGTGTCTTGTTCTATATGCAGCATGATGTGTCTTAATTCATTTTAGTATCACTAATTTATGTTATGAATTCAGCTCAAATTTGTATAACTGTTGAAGTGTGTGATCAGTAGGAGATATCGGATGATTGTTTATGCACAGATATGTAATACCATTAACAATAATAGGGCTGTAATATTGTTTTCACCTTTATTCTATGTTTAGGCATAGAATCCCATGTTAGCAGTTGAACATGTCCTGACACATGGCATTTCTCTCATAGTGTGCTCCAGTTTTTGGCACAAGTCCTGCTATTCGAAGCTTCATGAATGGAATGGAAACCAGTCATCGTGGGTAAGAGAATATTTGATTCTATGACTTTGTTCCTTATTTTTATGAGTTATCGGTTCTGTAAATTAATCATAAATATCTTGACAATAGGAAGTAAGTTCAGAGGAAGATGAGCTGTCAGATGAGGAATATATACCAGAGTCTGAGTCAGACAATCAGTCAGACAGTTCAGATGAGTTGACAACAAGACCAGCAAGTTACGATCAAGCTAATCTCCTCTCAGATATACAGGAAGCAGCATCCTCTAAGTTTAGTGAACCTCAGAGATCAGATGTAACTGCCCTGAATGTGTCTAAGGGCAAAGGAAAAGGAGACTTAAAGGCCAGGGAAGCAGCAAGTGTGTATGATGAGTCTGACTTACTTTGCCATGAGGAGCAGTTGACTGATGTTGAGACAGACAGTGATTCAGACCGTTCTGGTGAACATCACCTTCCCAGAAAGCAAGGCTCAGTGTTACGCAGGTCAACAGATGTGCTTATATCACCCCAATCACACAATAGAAAGGACAGTAGTGAGAAGCTTTTGAATGCAAAAAGCACAGCTACGTTGAGAGAGGAAGAGAGGGAAAGCAGCGTGGCTGAAGAAGATCAGTGTGTGCAGTCAGCAAAAATCTCCTGTTCAGCAAATAGTAAGAATTATTGTTACATCTGCGGGAAACCACAGTCCAAGTTAGCGCGCCATTTGAAAACTCATAAGGATGAAGTTGAAGTTGCGCAGGCTCTGTCACTCCCGGTTCACTCGAAAGAACGTAAAGCAATGCTGCAAAAGCTCAGGAACAAGGGCAACTTTCAGCATAACACAGTTGTTTTACAGTGTGGAGAGGGGGCTCTTAAAATAAAACGGGCACCAAAAAGAAAGTGTGATTCAAAGCAGTTTGTGCATTGCATGTACTGCAAAGGGATGTTTGTACGGAGAGATCTGTGGCGTCATTTGAGGCGATGTTCCTCAAAACCAGCAGCTGACAGTGAAAACCAAGGGAGGAGGAGAGTTTTGGGCCTGGCATCTATGGCAGAGTCTTCATTCAGTCAGCACATTTCTCAAGGAGTTTGGAAACTCTTAGGTGTGATGAAGCAGGATGACATTTCCGCTGTTGTCAAAAATGACCTGAGTATTCTTCAGCTTGCACAGTCTTTCTTTAACAAACATGGACATGACCCTACCAAATTTGAGTACATTCGACAAAAACTCCGCGAAGTTGCGAGATTGTTGTTGACTTTGCGTAGAGAGTTTTCAGTATACAGTCTTGAAGAAGCTGTGAAGCCTGCCAATTTTCATAGACTCATTCGAGCGGTTCAGATTGTGTCCGGCTATGATGATGAGAGTCACTGCTACCAAAGCCCAAGCCTTGCTCTAAAACTGGGGCATTCGTTGAATAAGATTAGCGAAATCATTCACTGCCGAGCACTGATGTCTGAAGACAAGGAACTGATTGCGTCAACAGAGACCTTTAAAAAGCTCTACTCCTCAAAGTGGTCTGAGATGATCTCACACACTGCTTTGGTCACACTGAATGAGGCCAAATTTAACAAGCCATCAACACTTCCCTTCACTCAGGATGTCCAGTCCCTTCATCGGTTCCTTGAGAAGACTGCGCATACGGCTTTTCAGAAACTAAAAGAGACAGAATCCTCTCCTCAAAGCTATGCAGAACTGGCCAAAGCAACACTCGCCAGAATCATTGTGTTCAACCGCAGACGCGCGGGAGAGGTCTCTAAAATGTCGCTGAAGGGCTTCAATGAAAGGGACGGCACTTCTCTCCATGATGATGTTGCCATGGGCCTGAGCAAGTTTGAGCAGAAACTCTGCAGCCATTTTAGTCGCGTTGAGATCAGGGGGAAGAGGGGAAGAAAGGTTGCTGTACTTCTCCCGCCTGATATGGTTGATGCCCTGACGCTGCTGGTCAGCAAGAGAAGTGAGTGTGGAGTGCTGGACACTAATGCTTTCTTGTTTGCTCGGCCAAACTGCCAGAGTCACTACAGAGGCCAGGACTCCCTCAGAGTGTATGCAAGTGAATGTGGAGCTCAGAATCCAGAATTTCTCAGATCAACTCACCTGCGCAAGCACGTGGCTACTCTCTCACAAATCCTAAACCTGAAAAACAATGAGTTAGATCAGGTTGCCGATTTCTTAGGGCATGACATCCGCGTCCACCGCGACTATTATAGGCTGCCAGAAGCCACTACTCAGCTTGCTAAAATATCAAAGCTACTGTTAGCCATGGAAAAGGGCTGCCTTCCTAATCTTCAAGGCAAATCGCTTGATGACATTGAGATTGAAGGTACGTCCATCTTAGTGTGGGTTGCACAGAGGGTCTTTTACACTCACAGGGAGGTTTAAGGATACTCATCTCTGAAATATGTCTTGTGTTCACTGTAGGATGTAGTGTCATTTGGCATGTTTCACAAATGGGGTGTAATTGTGTTATTTGACTTCTGAATGCAGATGTAGATGTTTTTCATGTTCTGAATTTCATTTTTCATTGAAGATGAGATCAGAATGACGGATTCTGATGACAGTGATCCTGAAGAAAGTGATTCTGACGATGACGCTCTTGCTGGAGCTGCAGGAGAATCCAGTAATGCTGGTATGTCAACTAAGTTGTTGTTTCAATATAATCAGAGTCAAAAATTATATTCTATTAGTTCAGCATTCCTAACAGAATATTACTAAAATTAGGGATGCGCCAGTATTCTATTGGTATCTGTAGGGATGTGACCAAATCCCATATATATATATATATATACGGTATTCAGAAAGCTAATGATTTGTACTATGGCAACCCTAAAGGGAATAAATATGATATATTCGAGATATACACACAAAAGATATTTCAGTGCTTTCTCTCACAATTATAATGTTGGGTAATTGTCCTGTATATAAATTGCGGCATCAGGGAGCCATTATTAATATGCAGGACATTGAAATCACTTATGAATGCGCGTTTGCTTTTTACTTTCACTTTTGAGATTCGCTATCACACAGCCTACACTCTAAAAAATGCTGGGTTAAAAACAACCCAACTGGGGTTATTTGGCAACCCAGCGCTGGGTAAATATTGGACAGAACAAATGCAGGGTTATTTTGACCCAGCTGGTTGGGTTAAACGTTTTTACCCACCATGCTAGGTTGTTTTATTTAAGTCATCTATTGTTTAAAAATTATTATATTGCTGGCTTATAATGGGCTGGAAATTAAAAATCACATACAGAATTACTATAGGCAACAGCAATAATCAAAAGATGGACATTTATTATCAAGCAAGAACACAAAGAACACACAAAATACAAGACACATTGAATTTATTTGGGTGAATACAGCATAGTTTACAACATTACATACATTTAAACTTGTTTAACACGCATTTTAGACATAAAAATGTAACATTTAAAAGTAGCATTTTAAGTCTATTCAACCGTCCGTTGTAATCGCTTTTTACCGATATAGCGCTAATTCTTGCGCCGGTGTGTCGCCCATATCTCAGCCGGTGAAGAGCTGCTGTTTGCGGGAGTACTGATATTAGAGAACATATTATAGCATTAAATTAAACTCCGTATTATAACGAATAAAATCCATTCATGTTATGCAAGGCAATAGGCGTTTCTATTGCTGCTGCTGCTGACACAGCTGACTGACATCTCATCCTTACGTTGCGTAAAATAATAAAAATTTACAGCACAGTAAAGACTTTATAAATGAAATAAAAATGTATACAAACCTTTATTTCTTGAGGAAGTGCACCAAATCGGCAGCGCTGTGAATCGCTTTTTCCTGTAGAAGACTCAAAAGCCCACGCTCTCTGACTGTAACCAAAGTAACTCAGCAGCTGCTGGCCTGGGTTGTTGCATAGGAGACAGGCTCAACCCAACGGTTGGGTAGAAAAAAAATAACCCAGCATTTAAAATGACTTAGCAACTAGTTACAAGAAAACTACCCAGCGCCTGGGTAAAAAAAATTTTTTTTTAAATAACCCAATAAAATGACCCAACAAGTTGAACTCAGCATTTGGGTTAAAAAAATAACCCAGCACCTGGGTAAAAATGTTAAAAACAACCCAATATAATGATCCAGCGGGCTGAACCCATCACTTGGCTTAAAAAAAATAACCCAGAATTTTTTTTTAGTGTACTCTGCTACGGAGCGGCACTACTTACCACACATTTCACAAGATTAGATGTTTGTCAGTGGTGCTCAGGATCTATAAATCATTCACCATTGTCCTATCAGTCATCTCTCCTTACCTCTCTCTGTTTATGTGGTAAGTGACATTTTATGTACTGTAATGTAACAGGCAACTGCTAGTAAGCGGCTAACCATGTCCCTTTTGTGGCTCCGTAGAACGCATTATTCGTTTTCCGTGCCTTTCCGAATACGGATTCGCTATTTGGGCACATCCATAAGTCTCAACCTATTGGTATAGCCAGATACCTATCATGTTTAAGGCAAAAACTGATAAATGACTGTTTAAAAAAAGAAATGTTTAACAGGCCAAGCCATTTTGAATGAATGAATGAATGAATGAATATATATAATATATATATATATATATATATATATATATATATATATATATATATATATATATATATATATATATATACAGGTGCATCTCAATAAATTAGAATGTCGTGAAAAAGTTCATTTTTTTTCTTGTAAGTTATTTCAAAAAGTGAAACTTTCATATATTTTAGATTCATTGCATGTAAAGTAAAACATTTCAAAAGTTTTTTTTTTTTTTTTTTTTTTTGGTTGTTTGTTTTAATTTTGATGATTAGAGCTTACAGCTCATGAAAGTCAAAAATCAGTATTTCAAAATATTAGATTATTTACATTTGAGTTTCAATTAATGACCATCCCTACAGTATAAATTCCGGGTATCTCTTGTTCTTTGAAACCACAATAATGGAGACGACTGCTGACTTGGCAATGATCCAGAAGACGAACATTGACGCCCTCCACAAAGAGGGTAAGTCACAGAGGGTCGTTACTGAAAGGTGTGGCTGTTTACAGAGTGCTGTATCAAAGCATATTAAATGCAAAGTTGACTGGAAGGAAGAATTTGGGTAGGAAAAGGTGCACAAGCAACAGGGATGACTGCAAGCTTGAGAATACTGTCAAGCAAAGCTGATTCAAACACTTGTGAGAGCTTGACAAGGAGTGGACTAAAGCTGGAGTCAGTGCATCAAGAGTCACCACGCTCAGACGTCTTCAGGAAAAGGGCTACCAAGCCACTTCTGAACTAGAGACAACGTCAGAAGCATCTTACCTGGGCTAAGGAGAAAAAGAACTGGACTGTTGCTCAGTGGTCCAAAGTCCTCTTTTCAGATGAAAGTAAATTTTGCATTTCATTTGGAAATCAAGGTCCCAGAGTCTGGAGGAAGAGTGGAGAGGCACAGAATCCATGTTGCTTGAAGTCCAGTGTTTAGTTTCCACAGTCAGTGATGATTTGGGCTGCCATGTCATCTGCTGGTGTTGGTCCACTGTGTTTTCTGAAGTCCACAGTCAACGCAGCCATCTACCAGGACATTTTAGAGCACTTCATGCTTCCTTCTGCTGACAAGCTTTATGGAGATGCTGATTTCATTTTCCAGCAGGACTTGGCACCTGCCCACACTGCCAAAGGTACCAAAAGCTGGTTCAATGACCATGGTGTTACTGTGCTTGATTGGCCAGCAAACTCACCAGACCTGAACCCCATAGAGAATCTATGGGGTATTGTCAAGAGGAAGATGAGACATCAGACCCAACAATGCAGATGAGCTGAAGGCTACTGTCAAAGAAACCTGGGCTTCCATACCACCTCAGCAGTGCCACAAACTGATCACCTCCATGCCACGCCGAATTGAGGCAGTAATTAAAGCAAAAGGAGCCCCTACCAAGTATTGAGTACATATACAGTAAATGAACATACTTTCCAGAAGGCCAACAATTCACAAATTTTTTTTATTTATTTATTTTTTTAATTTTTTTTTTTTTATTGGTCTTGTGAAGTATTCTAATTTATTGAGAGTGAATTGGTGGGTTTTTGTTAAATGAGCCTAAATCATCACAATTAAAAGAACCAAAGACTTAAACTAATTCAGTCTGTGTGCATTGAATTTATTTAATACACGAGTTTCACAATTTGAGTTGAATTACTGAAATAAATTAACTTTTCCACGACATTCTAATTTATTGAGATTCACGTCTGTGTGTGTGTGTGTGTATATATATATATATATATATATATATATATATATATATATATATATTATATTATATTATTTTATTTTATTTTATTTTTTTATTTATTTATTTTTATTTTTTTGTTTCTTCTGAGTTTCCTGATCATTATATGACTGATTTTTTTGCAGGTGTTCAGAAGATGCCCATTGAGAGCACCACTGAAGTTCCTAAAGGTACCAGAGGTTTAAATTGCAATACCACCATCAATGTAAGTACATGAGCTCACACTCATAGTGTTAGAACTCACTAAAGTATGTATTCTTCTGTACAGAGAATGAGAGTGAGGCAGAAACTGAAAACCCACGGAGAGGGCAGAAAGTGGCCTGGTCAAATGCTGAAATTACAGCTGTAATGAAACATTTTAAGGGCCATATAACTAAAGGAAAACTGGCCACATTGACTGAATGCCAGCAGTGTAAGACTGCTGAGGATCCTGTTTTGGCGAGACGCAGTGCACAGAACATACGCGATTTTGTAAGGAATCGAGGAATTAGTTTAAAAAGGAAAACCCAAAGTAAGTGATGTTACAGTACATCCTGTGTCCCTTTTGATGGTATTCTATTATAATTAGCACTTTGATTGTTGTTGTTATTTTCAAACTGGTATGGCAGCAGTTCATACTAATATCTCACTGTAGAAATCTTTTTAAGTTCAACTGTTAGTTTGTCAAAAAATGACAATTCTGTCAATTCCTCAATCTCTTGTTGTTGATTTTTGGATGACCTGTCCCTTAAAGATAAATCGGTCTCTCTACACATCTGCAGCATTTATTGCATCCTCCGAGAGTTAATCTCATGTTTACTATCCATTTAGTGAGGTACTTACAACTTGTGGCATGCCTTTTGATTTATTGTTTTTTTTTAAGTTGGTGGATTTCATGTTTTGTTTTTTGTTTTTGTGTGGCATCCCTTTTTTTACAGAAAGATTACACTATTTACTTTTTGTTTGTTTTTATGTCACAATTTTAAGTTATTAAAGTACTTCTAAAACACATTGGTCCCTGTAATGTTGTATGTTATGTTGTGTATTGTGTTTAAGATCTGGTACTCTTTAACCACCTTAGTCTTGATAATGCAGCATATTGACATATTTGTGTGTTGTGTATGGTCATGTACCAGTAAAACACATTGGTCCCTGTAATCCAGAGAACTGACATGTTTTGTGTATTGTAAAACGAGTGTCTTCATAAATCGATAAGAACCTATAAATCCCAATTATGTAAGAGGCGGGAACATTTTAGGAGGGGCGTGGCTGTCCTTGTTTACCACCAAAATATCATATTGTCATATTATCCGTTCTATTGTGTGTAAAGAAATTCCAAAGTGATATTTGTGTTCTGCAGAGTAAAACAAAATTTATGATAGTTGTTTCATTTCTGTAGGACATTGGGAAAGGTGTGTCCCCTTAAACCACCATCCAACTGGTTTGACCATCAAAGTCCTGCTAAACCACAAAAACCAGTATGTGTGTGTGTGTGTGTGTGTGCATGTGTGTGTGTGTGTGTGCGTGTGTGTGTGCGTGTGTGCATGTGTGTGTGTGCCTAAAAATTAAATATTATGCAGAATGTATAAGCAGTCTATATGATGTGCTTTATTTCCAAAATTCTGAAGATATTAATTCACTAAATTAATGATTTTCTTCCCCTCTTCTGCTCTCATTTGTAAATGAGTATATACAGGCATTTGGTCACATGATATTTAAGAACTAATGGGAAGAACAGAAGAGTTTACATCAATTCTTTCCCCATTAAAAGCTGTATTATGACTTCAGAAGGTTTTAAATAGTGTACAACCACTTTTATACTTTTTGGAGAATGACCATTCATTTCAGTTTGTTGAATGGTGAGTAAATTATGCCGAAAAATATTTGAGGGTAAACTAACACTAACTACTGTTTTTTTTGTTTGTTTGTTTTTTGTTTTTTTGTGTTTTTTTTTTTTTGTTGTTTGTTTTGTTTTGTTTTTAAGCAGTAACATGCACTGAATATTTTATTAGGTCTCTGTTAATATTTTTAAACAAATTATACCACACATCATAAATGTTATTCAGAAAGTGATGTCAACATTTGTAGTCCAACTATAGTCTGATGCTAAAAACCACACAACTGCATCTCCGAAGCCTGATGCAAGAATGAATCACTGAAAATCACAATCATAAAATGTCATAACCTTTAGTTGACCTTGTGTCAGACAACAGCTGTAACACAAATGCATTCTGTTTTTGATTCCACCAGCTTTTCATGTTATCAGTGTGGATGCTTCAAAAACAAAATGCAGTACTCAGGATGTGCAAATATCGTCACAATTTCAAGTAATATTCCAGGTTTAACACGACTTATAAAACGGTTAGTTTCAGTCCTTGATTCTAATTGGTCGACAGCTGGGTTTTATTCAGGAGATATCAGGAGAAAACAATTTCAGTTCATCCTTCAGTTTCTGTACGAAATCTGCAGTAATGCACAAATACACAAACTCTATAAAGCACTTATTGATTATTCAGTATTGATGTCTTATTGTATGTCTTATTCATCCAAGGCAATTTTGGTTAAACATGTATCAATATTTATCACATACATGCCAGAACTAGGCTACTTTTATTTTATTTTACTGTATTATTATTATTATTATTATTATTATTATTATTATTATTAAACCAGACTGCAAGGTTAAGTGAAATCATGCTAAACATGTTATGTTTTGTTATTAAACCTTTGAAACCAAACCTATTGGAAACATTTGCTTTGTGCCACACACTTTTTTGCTAGATTTTCTTTTGTAAGTGCATTAGTTATAAACTTAATTTTTATGAACAGAGGGAACCATTACTTATCCTATTTAGTTTGTACACAAAAGGTATTTTTTCAGTATAGGCCTATGCTGTGACTGACAACAGACACATAAAATACACCAAAACCAACATAAAGTCATAAAAGTAATCCATTTTATTCATGCTCTGTAATACAAAGGAACAGAATGGACCCAAATACAAGCATTTATTATGCAATCTTCATCTCCATCCCCAGCAGTGACCAAATGTCAAATGCAATGTGCATTACAAATTTAAAAACTGCCACCTCAAGAAGCTTTACAACAGGTTTTACCTCAGTGATCAAATGCTCATTGGATCTCACCTGCTTCATCACAGATTGTGACGTGTTTCAGATGAAGTGTATTTCCAATTTGTCAACGTATATTTTTCCCTAAAAGTATGTACTCTTTTTGTGACACAAAAGTACACACTTTTGAGTGTGTAGCAGAAAAGTAGGCAAGCTACTTCATCATAATTGTGCCTTTAACTGACCGCTTTGTCACTTACAGTAGTTACATGCATTCTGTCATTGTTTAAACTGCGCTGTCAATAATCAATTCATCTTCCACATTTGTTTAATTTCTCACCACATTGGAGAGAAATGAAGTAGAAAATCACTAGACAATGTTATAAATATGAGAAAGTATTTTAACAATAAGCAAACAAACAAACTTTCATTTAATGCCTGCTTTCTGTTGTCAGTAAACACCACATTGAGTGTACCAGGCACTGACATTTATGAACCTGGCAAATAATAATCACACAGCGCTAGACCAGTGCATACAGCACCTGGTTCTGATGGGTTGTGGGTGGTTAAATAAAAAGCAGGATTTGTGCTGAAATAAAGCAACTGAGTTTTGAATTCATCCCTGTATGGTATGGTGATGTCAAGCATAGTGATATTTTGCTCATCATTCTAGGGACAGCAATGAAAGCCAGTCGGCCTGCTTCAGCTCTAAGTTAATGGCCTTTCTCTTGCTGTAAGATAGTGTTTCTCATCTGTCAAGAGAAAAACCATAGCAACATGTCTGAACCAGCTGAGTTGATTCACTGGATATGAGGTGAAAGGAGTTGTTTCCTTCTACCCAGTCCTACTTGTGAGCTGCTATTGTGTGCATTATTTCTGCCTCCTTCTCCCCTTTGACAACAAACAGACACTCTCAGAAATGCCCTAAATCAACATGAAATAACACAAGTCTCTTTGCTCCCACAGCAACTGAAGCCACATTAATCCCAGAGTTGTTATATCACATGTCTTCAATCCAAAATCTACGGCCCTTTCAGTGGATGTGTAATTTCAATAGCACTACTACAAGACAGAATTTAACATTGCACCTCCTGAGGGACCATCACAGACTAAATTAATCACTCACAGAGTGAGTAAATACAGTATACATGTAAAACACAAAAAGACAGCAGACATTTTGGCATTAAATGTTGTTTATACCATGGTACATATACCTACATGGCTATTAGTGGCAAGGACTGCTGTACACTATTTACATGTGAAAGCAAAAATATGTGTTGCAAAAGAAATGGTGAGGAAGAATTTATTAATAGTGTGTCAATCAAGTTTATATAAGTATACAATATATTTTATCTAATTTTCATTTTTTCATCGAATTGTATGTATTTATTTATTTATTTCAATGAAGTGTTACATATGGTGCTGCTTTGCATCATGATATATAATTTATATCTGACTTCCATCATTTTCCAAATAAAAAATATTTAATTAAATGAATTATCTAAAAAAATTAAAAAAAATAATAATTAAAAAAAAAACATTACCCTCTGGTTTTCAAAGAACATCATTATAAAATTACACTTCCTGTGGGGCCACCATAGACAGAATGAAATGCACACAGTGCAAAGATCTAATTAGTGTCAACATAAATAAGGACATGAATGTACATGAATATGGACTAAACAAAGACTGAGGAAAAAAAAAAAAAAAACCATAACAAAATAGTGTTGCACAATATGTGCTACAATAGTACTGCGTTACCAAAGCACCAAAAGTGGTAGTACTGTATCAGTTGTAGTTATTATTATTTGTTCCATCTAAACTGTTTATTTATCCTTAATTTATCGGCAATAACATAAAATACTAAATAGGGTAATACAAGGACTGCACCTTGTGTTTTTCCAGCATTGTTCCTTGTATAAATAAATAAATAAATCTGTGTCATGTCTTTTGGATACTCTTGATGAATCATTTGTTCAGTTTGCATGAACTTAAATCATATATGAGTGGTCACGTTAACTTTCTTTTTGTAATTCAAGGCTTACTATACAAAGCTTATTTAATTTAAAAAAAAAAACACAAATTTACAGTGAAAGTAAAGAAATTATGAGATAAATTATATTTATTATATTATATTTGTAATTGTTTACACATTCTAACACTATGTGGTATTGTTACACTACTTAGTATTGTACTGAATTATATGATTAAGGTATTGTGACTCTATCCTGAAATTTCCAGATTCAAGTATTGGGTTTTAAGAACGGTGCTTGTTTTCTGCATACATCCAAATAATATCAGCTAAATGCCACTACTCATGCTAAACCATCTACAATCTTTTGAAAAAAGCTAACAGCGCTTGTTAAAAATGGCCATTTTCAATCCTACAACACTGCTAACATGTGGTTTAATTAAAATGCATTTTTTGAATCTCAAAGCGTTTAGTCGATCTCCCTCTCTGTTCTTGAGCTTCATAACATTAAATTCACATTAATAGATCAAAAAGTAATGTCATTTCTGCTGACTCTGCCTGCTTTGAATTGCAAATGTTTTAATTGGTTATATGCATTTTGTATGAGAAAGATCTGCACTTGCATAACCTAAATGGGCCATCACATCTAGAACCCAAACAACCTGAACTGGTTGCTGTACAGCATTTGTGACCAAAATGAACCATGCAGACAAGAACTGGGAAGTTGAGGTAGAGCTGTCAAAAACTTGAAATAAAAGGTTGCACTGCCACATCGAGCCAGCTGTCCACTGAATTATGGATGTTTCTTGGCTCCACACTTTACATCTGCTTGCCTAATCAACACCATTTAAAAGATGTGGTGTGCATAGACATTAGTTGCATTTTAATTATTTGACATACCCCTTTTTTCCAAGCAAAAACTGAAGTGTTCCTCTAGACACCATTTATTTATAGAAGTGCTTCATTCATCAGCAATGGATCCGCATTTTGCCACTGTACATCTGTACTAAAGCTATAGAGTTAAAGTCAACATAAAAATCACAATTGACTCTAATTCCTTGTCTCCCCTGCCTCCGTTCTGGTATGCCTACTTTTCAAGATCCAATCATATCCCTGTGGATAAAATCAAGTTTTGCTCTACTTATTCTCATTAACTCTCTTTCTTCACTCAGAAATACATATTACTGAAATAAAATGAGTTGCAAAAGGTATTACATGGTGACATGGAAACTTTCAAAGAAAGGTATGGCTAAAGAAAAACAAACACAGCAATGCAACTATTAAAATAAAATAAACAAATAAATAAATAATAAGCAAGAAAACTGCATATAATAGCAAATGTAAATACGTATTAGTCACCTAAGTGACATTTCAGTTCAGTTAGTGTGTTTGAGTCAGCAAGGGCCTGTTTTAATAACAAAACCCCTGCTCAATCACTGTTCTCTCAAGACCTCGAATGTCACATTTGCATGTGAGACCTGAGGCTGGACAGTTTCATCACATCTTATAGTTGACGACAACTCATTTGGTTGTCATTGTACCTGTCTTGGATGATGAAACAGCCATTTCAAAACTGTAGTGTGTGTGTGTGTAAATTAAATTGATATCACTGACATTTGAGAATGGGTATGCCTCTTTTCAAATGACATCAGATACAAACTTTCTGTCCAGTTGCATTCAATGCCAGCTCATCATTACTCAAATATCAACATGAAATCTGATGTCAACTAAAAAGGAAAGTCATTTTATAGCCAAAGCAAGTTCTTTCCTTAAAGAGAGTATATTTTAATGACTAAAAAGTGTTGACTAACATTCTAAACACATGTAAAGTACCTGATAGTAATTTTAAATTAAACTGTAGTGTTATATTACATTAAGTTAATATATTTAAAATTTTCTAAACTGCAACGTAATTGTTACAAATACCTAATTGCAAATATATTTAAATACATGACATAATAATAATAAATAAACATAATAATAAATACATGGCTGATTAATTAATGCCTGTCCCTGAAAACTCCCCACATGCCTTTGAACAAGGAATAGCAGCAGTCATTGTCATTAACTTTGATGGCACAGCTGTGACAAAACTAATGATTCTTTCACAGGCTTGGGAAGCAGTGCAAGTGCCTGCAGCATCACTAATTCTTCTGAAAAAGTGTGTCCTCTAAAACGTTGAACATAATGGGAATACAGAAAGTAACATTTGAATTGAAGTTCACAGACAGAAAGAGGAGACCGTCGGGGTAAAGATGCTCATTCACACAAGTACATCAGCAGTGAGGTAATGGAGTAGGCCACAAGACTGCATTTAACTGTATACAATATACTGTAGGTCCATATATAATGTGTTGATTTGTAATCTGCAATTAATTTTGCTATTGCTGCGATCTCACGTGAGTGACAGGTTGCTGGAGAGGAGACATTATTGGTTAAGGCTAGAAGGGATACGTATGGCGCTACTGGGCATGCGCATATCAGTGCAGCGTAATTTTTTGTCACACCGTACAACAATAATTACTATTTTTCATTACTGTAAGGGGTAGGTTTAAGGTTGGGGTAGGTGTAGACGTTAATAAAACACATCTAATTGGTAGAAAATTAAATTTCATTGTTCGTTTCCGGTCGGACCTGTATCCCTTCTAGCCACAACCGGCATTATTCGCTTGTTAAGTCTGACTTCACGTGTCACTTTTTCTGGGTCCAAACGCTTTATGAGATGTCAAAAGAAAACAAAAAACGTGCTAATTAATATGTTACCTTAAATAGACTACGTTAAAAAAAAATGTTTAAATCACGTTAATAATATAGAATTTGTCATAGCTTGTCGAATTTAAAAGACACCGTTAACCTTACCGTTAGCAACATTTGTTAAATCGTAACTCATAAATAGCGCCTGCAGCTGCCTGCTACAGGTCCTAGTGCCCGCCTAGTGGTGGGCGTAATCATTAAATGAAATGCATGAATCAGTGCATGAAAGTTAACAAGAATAACAGTTCGTTGAGTTAAAAGTTTTTTGTTTTTGTTTTTGTTTTTTTGCAAATCCATCAGCAGCATTAAAAATACTTTGGAACTTCTCACATTTTAATATTAAATTGTGGCTCCCTCACACACTACAGCCTAGGTTATGAACTATTTTAGATTCAGACAGATTGCAAAGTCAATCTACTGACAGACTATAGCAAACACGTAGAACCTCTATGGAAACCGGTGAAAATCCATAGATGGATAGGAATAACCATATGACTACATACGACCGTAGGCCTTTCTTTACGCAACACAGATGTCTGTGATCCAAAAAAGTTGATACCAACACGTTTATGCAACGTAAAATATCCTTCGGGGTTTGTATTGTGTTTGTAAATATCACATGATGTAATTTTGAGAAAAAATGAATCGCGTTTTCTTCCTAGCCTAGTAGCCTATCTGTCTAACAGGCATTGTGACGAATTAAAAAAAAAAAAAAAAAAAAAAATATATATATATATATATATATATATATATATATATATATATATATATATATATATAATGGAAATGCAGTATCCTCGTAATTTCACCGAAATCATCATCTTGCTGTGTAATATGTCTCTCATTTAATCAGACAAATATATATATATATATATATATATATATATATATATGTGTGTGTGTGTGTGTGTGTGTGTGTGTATATATATATATATATATATATATATATATATATATATATATATATATATCCATGCCATAACTTAAACACTTTTTGTGTGCGTGCCTTATGCAAGTTTGCAAGTCAAAGTCAATATTCAAGGTCTAAAGGACTTTTCTAGTCATACCCAAGAAAAGTCATATTCGTGTAGGGGATTATTGACAATGACGCATAGTTTAAAAAATAAATTTTTTTTTAAAAATTTTAAAAAAAATTAAAAAAAAAAAACAGACTTTCAACTTACCGTGAGCTGCGGCAACAAAACCTGCGAAAAGCAGCAGTATCTGCCTCAATTTGCCCATCGTGTCCGCTGTAATTCCACGCAGCGCCACGGTGTCTTGCGTCTTATTTTCTCCGATCACAGTAATGCATAGAGATCCAGCTTTGGCAAAAACATCTGACGCCTATGGCACACGGATTTGTCTATATTAGCTCTCATATCACCGAGAATAGCCACTGCAGATACGAGACACGGTGGTGTTGGGACCAAAAGTGATTCCCTCGGTCCAAACCGTGGAGACAGAATGGAGCGATGAGGCAGTCCGCATCTAGAGGAAGGCGCTGGACTCAACCATCATCTGAGATACAGGGGAATATGGATGGAGATCTACAGTCTGCAGACTCTTATGGGTCCACATAAAAACATCAACTAATAAAGTCGCTTTTAAGGGAGACATATGATTTAACAGGAACGATCCGAAAAAAAGCCTCCCCAGTAAGGAAAAAAAGATAAATAAAGTATGGGATTACTAGAAGAATTTAGCTCATATTTTGGTCTGATCCTAAGGAAGTCTAATTTTCTTGAATCCAACATATGTTTAATATAAAACACTCTTATAGAAAGCATAGTTTCTGTGTGCAGTATTCCCAAAGTAGAATATCCAATACAAATGAATGTAAAGAAAATCTTTTAGGAATTTAAAACTCGTAAAACACCTAAATGACTGACTGACTGACTGACTGACTGACTGACTGAATGAATGAATGAATTCGATTCAAACTACTTAAAAACTTGAATAATTTACAAATAATATTCCAAATGAGGGGAAGAGAGAGGTTCTGGTTATCCAAAGGTATTTCAAGAAAATCTTTCAATATTTGAAAACTCATGTAGTTCCGTGATTCATTTGTCCAGTAGAAAGACATTATTCCAATACAAAACAAGTAGAGTTTCGATACATATTTCACCATATCCAGTAGAACTCACGAATCAAATAAGCAGTTTCCAATTAATCTAGGAAGATTCTACGTGTTAGCAGTTGTGTTTCGGTTAAGACTTGTTTTAAATCACGACAAATTCTAATAAGAGTCATGTACGCATTTCCTTTAGGATCTAGGACTGACACCTTTAAGGCAACACTGACTTACAAAATGTAAAATCAACATAGTTATTACGAAGCACCAGTTTTAATGTTATGATGAGCATGACATTTGGCGATATCTGAGCGTGTGTAGATGAATGTGTTTTGATGACAACTTTGTTTACGCAACCTCATGACAGGAATATTTAGTTAAAT
This sequence comes from Spinibarbus caldwelli, assembly GCA_039654775.1. Lineage (NCBI taxonomy): Eukaryota > Metazoa > Chordata > Actinopteri > Cypriniformes > Cyprinidae > Spinibarbus > Spinibarbus caldwelli. The sequence goes on from CM077243.1 coordinate 28,748,718, forward strand.
ATAAAATGCAGCTCATCATTCTTACTGCAGCCCCCGCATCCAATCCAATATAACGCACACTTTCAAACTCACACACCCTCTGGAAAAGAGTGCAGCACACTTCATCAGCAGACAGCACATGTCTCACAGTTCCCTATGATACTAATAATGGCTGCAAAATGCGTTGGTCAGATGGCATTTCTTTGAGTTTGAGAGCGAGGCTCATTCTCGGGTCGATTTAAAATGTGGCTTTGCTGCCATCTACTGTGCCTGGACAGTCAGGTTAATAAACTGAACATGACTAGATTTGCATAGTGGAAGTGCGAGACTATTAAATACTGTTATTTTTCATTGTTTCCACTTAAATTTAATACGAAAAGAATTCATATTGTACTATCAACATAATTTGATTAAAATGTTAATTAATCTCAGTATGTCTTAGTATTTGGTATGCCCTCTTTGTTGTATAACGAAGGATGGGATGTTTTTCAGTATGAATTGAGAATGTAGAGGAGAATCCTTTTTTTTTTTTTTTCATCTGTGCTCTTTCTTATTCCAAATTCGAAGCTGGAGTGCTTTAATTTCATCTGCATGTTGACTGCATTGACATCGGTGGCGCTGTCCACGATGTGGTGCTGAAACAGTGCTGTCCTTCTTGATTCTAGTAAAGGAAAATAATAATGTTCCCTCCCCTGTGCTTTTCTGTGAAGGACACATTTAGCACCACCTGTTCCAGAAGTTTTTTTTTCATAGCAGAGGCCTAAGATTCTGCTTTAGAATTGATAAAATGAGAAAGAACAAACAACACTTCTGCCTTTGGCTTGTTTTGAATGAAGCACGTGCTTTAATCTAATTATATTCAGGTTTGTCAATGGAAGATGTCTTGCATGTTAAATTATTTAGTATTGTATGTTGATGTAAGGTTGGTTTGTGTTTCACTAGTGAAAAAGACACAGACATTGTATGTAAGGTACATTTATTTTATAAGTAGGCCTATACTAAAAATAAATAAACATATTCAAAATTACATAAACATACGCAAGTTCTATTTAAAAATTTGCTGTGATTGTACTTTTTCATGCTTTATTCTAATGTACACAGATAAACTCTGAAGTACAAATTAAATGGTAAAGTAAAATATAGCTTTTACAAATGCAGTCAGGGAAAAATACACTAGTTTACTGGATACACATGCTTGTTTGAAAGTTAAAAGACTTTTGATGTGCATAGTTAGGCCTAACAGATTCATGGCTTATTTTAAATCCCTATGGGAAGAATGAATATAAGAAATACTTCCAGAACCAGTGGCGCTGAAAAAGGGGCCAGGCCAGGCAGGATAATCATAAATGTATATTATTAATTAATTAACATTTTATTTTGAATCAAAATTGACAGCACAGCATTAAGACATTATATTATATTATATTATATTATATTATATTATATTATATTATATTATATTATATTATATTATATTTGTCAGGAAGTCTCAGTCACCGCTGTCATCACAGTCACCGCTGTCATCACCACAGTCACCACAGTCATCAGCCCCAATGCACACCAGATCAATCACCTGAGTACTGATCACCCGCACCTGTCACAGCTCGGCACAGCCAAGTATGTCCAGAACTCCCTTAAGCAAAACATTACCGGGCTGACCCCGGGTTTCCAGCCCCTGCTCTTCCCCTGAACGGAAGAGCCGTTGGAGGTTCCAGCTGTGGACTACTGGTTCTGAGCGAGCGAGAGAGTATGGGACTCAGCTCACGTCCACCTCCAGCGGGCAGTGCGGAGACACAAGGACTTCACAGATGCCGCCGTTCCATCCCACCAGTCTATCAGCCTGGAGACAAGGTCTGGTTTTCCACCAGGGATCTGTGTCTCTGCCTGCCCTGCAAGAAGCTGAGTCCTCGCTACATTGGTCCCTTCACGATACAGAGGCAGATCAACGAGGTTACCTAACTGCTCAAGCTCCCTGCACGGTACCGTATCCACCCTGCATTCCACATCTCATTCCTAAAACCTTTCTCTCCCTCTGCAACAAGACCCACCGAGCCGGACTTACCTCCTCCTCCTGAGATTCTCGAAGAACCGTCCATCTACCAGGTCAGAGAAATACAGAGAAATATACTGGTCTACAGTTTGCATTGCTGTTTAGCCTGACTCCTTACCTTGCAACTTACCTGTGATTACTTACCCTTTGATGCTCCAACGCTCCACTGTTCCACCGCTCCGGTACTTCACCGCTCCACTGCTTCATTGGATCACCTGCAAGAGACAACCACCGATTATTACCAGCTAAGAGACTGTTATACCTTAACTTCCTCTGTATACTCACCATCTATTCCTCTTCACTCCATTGCCACTGTTCCCCTGTCAATAAAGCTGCAACTTTGTTCACTTACATCGGTGTTCCGGGGTCTATTTGCTGATTATATTATATTATATTATATTATATTATATTATATTATATTATATTATATTATATTATATTATATTATATCTTTTAAATCCGTTCATTTACAGTACATTTACATTTAATTATTTAGCAGATGCTTTTATATATAATATATATTTTAAATCCATTCATTTACATTATCTTTAAACATTTAGTAATTTAGTAATTTATCAGACGCTTTTATCCAAAGCGACTTACAAATGAGGACAAGGGAAGCAACCAAAATCAATAAAAGAGCAATAATATGTAAGTGCTATGACAAGTCTCAGTTAGCCTAACACAGTATACGTAGCAAAGGTTATTTTTTGTTGTTGTTGTTGTTTTTTTTTTGTTAATTATTTAATAAATAAAAAGAAAATAAACAGATAGAATAGAAAAAGAATAGAGAAAGCTAGAGGCCCTTTTTTTAAAGAGAACGTTGGTTACGTATGTAACCGTGGTTCTATGACTGGCGGAAGACCACCAGAAGGCATAACTGAGTGGAAAATCTTCCTGTCCTTCCCTTGTCGAGAGCCTAATATAAAAGCTGTCACCTCATGACCTTAATGACATGTCTGTCTATAAATACATCGTTACACATCATCACTTCCTCAGAGTCTTCTCGCTGATCCGAGTGACCAGAGGTTCTGATGGTCTTCCGCCAGTCAGAGAACCACGGTTACATACGTAACCATTGTTCTATTTCCTTGCCTGCAGACCACCAGAGAGCATAACTGAGTGGAAGACAAATATAAAATTTGTTACAAGGGTCTCAGCAATCCCCTTAACATAACTCTATTACCAGTAATATCACTCTAACTCTGAGCAGAAGTGATAACCACTATAACTCAAGACTTGCAAAAAGAAGACAACATACAAGCATATGAGATCATTCATTTCTTTATTCAAATTCTCAATTTTAAATGGTTTTAGATGATTTTCTTTCATATAAACAGTCCTCCACCCAGTACTGCTGTTGAGCAATTGTTTGGGGCGGACACAACATTAAGTCTACAGAAACGTGAAAACGTGGAAGGTGAGATCCAAGTCGCCGCTGCACAAAAATGTTGAATTCCCCGTAATGCCACCCAAGATGTTGCCACTGAATGTGTGGAGTGACATTTCACTGGACTGGGCAGGACTTAATGGGCAGAGGCATAAGAGCTCGTGATGACCTCAGTTATCCAGTGAGCAAGTCTGCTCTTTGATACAAGAGAACCCTTTTTGCGATCTGAAAAACAAACAAATAACTGGCCAGTCGTCTTTCAGGGAGCTATCCTATCCACATAAAGATGCAGGGATCTCACAGGACAAAGCTCTTGATGCATCTGGAGGTCTACCGAGTGAAACGCTGGCAGCATCACTGGCATGTTAACATAGTTACTGGACAAAATCTTGGGTAAAAAAGCCGGATTCAGCCAAAGCGTCACTTTTGAATGTTCTGGTCCCCACTGTAAACATTGCGGGGCCACAGAAAGCGCATTTAATTCACTGACACGTTTTGCTGAGGAAATGGCCATCAAAAAAGCAGTTATCAAAGAAAGTCATTTAATATCCGCTAATGGCAGTGGTTCAAACGGATGCCCGCAAAGGTGATCAAGAACAATATTAAGATTCCACTGTGAAATCATGACTTTACAGGGAGGATTTAGCCGGTTAACACCTTTTAAAAAAGCAACCACCAATTTATGCTTCCCAATAGAGCAACCCTCTATGAGAACCCTGTGCGCTGAAATCGCGGCCACATAAACCCTTATTGTAGAGTACCACCGGCCCATCGTCAGTAAACTTTGCAAAAAATCCCAGAATACCCGGTATGGAGCACATTTGGGGGATTAACTGATGGTTCTTACACCATTGCAAAAAAAGTTTCCACCTATTCTGATACAGCGCCCTAGTCGACGGAGTGCAAGCATTTAGAACAGTGTCCCTGACCCCCTGCGTTTGCCCCCAATGGCCAGATGCACAATTTCAGAGTCTGAGGTTGATCGTGCCATAATCTGCCATTCAACTGTGTCAGGATATCTGGTCTGATTGGTAACTGGGCTGGCAGACCCGTTAAAAGATGGTGAAGGAGATGAAACCACGGTCTGTTCGGGCCAACATGGGGCTATTAATAACAACGGATGGCTCGTTACTCGAATGCGACTGAGCACTAACCAAATCATCAGGAATGGAGGGAACGCATAAAGGAGACCACTTGGCCAACTGTGGGCCATCGCATCCTGCCCTAGCGAGCCCGCTTCCTTGCTCAGCAAGAACCATCTCGGACATTACGTTGACTGACTGTCCGCAAACAGGTCCATATCTGCCACTCCGTACGTGTTCCAGATTAATCTCCAGATGGTGTTGCCATTCCTCTGACAGAGGTACACTTCGTGACAATGTGTCTGCTACGCACAAAAGCCAATCATCTAGGCATGGAAGCACACAAATACTTTTTTGTTGCAAGGGGGTAAGGGCTGCCTGAACAACCTTTGTAAAGACCCTTGGAGCTAAAGACAGACCGAATGGAAGCACCTTGAATTGAAATGTTTTCCCTTCGAAATTGAAACGCAGGACGTCTGACGTTCAAAGCATACGAAAGGGCAGGTATTTTAGTGTTTTGTTCAGATCTCTCAAGTCTAATATAGTCTAATATAGTCTAATATAGAACATTTTTTTAGAATGATGAAATAAACAGAAAAAAACACTGTGTTGCAGCAGGTGGCTTTATTTCCTCTGTAGCATCTTTTTTCAGTAGTGTCAGAATTTCCATGGAAAGAATTTTGTGTTTCTCTGGGCTCATCCAAATCCCAGTGTTTTTATGGGGGGGCGACCTGTTTGTCGCCGACCTTAGCGAGTCAACGCCGTCTACAAGTGAATTTGTTGTCTTTGGGGGGACGATTATCAGGGGCCTCTATCACTTGTCTCGAGCGATGACCTGATCTGGGTGGAGGCCCATATGGCCAGGATTGCTGGATTTTATATGACCTGTGTATGACGCCTGTACCAACAACCCCATAGCCTTACCACAATGACCCGCTATTGAACCCACCGATTTCAGAGCTACATTAACCAGCTCTGTGGCTGTAGAGTCTGGAGAATTAAGCGAGGCATTAATCGCCAGTAACATGTGGGCAAGCGTATTAACAGTTCTCCCTAAACAGGCGGTAGAATTGTATATTTTGCCTATTAAATAGTCCGTCAGCCTACATTCCATATTTGGACATCTTGGATCTTGGCTCAATGCTTCGTCAGGTGGCACAATTAAAGATGCCACTGCGGGTTCTATTGGAGACATCAGACCCAAACCTATTGGGCCCGGATCCTACATCGCTGGCAACAGACACAAAACCTGATCTAGTCTAGTTGAATGAGCGGATTTAAATGCTTGTGAAAATACCTCCGTGAAATCTGGAGATTGCGGAATAGCAAATACATTAGTGATTTGGGATTGATTCCTAATTTTGCCAAAACGTTTTTATTGTCTCTACTAGATCGTCAGACATAAGCTATCCTTCACTCTGATCATCCCCATTGTCATAACTGTCATAACTGAAATAACTCAAAATCAGGCTGCGAGAGGGAAGGAATATCAGTCCCCTCGGTGCCTGATTCCGAGACCTCAGAAGTTGGCTGGGGTTGAAGTTTGGCCAGAAACTCCTGAATTTTACCGATTCCATCAGCCAGTTCATCAACTCAACGAGCAATTTCTTTTTTACCTTTCTTTTGCTTTGAGAGAGGAGTGGAGGCCAAAGCCGAAGCTTTTCTTTTCATACCTCCCTCCTTAATGTTTGACCCTGTGAGGCGAGCGTGTCGCACTGCTAGGGGCATCTTGTTGCAATGGACGCACGGATCTTCCAGAGCTTCCCTAAGATGCTCGATGCCTAGGCCCTGGCCACGCCCATGGCATGTTAGACCAGTTAAGATTAACTGGTCATGCCCATCATCAAGTCCCATCTGCACCTGACAAGACGAACATTGTGTGGACATATTCTTGGACTACAGAATCAATGTAGATAAATGGAAACACCAGTACCCCCACAATTATTTTTCTTTTTTTATGCAATACTTTACCACATTCCCATGGGCAGTTCGGAAAAACCACGCACACCCGATGCACACTATGTTTTATTAGGTATTGCAGGGATACAGCTGTCGGCACTTTTGTCCTGATTAGCTGCACTTCACACCGTTGCAGGTTCTCAGACAAGAAGACGAAAGAGGAAGTGATGACGTGTAACGAGCTATTTATAGACAGACACATCATTAAGGTCACGAGGTGACAGCTTTTATATTAGGTTCTCGACAAGGGAAGGACAGGAAGATTTTCCACTCAGTTATGCCCTCTGGTGGTCTGCAGCCAAGGAAATAGAACAAGCAGTTCCAAAACAAATAGAGTGCAAGTCTTAAAGGGGTCATTTCATGTCATTTCTCCGATCACAAATGCAGACATGGTAATGTAAAAAGACAGTATAAGTCATTATAATCAGTAATTATGTCCCCACTGGATGCAACAAATGCCTCATTTGTAATGGGTTTTATTGTTTTTGTGTCATCGCGCCGGGACACGGCATCACAATACGGTAAGGGGCGTAACATTTCCGTCTCATGCTTGAGGTATTCGGCCATTCACAACGCACTGGATAGCTGGCCAATCAGAGCACGCCTCGCTTCTCATAACGATGAGCTTTGTAAAAATCGGCACGTTTCAGAAAGGCGGGGCATAGAGGAGCAACAATAATGTACAGTATGTGGAAAATAATGTTTTTTTTAACCTTAAACCGCATAAACACATTGCATTACACCAAATACACAAAATAATGTTCTTTATAGCAACATCACATGACCCCTTTAAAGGGTCAAGTGTTTTTTTTTTTTTTAATAAAAAAAAAGAAAACAAACCGATAAAACAGAATTGGAATAGAGAGTGCTAGAGTTAGAGGGTCAAATAAAGATGAAAGAGATGTGTTTTTAGCCGTTTTTTGAAGATGGCTCAGGACTCAGCTGCTTGGATTGAGTTGGGCAGGTCATTGCACCAGGAGGGAGCAGTTAAAGTGAAAGTCTTTGAAAGTGATTTTGTGCCTCTTTGAGATGGCACAATAATGCGCCGTTCACTTGCAGAATGCAAGCTTCTAGGGTGCACATAAGTCTGAAGTAGTGAATTTAGAGCCAGTGGTGGTTTTGTAGGCAAACATTAATGCCTTGAATTTCATGCGAGCATTGGTAGCCAGTGCAAATTGATGAACAAAGGTGTGACGTACATTCTTTTCGGCTCATTAAAGATTAATCTTGCAGCCACATTCTGGATTAATTGTAAAGGTTTGATAGAACTGGCTGGAAGACCTGCCAAGAGAGCATTGCAATAGTCCAGCCTGGACAGAACAAGAGCTTGAACAAGGAGCTGTGTAGCATGTTCAGAAAGAAAGGGCCTGATCTTCCTAATGTTGTATTAAGCAATTCTGCAGGACCGGGCAGTTTTAACAATGTGGTCTGAGAAATTCAGCTGATCATCAATCACAACTCCAAGGTTTCTGACTGTTTTTGAAGGAGTTATGGTTGATGTGCCTAACTGTATGATAAAGTTGTGATGAAGTGATGGGTTTGTTGAAATCACAAGCAGTTCTGTCTTGGCCAGGTTGAGTTGAAGGTGATGGTCCTTCATCCAGCAAGAAATGTCTGATAAACATGATGAGATGTGAGCAGCTATCTTCGGATCATCAGGATGGAATGAGAGGTAGAGCTAAGTGTCATCAGCATAGCAATGATATGAAAAGCCATGTTTCTGAATGACAGAACCTAGTGATGCCATGTAGATAGAGAAGAGAAGTTGTCCAAGAACTGAGCCTTGAGGCACCCCAGTAGCTAGATGTTGTGACCTGGATACCTCACCCCTCCAAGATACCTTGAAGGACCTATCTGAGAGGTAAGACTCAAACCACTGGAGAGCGGTACCTGAGATGCCCATTGCCAATAGGGTAGACAGGAGGATCTGGTGGTTCACTGTATCAAAAGCAGCGGACAGATCCAGCAAGATAAGTAGTGAAGATTTGGAAGCCGCTCTTGGCTCAGCTTCAACAACTGAGAGCAAGGCAGTCTCAGTTGAATGTCCACTTCTGAAGCCAGACTGGTTGCTGTCCAGGAGGTTTTTCTGTGAGAGAAAGGCAAAGACTTGATTTAACACAACTCGTTCAAGTGTTTTTGCAATGAAAGGGAGAAGGGAAATTGGTCTGTAGTTCTCTAAAAGAGTTTGGATAAGAATGGGTTTCTTAAGTAGTGAGGTTTTACGAGCCTGTTTAAATGCTGAGGGAAAAACACCAGTGTGAACGGATGTGTTAACAATGTGAGTGAGTGCAGGTACAACTGCAGGAGAAATGACAATGAAGGAGATGAGATGGAATAGGATCAAGCGGACAAGTAGTACAGTAGGATGATTGGAAAGGATGAGTTTGAAGACTTCTGCCTCAGAGAGTGGAAAGAAAGATGTGAACGAGTGTATGTTTGCTGGTAAGATGTGTTTGACAGTTTGTGGTGTGGAGAATTGTGCACTGATGGTTTATAATTTTATTAATGAAGAATGTGGCAAAGTCATCAGCTGTTAGGACAGAGGAGGGAGGAAAATGTTTTAAAGAGCATTCAAGAGTTAGATGAATTGTTAATTTTGTTGTGATGGTATGTCCTTTTAGCAGTGGAGACATTAACAGAGAAAGAAGAGAGGAGTGATCGATACACATCAAGGTCAGTAGGATATTTAGATTTGCGCCATACCTTTTCTGCAGCCCTGAGCATAGAACGATGCTTGCGGAGAACATCAGATAGCCAAGGGGCAGAAGGAGCGGTACGGGCTGGCCTGGAAGACAGGGGGCAGACAGTGTCTAAATACGTAGCACACAGAAAGTATCAGTAGCACTGTTAGCATCAAGAGATTATAACTGTTTAGGGGGAGGAAGCGAAGATGAAACCATAGCAGATAGCCGAGAGGGTGAGAGTGAGCATAGGTTACGTCGAAAGTTGACTTGTGAAGAGGTATGTGTTGTGTCAGGAATCATGTTGAGGTTAAGAGTGAGCAGGAAGTGATCCGAGGCGTGCAGTGGACTAACCAGCAGATGATCAGTGCACTGAAAAACATTTCAAGTTGATTAAACTTACAAATGAAAGTTCACCTGCTGCCTTAAAAATGTGAGTTGACTCAACTTAAAGATACTCTTTGTTTCAACTCAAGAAGTTATGTTTTACAATTTATTAAACTAATGGTCATTTGTTGTTTCAACTTGATGCTCTGACTTAAAACAACTTACTATATTACATTATCAGTTCAAGAAAACTCAAATCAGCTCATCATAAGCAGAGGTGTAAAGTCCAGGGGTCAGAAAGTAAAAGTCCTGCCATATGTTTATTCCACCCATGAACTCAGCCAGCTGATTTCACCAGAGGAGGAAACGAGTCATTTCTTTCAAGTCACAAGCAAGTCTAGAGTCAAATCCCAAGTCCTCAAAGAGTTAAAGTTAATGAGATAATTAAGTGACTAATTAAATGATGGGTTTATCTAGGTGGACACTGAAGTCTCCAAGCATAACAACACTGTAAAAAAAAAAAAAAGCTGACCTAACTCAAAAAAAATAAGGCAACCTATCACAATGAACTTTTTAAGTTAGCTCAACTAGCAACCGACAACTTAAAAACTTTAGTTCATCTAATGAATAAAAGTCAGTCTACATGCTAAAAAATTAAAAGTTGTCTCAACTTAAAATTTCAAGGCAACTTGCTGCACAGATTTTTTGTTTACTCAACTTTGGACCAAGCTGTTCACTCAACTCAAGTCACTGAGTAAAGTCACATGTCTCTTTTTTGTTCAGCCAACTCATTTTTGTTAGTTAACAAAACTGAGCCATAAAAAGCCAAAAAAAAAAAAAACCCAAGTCAGCCACACCTTTAAACAACAAAACATCTGTATTTCACACATCTTTAGATTATGAGGGAAAGCCTTTCTGGCTCAGCTGGGACTTAAACCAGAGAGCTTCTTGCTGTGAGGAGACAGCATTTCCCACTGAGCCACTCACACTGTGCTTAACTACAAACATTAAATACAGACACTTGTGCAATAATAATAAATAAAAAAATTGCAAAAAAAATTTCCAGCAGTGTAAAGTCCAGGGGACAAAGAGTAAAAGTCCTGCCACATGTTTATTCCACCCATGAACTCAGCAGCTGATTTCACCAGAGGAGGAACAAAGCCATTCCTTTCAAGTCACAAGCAAGTCTCAAATAAAATCTCAAGTCCTCAAAGAGTTAAAGTTAATGAGATAATTAAGTGACTATTTAATTGATGATTGTGCATTAGTGATGAACACATGCTCTTTCTGAGAATTACAGAGGATCAGATGTTGATGTTTTATTGGTTAAAATGATGCCACCATCATGGAGAACAGTGTTTGCTTTAGTTGGGCCATAAAAAAACCAAGAAAAATAAATAAATAAATAAATAAAAAAGGTCTGTTTAGTTATTTGTTTTTAATCAATTGCAATATTTTATAGAAAGTGTTTTTGTATTGCTGCATTAAAAGCTTCAGCTAGCAGATTTGCTTACGTTTTCTGCTTTTAAATCTTTTGAATTAACATCATAGTGTTCTCATTTCTGTTTATTGACTGACATTCATCTGCTACTCTACTGTGAAAAAAGTCCTGTTAAACAAATGCCACTATAATGCTTAAATATTGTAAAAAAAATAAAATAAAAATAAAAACCTGCTAGGTTCATGGGTGGAATAAAACATATGGCAGGACTTTTACTCTTTGTCCCCTGGACTTTACACCTCTGGAAAAAAAAGTTTTGCAATTTTTTTTATTTATTATTATTGCACAAGTGTCTGTATTTAATGTCTGTAGTTAAGCACAGCGTGAGTGGCTCAGTGGGAAATGCTGTCTTCTCACAGCAAGAAAATGTCTGGTTTGAGTCCCAGCTAAGCCAGAAAATCTTTCCCTCACAATCTTAAAATGTGTGAATTACAGATGCTTAGTTGCCTAAAGGGGTGTGTGTGTGTGTGTGTGTGTGTGTGTGTGTGTGTGTGTGTGTGTGTGTGTGTGTGTGTGTGTGTGTGTGTGTGTGTGTGTGTGTGTGTGTGTGTGTGTGTGTGTGTGTGTGTGTGTGTGTGTGTGTGTGTGTGTGTGTGTGTGTGTGTGTGTGTGTGTGTGTGTGTGTGTGTGTGTGTGTGTGTGTGTGTGTGTGTGTGTGTGTGTGTGTGTGTGTGTGTGTGTGTGTGTGTGTGTGTGTGTGTGTGTGTGTGTGTGTGTGTGTGTGTGTGTGTGTGTGTGTGTGTGTGTGTGTGTGTGTGTGTGTGTGTGTGTGTGTGTGTGTGTGTGTGTGTGTGTGTGTGTGTGTGTGTGTGTGTGTGTGTGTGTGTGTGTGTGTGTGTGTGTGTGTGTGTGTGTGTGTGTGTGTGTGTGTGTGTGTGTGTGTGTGTGTGTGTGTGTGTGTGTGTGTGTGTGTGTGTGTGTGTGTGTGTGTGTGTGTGTGTGTGTGTGTGTGTGTGTGTGTGTGTGTGTGTGTGTGTGTGTGTGTGTGTGTGTGTGTGTGTGTGTGTGTGTGTGTGTGTGTGTGTGTGTGTGTGTGTGTGTGTGTGTGTGTGTGTGTGTGTGTGTGTGTGTGTGTGTGTGTGTGTGTGTGTGTGTGTGTGTGTGTGTGTGTGTGTGTGTGTGTGTGTGTGTGTGTGTGTGTGTGTGTGTGTGTGTGTGTGTGTGTGTGTGTGTGTGTGTGTGTGTGTGTGTGTGTGTGTGTGTGTGTGTGTGTGTGTGTGTGTGTGTGTGTGTGTGTGTGTGTGTGTGTGTGTGTGTGTGTGTGTGTGTGTGTGTGTGTGTGTGTGTGTGTGTGTGTGTGTGTGTGTGTGTGTGTGTGTGTGTGTGTGTGTGTGTGTGTGTGTGTGTGTGTGTGTGTGTGTGTGTGTGTGTGTGTGTGTGTGTGTGTGTGTGTGTGTGTGTGTGTGTGTGTTTTTTGTTAACTAACAAAAATGAGTTGGCTGAACAAAAAAGAGACGTGACTTTACTCAGTGACTTCAGTTGAGTGAACAACTTGGTCCAAAGTTGAGTAAACTCAAAAAATCTATGCAGCAAGTTGCTTTGAAATTTTAAGTTGAGTCAACTTTTCATTTTTTAGCATGTAGACTGACTTTTATTCACTGGATGAACTAAAGTTTTTAAGTTGTCTGTTACTAGTTGAGTTAACTTAAAAAGTTCATTGCGATAGGTTGCCTTATTTATTTATTTATTTATTTTTTTTGAGTTAGGTCAACTTTTTTTTTTTTTTTTTTTTTACAGTGTACGGGAGTACCATCCTCAGGAAAGGTTGAGAGCAACACTAATTCTTCCACAAAGTTATCTAGTGGTCCTGGGGGTCGATAAACAACTACAACATGGATTTTAAGAGAGTGGGTAATAGTACCTGAATGTAATTCAAAGGAGCTGTTGATACTCAGAGATAGTAAAGGAGTAAATTTCCAATCATTAGAGATAAGCAGACCAGTACCTCCACCTCTTCCAGTCAGACGGGGGTGTGGGAAAATGAGAAATAATTGGAGAGTGCTGCAGGTGTAGCAGTGTCCTCTGGTTTGATCCAGGTCTCTGTCAGGGCCATGAGGTTTGGCCATTCACTGATAAATCCAAAATTTAAAAATCAGTTTATTTGTTTTATTTTCCACTACTTTTGTATGTATCTCTATCATGTATTTCCTTACCATATGCTCTGTTTTATCTATTTTAATAGTGTTACTTAAAGAACCATATACTGTATGTTTTGTAAATACTGTAAATTTCAACAATCATGCCAATAAAGCTTTGATTTTATGAATCAAATGAATCAACTTTGCTGTATGGGAATTTAACATATTAAGCTATAATATTTTATTTATGCCGGCTTGTCATTTAGCTATATTAGTAGGTATAATTCTGAACATATAATTCGTGGAATCATAATACATGATCTTAATTAAGTAAAGAATGTTAATTAAGTAAAAAGATACATGAAATGAAAGGGAAAATAATTAAAATATATAACAACGAATAATAATACAACCAATAATAATAAATATAGCTGCATGGAGCAATTAAGGGGACAAGCACAGAGACAAAATGAGGAGCTAAGCATGACAGGAAGCATCAAACTGCAACAATAATGAATCAAAGAAGTTTTAAGATGATTTTAGTCAAAATGGCTGAAAAAATCAGAAATACAATCACAGTAATTCCCACTGATGTAACTCTTTCAACCAATAGGTGGAACTGTTACCAAATTTATGTGGTGTAGTCAGTGTGAGGTGACAATGACACGCATAAAGTTTGGTGTCAATATGTCAAAGCTTTGCAGAGATACAACCTCAGATGCAGTTTAGCATCCTGCCATAAAATTAGTTGATGTGGTAAATGAAACCATTATGTCTATCGACATGAAATTGATAACTTTTCCCTGACATGGCTTAAAGATGATCTGAGTCACATTTGGTAAAAATCGGACAAACTGACTTAAAACAAACTGACATAAATTCCATATGATTGTTTTCCACGTCTGCACTAATGATGTCTTGCTTCGGCAGTCAGAGTTCACTAAAAATAACATTAAAGAGGCTGGATGTGAAAATGGTGCCCGCAGAATAATATAGGTATATTTATAGATCATTTTGAGGCAGACCTGACCTGATAAAGAGAGATAGTGTCGCAAATTAGCTCAAAAGGGAAATGTATACAAATAATTACAATTAACTAAAATTAATTATAATTATTTATATCAGCTGCCAGTAGTAGCAGAATTAATATTGCAATCAACTAATGTTCGTTCAGCGAACATTCAGTGTAATTTCATATTAACTCTAAGAATTTTCATAGCCACAGAAAATAACTTTCTTACAGTACTGATGCATTAGAGCATGTAACAAGATCAGGAAGTTACACTGATCTGCAAGCAGCGACAGAATCAAAAACTCATGTAATTTGTGCACAAAGGTTTTATTAACTAAACACTAACACATAACTAGTCTAAAAAACATATACACACACTCACACATTCATACTGTACATACATGGGTGAAAGGGGAGTAGAACTGAATGAATGAAACCGTTAGAAACCAGAGAATGAAGCCATGGAAAGGAGTCAGTTAACCACCTGAGCAGAAACCATCAGTGCCGTTTTACAACGGGGTTTACAGCTTATACAGCTTAAACTAACCTCTGTTTCGTTTAGTTAAATGAATGATAATGATTTGCATTGAACAAGCATCCAGATGCAGTCTCGGATGAAAGTCTTGATGGTTTGAAGGTTCAGTGGTGTTGGAATTGTGATCACGTTCTTCTGGGTTTGAAGACTGACAAACTCCAAAGATGTTGTTATGACTCTGTGGTAGACGGGGGAGTTTTCTTCTAGGTGGAAAGTGAGGACATGGCTGTAGCCAAGGCCTGCCGGCCCCAGGACTTAGTGAGTCCCACACAAGCAGCAACCAGAATGAATGAATGAATGAATGAGGCATTTACTGTATATGAAGTATAAGAGAAGAAGAAGACGTCACTGAAGTGGCCTTTTAACTTCTGACAAGGTCACATCTTCAGGGGGTCAGTAAGCCAATGGTAACTTAAACTTTTAGAGGGAAAGATTATGACTCTTTGTCTTCTAGCAGGGTGTTTTGCATATTAGAGTGTGCGGGCAGTTTGTGTCTCTTCATACTCTGAATTAATATAACAAAAATGCAATGCATGCTATGAGGAAATGTATACCAATGTGTAGGGCATTAAATGAGGATTAATTTCATAGGAAACATGATACCAATAAGGTTACATTATCTGTGGGTTCAATCAAAAAGCATGCATAAAATGGTATGCAATACAAAAGACACTATACAAGACAGAAATAATCATAAACACAATGTATGACAATGTGTGTGTAAATCATACACACACTCCTGGAGAGATGCATGTTCATTCATATTATGTTTTCTATGAATGAATTGGGGAAAGTCCCTTTTTATGGGCATTATGTGTCTTTCCTATGAGAGTGAGAGTTGCTCTGCCCACATTTCTTTGAACAATAAAACCAGTGTTATCAGATGATTTGTCATTCACTTTTATTTATATAGCGCTTTTAACAATACAGATTGTGTCAAAGCATTTAACAGTATCAAATTGGAGGCTAGAGTGTCAGTAATGTATAATAAGATTAAACACTCAATTTTCAGTTAAAGGCATTTCATTATTGAATTCAGAGATGTCATTGTCTAGCTCAGTTTAGTTTAAATAGTACATATGAAATCAAATTGATGATAATCCTTAGAAATTAAGTGTCCCCAACTGAGCAAGCCAGAGGCGACAGCGGCAAGGAACCAAAACTCCTTCTGTCACAGAATGGAGAAAAAAACCTTGGGAGAAACCAGGCTCAGTCGGGGTGCCAGTTCTCCTCTGGCCAGGATATTATTGTTTATTTATGTTTTTACTTATTGTTTTAATTCAATTTAAATGTATTATATTTCTATTTTTATATTGTTGCAATTTCTAACAATAATAGTATTATGTAGTTAGGTATTTTATTATATTTTTAGTTATTTTGTTTATTTTTAGTTTTATTGTATTTAAGTCAAGGTCGTCACTGGGGATATGTCTCCGGGGCTCATCCAGGTGTCCGAACTCCGCCGACGATCAGGGTCGCAGACATCATCTCCCGGCGCTGATCCACCATCTGATCCGGACACGGACTGAGAAATAGAATAAGAAAGAAACAGACAAATATTAGCGTAGATGCCATTCTTCTTACGATGTAACGAGTACATCGTGTGTTATGAGGAGTGTTCCCGGTTCCGGCTGATCTAATTAATGCAGCCTAACAATCCTTTAACGGATTTGAATAATAGAAGTGTATTAGTGTGTTATGTGTAAGCCAAGTTAAAGAAATGTGTCTTTAATCTAGATTTAAACTGACAGAGTGTGTCTGCGTCCCGAACAGTGTTAGGTAGATTGTTCCAGAGTTTGGGTGCTAAATAGGAAAAGGATCTGCCACCCGCAGTCGATTTTGATATTCTAGGTATTATTAAACGGCCACTATAATGTGATAAGAGCTCGCTCAAGTACTGAGTGCTTAGCTAAGCCATTCAGGGCTTTATAAGTAATTAATAAGATTTTAAAATCTATCCGATGTTTGATAGGGAGCCAGTGCAGTGTTGACAGAACCGGGCTAATATGGTCATACTTCCTGGTTCTAGTAAGGACTCTAACTGCTGCATTTTGGACCAACTGTAGTTAATTGATCAAGCGTGCAGAACAACCACCCAGTAAAGCATTACAATAGTCTAACCTTGAGGTCATAAACGCATGAATTTGCATTTCTACATTTGACGTTGACAGCATAGGTCGCAATTTAGATATGTTTTTGAGATGGAAAAACGCAGTTTTACAGATACTGGAAACATGGCTTTCAAATGAAAGATTGCTATCAAACAGCACACCTAGGGTCCTAACTGATGAAGAAGAATTGACAGAGCAGCCGTCAAGTGTTAGATAGTGTTCTAGGTTATTACATGTGGGGTTTTTAGGTCCGATAATTAACACCTCTGTTTTTTTCAGAATTTAGCAGTAAGAAATTACTCGTCATCCAGTTTTTTATATCAACTATGCATTCCGTTAGTTTCTCAATTTGGTGTGTTTCACCGGGCCGTGAAGAAATATAGAGCTGAGTATCATCAGCATAACAGTGAAAGCTAACACCATGTCTCCTGATAATATCTCCCAAGGGTAACATGTAAAGCGTGAAAAGTAACGGCCCTAGTACTGAGCCTTGAGGTACTCCATACTGCACTTGTGATCGATATGATACCTCTTCTTTTACTGCTACGAACTGATGGCGGTCAGATAAGTACGATTTGAACCATGCTAGGGCACTTCCACTAATGCCAACAAAGTTTTCTAGTCTATTCAAAAGAATGTTGTGGTCGATAGTGTCGAACGCAGCGCTAAGATCCAGTAGAACTAATAAAGAGATACAACCATGATCAGATGATAGAAGCAGGTCATTTGTAACTCTAATGAGAGCAGTCTCAGTACTATGACGGTCTAAATCCTGACTGGAATTCCTCACAGATACCATTTTTTCTCTAAGGAGGAATATAATTCTGAGGATACTACCTTTTCTAGTATCTTTGACAGAAAAGGGAGATTTGAGATCGGTCGGTAATTAACTACATCTTTGGGGTCAAGTTGTGGTTTTTTTAATGAGAGGCTTAATAACAGCCAATTTGAAGGTTTTGGGGACATATCCTAATGACAATAATGAATTAATAATAGCCAAAAGAGGATCTATGACTTCTGTAAGCAGCTCTTTTAGTAGTTTAGATGGAATAGGGTTTAACATACATGTTGTTGGTTTAGGTGATTTAACAAATTTATACAATTCTTCCTCTCCTATAATAGAGAATGAGAGGAATTGTTCCTCAGGGGATCTATAGTGCACTATCTGATGCGATACTGTAGCTGATGGCTGCATGGTTACAATTTTATCTCTGATAGTATCAATCTTGGAAGTAAAATAGTTCATAAAGTCATTACAGCTGTACTCTTGGGAAATACCAACTCCTGTTGATGCTTTATTTTTCGTTAATTTAGTGACTGTATTGAATAAATACCGGGGGTTATGTTTGTTTTCTTCTAGAAGAGACGAAAAGTAATCAGATCTAGAAGTTTTTAATACTTTTCTGTAGGATAGGGTACTTTCCCGCGAAGCTATACGAAATACCTCTAGTTTTGTTTTCCTCCAGCTGCACTCCATTTTCCGGGCTGCTCTCTTTAGGGTGCGAGTGTGCTCATTATACCACGGAGTCAGACTGTTTTCTTTGATCTTCCTTAAGCGTAAAGGAGCAACTGTATCTAAAGTTCTAGAAAAGAGAGAGTCCATAGTTTGTTACATCATCAAGTTTTTCTGCGCTGTTGGATATGCTGAGGAATTGAGATAAATCAGGAAGATTACTTACAAAGCAGTCTTTTGTGGTAGAAGTGTGGTACCATACTTGTAACAAGGAGTAGAATTTACAGTTTTGGCTATATGGAGTTTATACAAGACTAGATAATGATCTGAGATATCATCGCTTTGCTGCAGCTTTTCAACACCACTAACATCAATTCCATGTGACAGTATTAAATCTAGAGTATGATTTCGACAATGAGTAGGTCGTGAAACATGTTGTCTAACCCCAATAGAGTTCAGAATGTCTATGAATGCTGATGCTAATGCATCTTTTTCATTATCGACATGGATATTAAAATGACCAACATTTAAGACTTTATCTGCAGCCAGCACTAACTCAGATAGAAAATCAGAAAATTCTTTAATAAAGTCTGTGTGGTGCCCTGGTGGCCTGTACACAGTAGCCAGTACAAACATCACAGGGGATTTATCACTAACACATTAAAAAAAGCCTTTTCTGCAGTGCAAATAAGACTTTAATTCATTTGAAACGAACATCTTTCATTTTGGCAAGCTTTGCTCTCAACATTGCATGAACTGACATTCTCTTACAAGGAAAGAAGATTTTTAGCACTTGTTAAACCTCGTTCTTGTCATTCACTCAGGAGCACTGACACAGTATATTTGTTCATAAAAACGCTAAACTAAGCTGTCTGGGCTAAGTAACACTAACTTTGCTATTAGAGCAGAAAATAAATAACACATTAAAGAAAAGCTTTTCCGCAGTGCAAATAAGACGTTATTTCATTTGAAACGAACATCTTTCATCTTGGCAAGCTTTCCTCTGAACATTGCAAGAACTGACATTCTCTTACAAGGAAAGAAGATTTTTGGGACTTGTGAAGCCTCGTTCTTTTCATTCACTCAGGAGAACTGACACAGTCTCAGTGTTCACAGAAACGTTTAACTAAGCTCTCTGGGCCTAGTAACACTAAGTTTACTTTTAGAGCAGAAAACATCTAACCCATTAAAGAAAAGCTTTTCTGCATTGCAAATAAGACTTTATATCACTTGAAATGAAAATCTCTTATTTTGGCAAGCTGTGATCTTAACATTCCATGAAATGACATTCTCTTACAAGGAAAGAAAATTTTTAGCAGTTGCGAAACCTCGTTCTTGTCATTCACTCAGAACCACTGACACAGTGTAATTGTTCATAAAAACGCTAAACTAAACTGTCTGGGCTAAATAACACTAACTTTACTATTAGAGCATAAAATACCTAACATATTAAAGGCTTTTCTGCATTGCAAAAAAGATTTTATTTCTTTTGTCATGAACATTTTTTATTTTGGCAAATTTTGCTCTGAACATTGCATGAACTGACATTCTCTTACAAGGAAAGAAGATTTTCAGCACTTGTGAAGCCTCGTTCTTTTCATTCACTCAGGAGCACTGAAAAGTGTCATTGTTCACAGAACCGCTAAAACTAAGCTCTCTGGGCCTAGTAACACTAAATTTACTATTAGAGCAGAAAATGCCTAACCCATTAAATAAACGCTTTTCTGCATTGCATATAAGACTTTATTTCATTTGAAATGAACATTTTTTATTTTGGCAAATTTTGCTCTGAACATTGCATGAATTGACATTCTCTTACAAGAAAAGAAGATTTTCAGCAATTGTGAAGCCTCGTTCTTGTCATTCACTCAGGAGCAATGACACAGTGTCAGTTCACAGAAACGCTCAACTAAGTTCTCTGGACCTAGTAACACTAACTTTACTATTAGAGCAGAAAATGCCTAACACATTAATGAAAGTCTTTTCTGCATTGCAAACAAGACTTTATTTCATTTAAAACGAACATATTTCATGTTGCCAAAATTTACTCTCAACATTAAATGAACTGACATTCTCTTACAAGGAAAGCAGCTTTTCAGCACTTATGAAGCCTCGTTCTCTTCTTTCACTCACGAGCACTAAAAAGTGTCACTGTTCACAAAAACGCTCAACTAAGCTCTCTGGGCCAGTAACAGAACGTTACTTTTAGAGCAGAAAACATCTAACCCATTAAAGAAACGCTTTTCTGCATTGCAAATAATATTTTATTTCATTTGAAACGAACATCTTTCATTTTGGCAAGGTTTGCTCTCAACATTGCATGAACTGACATTCTCTTACAGGGAAAGAAGATTTTCAGCTCTTGTGAAGCCTCGTTCTTTTCATTCATTCAGGAGAACTGACACAGTCTCAGTGTTCACAGAAAAGCTAAACTACGCTCTCTGATCCTAGTAACACTAACTTCACTTTTAGAGTAGAAAACATCTAACCCATTAAAGAAAAGCTTTTCTGCGTTGCAACAAGACTTTATATCAGTTGAAATGATCATCTTTTATTTTGGCAAGCTTTGCTCTCAACATTGCATGAACTGACATTCTCTTACAAGGAAAGAAGATTTTCAGCTCTTGTGAAGCCTCGTTCTTTTCATTCATTCAGGAGAACTGACACAGTCTCAGTGTTCACAGAAACGCTAAACTAAGCTCTCTGGGCCTAGTAACACTAAATTTACTTTTAGAGCAGAAAATATCTAACCCATTGAAGAAACGCTTTTCTGCATTGCAAATAAGACTTTATATCACTTGAAATGAAAAAGTTTTATTTTGGCAAGCTTTGATCTTAACATTGCATGAACTGACATTCTCTTACAAGGAAAGAATATTTTTAGCAATTGTGAAGCCTCATTCTTGTCATTCACTCAGGAGCAATGACACAGTGTCACAGTTCACAGAAACGCTCAACTAAGTTCTCTGGACCTAGTAACACTAGCTTTACTATTAGAGCAGAAAATGCCTAACACATTAATGAAAGTCTTTTCAGCATTGCAAACAAGACCTTATTTCATTTGAAATGAACATATTTCATTTTGCCAAGCTTTGCTCTCAACATTGCATGAACTTACAAGGAAAGCAGCTTTTCAGCACTTATGAAGCCTCGTTCTCTTCTTTCACTCAGGAGCACTGAAAAGTGTCACTGTTCACAAAAACGCTCAACTAAGCTCTCTGGGCCAGTGAAAGAACTTTACTTTTAGAGCAGAAAACATCTAACCCATTAAAGAAACGCTTTTCTGCATTGCAAATAAGACTTTATTTCATTTGAAACGAACATCTTTCATTTTGGCAAGCTTTGCTCTGAACATTGCATGAACAATCTTTTCTCTTACAGGTAAAGAAGCTTCTCAGCACTTGTGAAACCTCGTTTTCTTCTTTCACTCAGGAGCAATGACACAGTGTCACAGTTCACAGAAACGCACAACTAAGTTCTCTGGACCTAGTAACACTAACTTTACTATTAGAGCAGAAAATGCCTAACACATTAATGACAGTCTGTTCTGCATTGCAAACAAGACTTTATTTCATTTGAAACGAACATATTTCATTTTGCCAAGCTTTGCTCTCAACATTGCATGAACTGACATTCTCTTACAAGGAAAGAAGATTTGTAGCTCTTGTTAAGCCTTGTTCTTGTCATTCACTCAGTAGCACTGACACAGTATATTTGTTCATAAAAATGCAAAATTAAGCTGTCTGGGCTAAGTAACAATAACTTTTTTATTAGAGCAGAAAATAAACAACACATTAAATAAACGCTTTTCTGCATTGCAAATGAGACTTTATTTCATTTGAAACGAACATTTTTCATATTGGCAAATTTTGCTCTTAACAGTGCATGAACTGACATTCTCTTACAAGGAAAGAGGATTTTCAGCTCTTGTGAAGCCTCGTTCTTTTCATTCATTCAGGAAAACTGACACAGTCTCAGTGTTCACAGAAACGCTAAACTACGCTCTCTGCTTCTAGTAACACTAACTAAACTTTTAGAGTAGAAAACATCTAACCCATTGAAGAAACGCTTTTCTGCATTGCAACAAGACTTTATATCAGTTGAAATGAAAATCTTTTATTTTGGCAAACTTTGCTCTGAACATTGCATGAACTGACATTCTCTTACAAGGAAAGAAGATTTTTAGCAATTGCGAAACCTCGTTCTTATCATTCACTCAGAACCACTGACACAGTATAATTGTTCATAAAAACGCTAAACTAAGTTGTCTGGGCTAAGTAACACTAACTTCACTTTTAGAGCAGAAAATATCTAACCCATTTGAAGACACGCTTTTCTGCATTGCAAATAAGACTTTATATCAGTTGAAATGAACATCTTTTATTTTCGCAAGCTTTGCTCTGAACAGTGCATGAACTGACATTCTCTTACAAGGAAAGAAGATTTTTAGCAATTGCGAAACCTCGTTCTTATCGTTCACTTAGAACTACTGACACTATATAATTGTTCATAAAAACGCTAAACTAAGCTGTCTGGTCTAAATAACACTAACTTTACTATTAGAGCAGAAAATACCTACCACATTAAAGAAAGGCTTTTCCGCAGTGCAAATAAGACTTTATTTCATTTGAAATGAACATTTTTTATTTTGGCAAATTTTGCTCTGAACATTGCATGAATTGACATTCTCTTACAAGAAAAGAAGATTTTCAGCAATTGTGAAACCTCGTTCTTGTCATTCACTCAGGAGCACTGACACAGTGTCAGTTCACAGAAACGCTCAACTAAGCTCTCGGGGCCTAGTAACACTAACTTCACTTTTAGAGTAGAAAACATCTAACCCATTAAAGAAAAGCTTTTCTGCGTTGCAACAAGACTTTATATCAGTTGAAATGAAAATCTTTTATTTTGGCAAGCTTTGCTCTGAACATTGCATGAACTGACATTCTCTTACAAGGAAAGAAGATTTTTAGCACTTGTGAAGCCTCGTTCTTTTCATTCACTCAGGAGAACTGATACAGTCTCAGTGTTCACAGAAACGCTACACTAAGCTGTCTGGGCTAAGTAACACTAACTTCACTTTTAGAGCAGAAAATATCTAACCCATTAAAGAAATGCTTTTCTGCATTGCAACAAGACTTTATATCAGTTGAAATGAAAATCTTTTATTTTGGCAAGCTTTGCTCTGAACATTGCATGAACTGACATTCTCTTACAAGGAAAGAAGATTTTTAGCAATTGCGAAACCTCGTTCTTATCATTCACTCAGAACCACTGACACTATATAATTGTTCATAAAAACGCTAAACTAAGCTGTCTGGTCTAAATAACACTAACTTTACTATTAGAGCAGAAAATACCTACCACATTAAAGAAAGGCTTTTCCGCAGTGCAAATAAGACTTTATTTCATTTGAAATGAACATTTTTTATTTTGGCAAATTTTGCTCTGAACATTGCATGAATTGACATTCTCTTACAAGAAAAGAAGATTTTCAGCAATTGTGAAGCCTCGTTCTTGTCATTCACTCAGGAGCACTGACACAGTGTCAGTTCACAGAAACGCTCAACTAAGCTCTCGGGGCCTAGTAACACAAACTTCACTTTTAGAGTAGAAAACATCTAACCCATTAAAGAAAAGCTTTTCTGCGTTGCAACAAGACTTTATATCAGTTGAAATGAAAATCTTTTATTTTGGCAAGCTTTGCTCTGAACATTGCATGAACTGACATTCTCTTACAAGGAAAGAAGATTTTTAGCACTTGTGAAGCCTCGTTCTTTTCATTCACTCAGGAGAACTGATACAGTCTCAGTGTTCACAGAAACGCTACACTAAGCTGTCTGGGCTAAGTAACACTTACTTCACTTTTAGAGCAGAAAATATCTAACCCATTAAAGAAACGCTTTTCTGCATTGCAACAAGACTTTATATCAGTTGAAATGAAAATCTTTTATTTTGGCAAGCTTTGCTCTGAACATTGCATGAACTGACATTCTCTTACAAGGAAAGAAGATTTTTAGCAATTGCGAAACCTCGTTCTTATCATTCACTCAGAACCACTGACACAGTATAATTGTTCATAAAAACGCTAAACTAAGCTGTCTGGTCTAAATAACACTAACTTTACTATTAGAGCAGAAAATACCTACCACATTAAAGAAAGGCTTTTCCGTAGTGCAAATAAGACGTTATTTCATTTGACATGAACATTTTTTATTTTGTAAAGCTGTGCTCTTAACATTGCTTGAACTGACATTCTCTTACAAGGAAAGAAGATTTTCAGCACTTGTGAAGCCTCGTACTTTTCATTCACTCAGGAGAACTGACACAGTCTCAGTTTTCACAGACACGCTAAACTAAGCTCTCTGGGCCTAGTAACACTAAATTTACTATTAGAGCAGAAAATATCTAACCCATTAAGAAACGCTTTTCTGCATTGCAAATAAGACTTTATATAACGAAATGAAAATGTTTTATTTTGGCAAGCTTTGATCTTAACATTGCATGAACTAATATTCTCTTACAGGTAAAGAAGCTTCTCAGCACTTGTGAAGCCTCGGTTTCTTCTTTCACTCAGGAGCAATGACACAGTGTCACAGTTCACAGAAACGCTCAACTAAGTTCTCTGGACCTAGTAACACTAACTTTACTATTAGAGCAGAAAACGCCTAACACATTAATGACAGTCTGTTCTGCATTGCAAACAAGTCTTTATTTCATTTGAAACGAACATATTTCATTTTGCCAAGCTTTGCTCTCAACATTGCATGAACTGACATTCTCTTACAAGCAAAGAAGATTTGTAGCTCTTGTTAAGCCTTGTTCTTGTCATTCACTCAGGAGCAATGACACAGTATTACAGTCCACAGAAACTCTAAATTAAGCTCTCGGGGCCTAGTAACACTAACTTTACTATTAGAGCAGAAACTGCCTAACCCACTAAAGAAATGCTTTTCTGCCTTGCAAATAAGACTTTATTTCATTTGAAACGAATATTTTTTAATTTGGGAAATTTTGCTCTCAACATTGCATGAACTGACATTCTCTTACAAAGAAAGCAGCTTTTCACTACTTATGAAGCCTCGTTCTCTTCTTTCACTCAGGATCACTGAAAAGTGTCACTGTTCAGAAAAACGCTAAACTAAGCTCTCTGGGCCAAGTAACACAAACTTTACTATTAGAGCAGAAAATGCCTAACCCATTAAAGAAACGAGTTTCTGCATTGAAAATAAGATTTTATTTCATTTGAAACGAACATCTTTCATTTTGGCAAGCTTTGCTCTTAACATTGCATGAACTGACATTCTCCTACAAGGAAATAAGATTTTTAGCAATTGTGAAGCTTCGTTCTTGTCATTCACTCAGGAGCACTGAAAAGTGTCACTGTTCAGAAAAACGCTAAACTAAGCTCTCTGGGCCAAGTAACACTAACTTTACTATTAGAGCAGAAAATGCCTAACCCATTAAAGAAACGAGTTTCTGCATTGAAAATAAGATTTTATGTCATTTGAAACGAACATCTTTCATTTTGGCAAGCTTTGCTCTGAACATTGCATGAACTGACATTCTCTTTCAAGGAAAGAAGATTTTTAGCAATTGTGAAGCCTCTCTCTTGTCATTCAATCAGGACCACTAACACAGTATAATTGTTCATAAAAACGCTAAACTAAGCTGTCTGGTCTAAATAACACTAACTTTACTATTAGAGCAGAAAATACCTACCACATTAAAGAAAGGCTTTTCCGCAGTGCAAATAAGACTTTATATCACTTGAAATGAAAATCTTTTATTTTGGCAAGCTTTGATCTTACCATTGCATGAACTGACATTCTTTTCAGGGAAAGAAACTTTTCAGCACTTTTGAAGCCTCGTTTTCTTCTTTCACTCAGGAGCACTGAAAAGTGTCACTGTTCACAGAAACGCTAAAGTAATCTCTCTGGGCCTAGTAACAGTAACTTTACTATTAGAGCAGAAAATGCCTAACACATTAATGAAAGTCTTTTCTGCATTGCAAACAAGACTTTATTTTATTTGAAACGGACATATTTCATTTTGCCAAGCTTTGCTCTCAACATTGCATGAACTGACAGTCTCTTACAAGGAAAGCAGCTTTTCAGCACTCTTGAAGCCTCGTTCTCTTCTTTCACTCAGGAGCACTGAAAAGTGTCACTGTTCAGAAAAACGCTAAACTAAGCTCTCTGGGCCAAGTATCACAAACTTCACTTTTAGAGCAGAAAATGCCTAACCCATTAAAGAAACGCGTTTCTGCATTGAAAATAAGATTTTATTTCATTTGAAACAAACATCTTTCATTTTGGCAAGCTTTGCTCTTAACATTGCATGAACTGACATTCTCCTACAAGGAAAGAAGATTTTTAGCAATTGTGAAGCTTCGTTCTTGTCATTCACTCAGGACAACTAACACAGTGCCATTGTTCATAAAAACGCTAAACTAAACTGTCTGGGCTAAGTAACACAAACTTCACTTTTAGAGCAGAAATCATCCAACCCATTAAAGAAACACTATTCTGCATTGCAACAAGACTGTATATCAGTTGAAATGAAAATCTTTTATTTTGGCAAGCTTTGCTCTGAACATTGCATGAACTGATATTCTATTTCAAGGAAAGAAGATTTTTAGCAATTGTGAAGCCTCGTTCTTGTCATTCACTCAGTACCACTAACACAGTGTAATTGTTCATAAAAACGCTGAACTAAGCTGTCTGGGCTAAGTAACACTAACTTCACTTATAGAGCAGAAAATATCTAACCCATTGAAGAAACGCTTTTCTGCATTGCAACAAGGCTTTATATCAGTTGAAATAAAAATCTTTTATTTTGGCAAGCTTTGCTCTGAACATTGCATGAACTGACATTCTCTTACAAGGAAAGAAGATTTTTAGCAATTGCGAAACCTCGTTCTTGTCATTCACTCAGGACAACTAACACAGTGCCATTGTTCATAAAAACGCTAAACTAAACTGTCTGGGCTAAGTAACACAAACTTCACTTTTAGAGCAGAAATCATCCAACCCATTAAAGAAACACTATTCTGCATTGCAACAAGACTGTATATCAGTTGAAATGAAAATCTTTTATTTTGGCAAGCTTTGCTCTGAACATTGCATGAACTGATATTCTATTTCAAGGAAAGAAGATTTTTAGCAATTGTGAAGCCTCGTTCTTGTCATTCACTCAGTACCACTAACACAGTGTAATTGTTCATAAAAACGCTAAACTAAGCTGTCTGGGCTAAGTAACACTAACTTCACTTTTAGAGCAGAAACCCTCTAACCCATTAAAGAAACGCTTTTCTGCATTGCAAATAAGACTTTATTTCATTTGAAACGAACATCTTTCATTTTGGCAAGCTTTGCCCTGAACATTGCATGAACTGACATTCTCTTTCAGGTAAAGAAGCTTGTCAGCACTTGTGAAGCCTCGTTTTCTTCTTTCACTCAGGAGCACTGAAAAGTGTCACTGTTCACAAGAACGCTCAACTAAGCTCTCTGGGCCAGTAACAGAACTTTACTTTTAGAGCAGAAAGCATCTAACCCATTAAATAAACGCTTTTTTGCATTGCAAATAATATTATATTTCATTTGAAACGAACATCTTTCATTTTGGCAAGCTTTGATCTTAACATTGCATGAACTGACATTCTCTTACAAGGAAAAAAGATTTTTAGCTCTTGTTAAGCCTTGTTCTTTTCATTCACTCAGGTGCACTGACACAGTATTACAGTTCACAGAAACTCTAAACTAAGCTCTCGGGGCCTAGTAACACTAACTTTACTATTAGAGCAGAAACTGCCTAACCCACTAAAGAAACGCTTTTCTGCATTGAAAATAAGACTTTATTTCATTTGAAACAAACATCTTTCATTTTGGTAAATTTTGCTCTTAGTGCATGAACTGACATTCTCTTACAAGGAAAGAAGATTTTTAGCTCTTGTTAAGCCTTGTTCTTTTCATTCACTCAGGAGCACTGACACAGTATTACAGGTCACAGAAACTCTAAACTAAGCTCTCGGGGCCTAGTAACACTAACTTCACTTTTAGAGTAGAAAACATCTAACCCATGAAAGAAAAGCTTTTCTGCGTTGCAACAAGACTTTATATCAGTTGAAATGAAAATCTTTTATTTTGGCAAGCTTTCCTCTGAACATTGCATGAACTGACATTCTCTTACAAGGAAAGAAGATTTTTAGCACTTGTGAAGCCTCGTTCTTTTCATTCACTCAGGAGAACTGATACAGTCTCAGTGTTCACAGAAACGCTACACTAAGCTGTCTGGGCTACGTAACACTAACTTCACTTTTAGAGCAGAAAATATCTAACCCATTAAAGAAACGCTTTTCTGCATTGCAACAAGACTTTATATCAGTTGAAATGAAAATCTTTTATTTTGGCAAGCTTTGCTCTGAACATTGCATAAACTGACATTCTCTTACAAGGAAAGAAGATTTTTAGCAATTGCGAAACCTCGTTCTTATCATTCACTCAGAACCACTGACACAGTATAATTGTTCATAAAATCGCTAAACTAAGCTGTCTGGTCTAAATAACACTAACTTTACTATTAGAGCAGAAAATACCTACCACATTAAAGAAAGGCTTTTCCGCAGTGCAAATAAGACGTTATTTCATTTGACATGAACATTTTTTATTTTGTAAAGCTTTGCTCTTAACATTGCTTGAACTGACATTCTCTTACAAGGAAAGAAGATTTTCAGCACTTATGAAGCCTCGTTCTCTTCTTTCACTCAGGAGCACTGAAAAGTGTTCACAGAAACGCTAAACTAAGCTCTCTGGGCCTAGTAACACTAACTTTACTATTAGAGCAGAAAATATCTAACCCATTAAAGAAACGCTTTTCTGCATTGCATATAAGACTTTTTTTGATTTGAAATGAATATTTTTTATTTTGGCAAATTTTGCTCTGAACATTGCATGAACTGACATTCTCTTACAAGGAAAGAAGATTTTCAGCACTTGTGAAGCCTCGTACTTTTCATTCACTCAGGAGAACTGACACAGTCTCAGTGTTCACAGAAACGCTAAACTAAGCTCTCTGGGCCTAGTAACACTAAATTTACTATTAGAGCAGAAAATATCTAACCCATTAAGAAACGCTTTTCTGCATTGCAAATAAGACTTTATATAACGAAATGAAAATGTTTTATTTTGGCAAGCTTTGATCTTAACATTGCATGAACTAATATTCTCTTACAGGTAAAGAAGCTTCTCAGCACTTTTGAAGCCTCGTTTTCTTCTTTCACTCAGGAGCAATGACACAGTGTCACAGTTCACAGAAACGCTCAACTAAGTTCCCTGGACCTAGTAACACTAACTTTACTATTAGAGCAGAAAATGCCTAACACATTAATGAAAGTCTTTTCTGCATTGTAACAAGACCTTATTTCATTTGAAACGAACATATTTCATTTTGCCAAGCTTTGCTCACAACATTGCATGAACTTACAAGGAAAGCAGCTTTTCAGCACTTATGAAGCCTCGTTCTCTTCTTTCACTCAGGAGCACTGAAAAGTGTCACTGTTCACAGAAATGCTCAACTAAGTTCTCTGGACCTAGTAACACTAACTTTACTATTAGAGCAGAAAATGCCTAACACATTAATGACAGTCTGTTCTGCATTGCAAACAAGACTTTATTTCATTTGAAACGAACATATTTCATTTTGCCAAGCTTTGCTCTCAACATTGCATGAACTGACATTCTCTTACAAGGAAAGAAGATTTGTAGCTCTTGTTAAGCCTTGTTCTTGTCATTCACTCAGTAGCACTGACACAGTATATTTGTTCATAAAAATTCAAAATTAAGCTGTCTGGGCTAAGTAACAATAACTTTGCTATTAGAGCAGAAAATAAACAAGACGTTAAAGAAACGCTTTTCTGCATTGCAAATAAGACTTTATTTCATTTGAAACGAACATCATTTTGGCAAGCTTTGCTCTCAACATTGCATGAACTGACATTCTCTTACAAGGAAAGCAGCTTTTCAGCACTTGTGAAGCCTCGTTCATTTCATTCACTAAGGAGAACTGACACTGAGTCATTATTCATAAAAACGTTAAAATAAGCTGTCTGGGCTAAGTAACACTATGTTTACTTTTAGATTAGAAAACAACTAACCCATGAAGAAACGCTTTTCTGCATTGCAAATAAGACTTTATATCAGTTGAAATGAACATCTTTTATTTTGGCAAGCTTTGCTCTGAACAGTGCATGAACTGACATTCTCTTACAAGGAAAGAAGATTTTTAGCACTTGTGAAGCCTCGTTCGTTTCATTCACTCAGGAGAACTGACACAGTCTCAGTGTTCACAGAAACGCTAAACTAAGCTGTCTGGTCTAAATAACACTAACTTTACTATTAGAGCAGAAAATACCTACTACATTAAAGAAAGGCTTTTCTGCAGTGCAAATAAGACTTTATAACAGAAACACAATGAAAATCTTTTATTTTGGCAAGCTTTGCTCTTACCATTGCATGAACTAATATTCTCTTACAAGGAAAGAAGATTTTTAGCTCATGTTAAGCCTTGTTCTTTTCATTCACTCAGGAGCACTGACACAGTATTACAGTTCACAGAAACTCTAAACTAAGCTCTCGGGGCCTAGTAACACTAACTTTACTATTAGAGCAGAAACTGCCTAACCCACTAAAGAAACGCTTTTCTGCATTGCTATTAAGACTTTATTTCATTTGAAACGAACATTTTTCATATTGGCAAATTTTGCTCTTAACAGTGCATGAACTGACATTCTCTTACAAGGAAAGAAGATTTTTAGCAATTGCGAAACCTCGTTCTTATCGTTCACATAGAACCACTGACACTATATAATTGTTCATACAAACGCTAAACTAAGCTGTCTGGGCTAAGTAACACTAACTTCACTTTTAGAGCAGAAAATATCTAACCCATTAAAGACACGCTTTTCTGCATTGCAACAAGACTTTATATCAGTTGAAATGAAAATCTTTTATTTTGACAAGCTTTGCTCTTAACATTGCATGAACTGACATTCTCTTACAAGGAAAGAAGATTTTTAGCAATTGTCAAGCCTCGTTCTTGTCATTCACTCAGGAGCACTGACACAGTGTCATTGTTGATAAAAACGCTAAACTAAGCTGTCTGGGCTAAGTAACACTAACTTCACTTTTAGAGTAGAAACCCTCTAACCCATTAAAGAAACGCTTTTCTGCATTGCAAATAAGACTTCATTTCATTTGAAACGAACATCTTTCATTTTGGCAAGCTTTGCTCTGAACATTGCATGAACTGACATTCTCTTACAGGTAAAGAAGCTTGTCAGCACTTGTGAAGCCTCGTTTTCTTCTTTCACTCAGGAGCACTGAAAAGTGTCACTGTTCACAAAAACGCTCAACTAAGCTCTCTGGGCCAGTAACAGAACTTTACTTTTAGAGCAGAAAACATCTAACCCATTAAAGAAACGCTTTTCTGCATTGCAAATAATATTATATTTCATTTGAAACGAACATCTTTCATTTTGGCAAGATTTGCTCTCAATATTGCATGAACTGACATTCTCTTACAAGGAAAGAAGATTTTTAGCAATTGTGAAGCCTCGTTCTTGTCATTCACTGAGGAGAACTGACACAGTCTCAGTGTTCACAGAAACGCTAAACTAAGTTCTCTGGGCCTAGTAACACTAAATTTACTTTTAGAGCAGAAAATATCTGACCCATGAAGAAACGCTTTTCTGCATTGCAAATAAGACTTTATATAACTTGAAAGGAAAATGTTTTATTTTGGTAAGCTTTGATCTTAACATTGCATGAACTGACATTCTCTTTCCAGGAAAGAAGATTTTTAGCAATTCTGAAGCCTCGTTCTTGTCATTCACTCAGGACCACTAACGCAGTGTCATTGTTCATAAAAACGTTAAACTAAGCTGTCTGGGCTAAGTAACGCTAACTTCACTTTTAGAGCAGAAAATATCTAACCCATTAAAGAAACGCTTTTCTGCAGTGCAAATAAGACTTTATATCAGTTGAAATGAACATCTTTTATTTTGGCAAGCTTTGCTCTGAACATTGCATGAACTGACATTCTTTTCAGGGAAAGAAACTTTTCAGCACTTTTGAAGCCTCGTTTTCTTCTTTCACTCAGGAGCACTGAAAAGTGTCACTGTTCACAGAAACGCTAAACTAATCTCTCTGGGCCTAGTAACAGTAACTTTACTATTAGAGCAGAAAATGCCTAACACATTAATGAAAGTTTGTTCTGCATTGCAAACAAGACTTTATTTCATTTGAAACGAACATATTTCATTTTGCCAAGCTTTGCTCTCAACATTGCATGAACTGACATTCTCTTAAAAGGAAA